>CM053560.1:2578393-2684862 GCA_028646485.1 Cryptoprocta ferox | reverse complement strand
ACCACGCGGTTCACATGAGGTCACGTACACCTCACGACAAACGTTACCTGGTCCTGAAGAGCGTGGTGCTAAAAAGAAAAACTAGCTGGGCCTTGGTCTCTACGCATCACAGTATCACATCACACAGAGAGCGAGCTGATCTTCCCCGTCAGCAGTTCTTGTCATGCCGTACAGATTTTTAAAATGTTAACAAAAATAAAGAAAAACATCCTTGAAAATATATTATCAGAGGGAACAAAGATAAAGTATGGAATACATGTACAAGTAATTCTCGGGGCGGCGCTTAGTCGACCTCTTCCATGCGCGACGTGTCGTCGTCGCCTTCCAGGGGCGGCATCTCCTCGGTCACGGCGGCACTGCTGTCATCGGCAGTGGGGTCATCTTCGTCGATACCTTTTTGGAAAGGGAACCCTCCGGTCAGAGCCCCCAGAGCCAGCTCGGGAGCCGCCGCTGCCGCTCCACACCCGCCTCTGAGGTCGGGCTCTATCTGACCCGGTGACCTCCTGCCCCCGGGAACACTAGGGGCTCTGGGGCGGTTCTCAGACAGGGTGCCCGGCGAAGCTTACCGAGACCAAGTTTGATCATCCTGTAGATCCTGTTGGCGTGCGTCTGCGGGTCTTCCAGACTGAAGCCGGACGACAGGAGCGCCGTCTCGTAGAGCAGGATCACCAGGTCTTTCACGGACTTGTCGTTCTTGTCCGCCTCCGCCTTCTGCCGCAACGTCTCGATGATGGAGTGATCGGGGTTGATCTCCAGGTGCTTCTTCGCTGCCATGTAGCCCATGGTGGAGTTGTCCCTTAGGGCCTGGGCCTTCATGATCCTCTCCATGTTGGCCGTCCAGCCGTACGTGCTCGTGACAATGCAGCACGGGGAGGTCACCAGTCGGTTTGACACGACCACCTGCAATGGATGCGTGAAGTGAGCACCGGGCCTAGAAAAGTCCCTCCCTCCACCGGCTTTATCGTAAAAGGGGCGGAAGAGCTGCAAGTACCGTGTCCACCAAATCAGACTCAGCGCGTGCAGGCCGAAGTACCCACAACCATCTTCCCACAGAGCCTAGCACTCTTTAGGGCTTCAAAGGCGGTAAAGGGTTTTCTCGCTCACTAAACAAGGCAATTTTTCTGCCTGTATGTAAAAGCCGAGAGGACTTGGAGAAAGGGACTGGATGTTTGGACATGATGCGGGGGGGGGAACCTTTCAAAATCATGCCCACAAGCAGGAGACCGAGGTGGAAGGAAACCGTTTTCACACACCTTTTCCACTTTTTTCTCCAGGATGTCTTTCATGATCTTGCACAGGTTTTCAAACTTTGTTTTCTTCTCTTCCTGTTTCTTTTTCTCTTCTTCATCTTCTGGAAGTTCCAAGCCCTCTTTGGTGACCGACACTAATGTCTTCCCCTCGAACTCCTTCAGCTGCTGGACGCAGTACTCGTCGATCGGCTCGATCATATAGATCACTTCCAGCCCGTGCTTCCGAAGGCGCTCCACGAAGGCCGAGTTCGCCACCTGGTCCTTGGTCTCCCCTGAGGCATGGGTAGAAAGGGACACCTTTGTTTAACAAGCAGCAGTTTCACTTCCTCTGGGCTTTTCCTAGTCCCGTCAGATCAAACCACGGACGTGCCCACAGACGGGGCGGCGCACGTGCTCCTGCCTGGGCCAGTTCCCAGGCGTTTACACGTGACCTCCTCCCCCCACCAGCCCCGTGCCTAGAAAACACACCCTTGGGTCCCCTCACCCGTGATGTAGTAGACGTGCTTCTGGTTCTCCTTCATGCGGGTGCAGTAGTCCTTCATGGACACCATCTCGTCCCCAGAGGCGGACGTGTAGTAGCGCAGCAGCTCCGACAGCTTTTTCCGGTTTTGGGAGTCCTCGTGAATTCCGAGCTGAAACACAACGTTCGCTTTTAAGCCCCCTCTGCATCCAGAAAGCCACTCAGAACCGGAAGAGCCAGTCCGATTACTGCCAGGAAGGATCAGGCTGTTTATACGAACCTTGATGTTCTTGGAGAACTGCTCGTAGAACTTCTTGTAGTTCTCTTTGTCTTCCGCCAGCTCGGTAAAGAGTTCTAAGCACTTTTTGACCAAGTTCTTTCTAATGACTTTTAAGATCTTGCTTTGCTGCAACATCTCCCGGGAAATATTTAGGGGAAGATCCTCAGAGTCCACCACACCTCTGATGAAATCTGGAAAGTAAATGAAATTTAAAAAAAGTCATCACCAGAACAACAAGAAACTAACAAACTCCTACACCCCCCAAAACCGAAAAGGATTCCCTGCGCCACAGGCCCAAATCAAGGCCCCCCAAGCAGAGCGGTTCCCGTGCTGCGAGCCCACAGCCGCTCGGACTCACTCAGGTATTCTGGGATCAGCTCCTCGCAGTTATCCATGATGAAAACTCTGCGAACGTACAGCTTGATGTTGTTCTTTTTCTTCCTGTTTTCAAACAGGTCAAAGGGAGCACGTCTTGGGACAAAAAGAAGGGCTCTGAATTCCAACTGTCCTTCGACTGAAAAATGCTGTAATAAAACACACCGAATCATTAAGGAACAATACAAGCGTCCTTCGCTGCAGCTGCAACACAGTGACCAAACCGAAAGCACCTTCGGGGAGAGGACAAGGGCTGCGCTGGCCAAGTCCTCTGCAACAACCCTCGACCTGCCCATCTCAGGCACCCAACCCGCAAAGGTGGACCAGTTCTGAAGCACCGGACACTCACCTTCACCGCCAAGTGATCTTCCCAGTCGTTGGTCAAGCTCTTATAAAATTCTCCGTACTCTTCATTAGTAATGTCGTCAGGGTTTCTGGTCCAAATAGGCTTGGTCTTGTTCAATTCTTCCTGGTCAATGTACTTCTCCTTGATCTTCTTCTTCTTCTTCTTGTCCCCGTCCTTCTTTTCTTCCTCCTCCTCATCAGAACCAACATCTTCTATTTCAGGTTTGTCATCGGACTCCTTCTCCTCCTTTTCCTTTTCTTCCTCTTTCTCTTCCTTTTCTTCAGCCTCATCATCACTCACCTCTTTGTCCCGTTCCTTCTCCACCTTCAAAGGAATATGCAAAGATCACGTCACCTTTTGCATTCTGGAATGGACTGTTTACCCTCATAACTAAAACCTAAGTTAAGGAACCAAACTCAAATATTAAATAACCAGAAAACTGCTCATTAACATTTTACGTACCTACCCCTAAGCAATCCTGGCTACCTTAACGATGCAACAGAGCTTCAGACTAGCCAGGTCAATTCAAGTTTGGGCCTTTCCCTCATCAGTAGACCTAGAACAACTTCACTTCGCTAACTTGAGAGCACTTTTGAGAGCAAGAACACTCACAAAAAGAGTAATAGGATAGCCGATAAACTGGGAGTGTTTCTTCACAATCTCCTTGATTCTTCTCTCCTCCAGATACTCCGTTTGGTCTTCTTTCAGATGCAAGATCACCTTTGTTCCACGACCCATAGGTTCACCTGTAAGAGAAGAAAAAGAATGAACTCCACTTCAACCTGAATGGGAACATTCAGCTCCCAAGACCCCCCACAACCAACAGTTCCTGAGCTTTTAGCAAATAGGGTTCACCTATGCTGTGGATCAAAGGCATCCCACGGCAGTTTACCTGCCCTGCCCAAGCCAGATGGGTAACCAGAAGATTCTGGTTACGTCACCATCCCGGGCTTACCAGGCTTGCTCCCAGAGAGGCAAAAAGATGTTTACGGCATCTTTAGGGGTCCCCTGCCAACAGTCCGTGTCCTCCCCACCCCCCCCCCCCGCCCCCGCCCGAGCAGTAGTAAGTCCTTCCACCAGGCGCCTACCTGTATCAGTCCTAACTGTGAAGGACCCTCCTGCCGAAGACTCCCAGGCATACTGCTCGTCATCGTTATGCTTGGTGATCACGGTCACTTTCTCAGCAACCAGGTAGGCAGAATAGAACCCGACACCGAACTGGCCGATCATGGAAATATCGGCGCCAGCCTGCAGGGCCTCCATGAACGCTTTGGTCCCAGACTTGGCGATAGTACCGAGGTTGTTGATCAAGTCGGCCTTGGTCATGCCAATCCCGGTATCCACGATGGTGAGGGTTCGATCTTGCTTGTTTGGAATGAGGTTAATGTGCAGCTCCTTCCCGGAATCCAGCTTGCTGGGATCGGTCAGGCTCTCGTACCGGATTTTGTCCAGGGCCTATCAGAGAGACACGGGCCGGTGAGCACCGAGCTCCCGCGGGGGGGGGGGGGGCGCACACCCGGACCCGCGCCCCGGTTCCGCACCCCGACACTCACATCGGACGAGTTGGAGATCAGCTCGCGCAGGAAAATCTCTTTATTCGAGTAGAAAGTGTTGATGATCAGGGACATCAACTGGGCGATCTCCGCCTGGAAGGCGAACGTCTCCACCTCCTCCTCCTCCATCGGCTGGTCTTGGGTCTGGGTCTCCTCGGGCATCTGCAGCGGCCGCGGGGCCGGTTACGCGGCGCCACAGGCCTCCGGGAGGCCCGGCCCGCCGACAAAGGATGACCTCATTTCCAGCTGCGACGCCGAGGCCCGCGCGCACGCCGCCGCCAACGGGCGCCAGAGGGCCGCGGGGACCCCCGCCCGGACGCGGAGCCCTGGACCCCGGGGCCGCGGCCGGGCGAGGCCCCCGCGGCGAGCCCTCCCCGCCGCCCCCCCGCAGGCCTCCGGGGCCCCCGTCCGCGGGCGGGGGTCGAGGCCTCAGCAGGCCAAAGGCCTTCGCCGCCCGGAGCACCGCCGCGCCGCGCCGCCCCGCGGGGCCCGGGGACCCCCCGGGAGCCGCCCCCGCCGTCCCCCCCCCCAAACCCTTCCGGCCACCCCCTCACCTTGGCTAAAGGACCGCACCGGCTCCGCGACGACGCAGCACCAGGACGCTGAAGCAACTGGCGCGCCGCCCCCGCGCTCCCTTTATATAGACGCTGGCCCGCCCGGCGCGCGGCGCCTTTTCCAGAAGCCTCCCGAACCTTCCGGAAGAACCCTCCCCAACCGCCGCCGCGGCCGCGCGCCTGCGCCTGCGCCCTGGCCACGGCCCCGCCCCTCTCCCGGGCGCGCGCGGGCCCGCCCCGAGCGCTCCACCCCCAACGGCCGCCGCGCGCGTCCCCGCGCCCGTCTCCGTGCGCCTGCGCAGCCCGGAATTCTCGCGAAGGTCTGGCGCCTTCCGGGGCTGCGGCCCCCGGCCTTGCCTCCGCCCGCGCCCCCGGCCCCAGACCCCCGACCCGGGCCTGCACCGCCCGCTCGGCGAGCGCGGGCGCAGTGGCGCCACCCCGGCCCGGGCCTGGGTGTCCGCACCCGTTGCTTCTGTGAAGTGTGTAGAAGTAATTTGCCGTTCTTAGACGGCGTCCCCGCGCAGTGTAGGCTTCGGGACCCTCGGCGCCAGCCACCAGGGGCCCCGGGCCAGGTCGAGGGCTCTGATGACGGGTTCAGGGGCTCGAGGAGATCAGAGGCTCGGGGCTACGGTTGGGGGTTCAGGGGTACGATGCCACATGTCTAAGGCCGGGGCAGCGATTATGGGTTCAGGGCCCTGGAAGTGGGGCAGCAGGTGCCAGAGCCTCGTGGTGCGGAGGCCCTCCCTGCTCGCAGCCTGGTTAAGGGGTGCCAAGGCGCTGGGCCCTGACAGCTGCGAGGGGTGGCCGGGGCATGTGCATGGGGAGGCCAGGCCGACCCCTCGGTTCTGCCCTGAGGCAAGGGAGTCTCCAGCGACGTGGGGGTCTGTTTGGACAAGAGGAGCCCCCGGAGCCCGGTCGGACTCCAGGGGCCCGACTCTGAGCGTGGGACAAGGAGAGAGGAACAGCAGCAGGTGACTGAGGGTCATCCTTGGCCTCTCCCCATTGCCCTGGAATCGCAGGCCGCTCCTGGGATTGGGGGGCTGGTCCTTTTCTTACGCCCCGCTGGGCACAGGGGGAAATGCCAAGATGGACCCTTAGGCCTGAAGTCTCCAAACCCCATGCTCCATCCCTTGGGGCTTTTTACCTTTCGACTTTTTTCCCCCTTAGTGTGAGGAGTAGAATTTAGCGATTCTTCACTTACATGTAATACCCAGTGCTCATCACAGATGTCCTCCTTAATACCCATCACCTCTCCCTGCTTTTGGTTTGTCCTAAAACCGTGACCTTCACACTAGTCTGGAGTTCCTGGATGGGTGAACTAGTGCGTGCTCACCCAGTACACCCACCATGGTTTCGTAAAGCCCTTTATGGCCCATTTTACGTAATCTGAGGTATCACCGTTTGGAGGACTAACTTGCTCCCAAAGCCAATTTCTAAATGGGGATTCCTAAGGTGTTTTGAACAATGGCAGATGACAGTCATGAGAATCTGGTGGGGCCCTTGGACGCCACCCAAGTCGATAACCAGGTGCTTTCTGGTTTGAGGACCTCGGCCTGGAGCACCGCAAGTCTCAATAAATGAGCTCAGCCCTTGGCTCCTTTGTCCCTAGCTCCTCCCAGCCCTCCAGCCTCCCTTCCCCCCGCCCCCCGGGAACAATCTGGAAGCTCCTTACTCTGTAAACAAACCTGACTCCACTCTCCTTCCACTTCCTCATTTCCCGGAAACCCCCCCTTTTCCAGGAACGGGGCTTTCAAACTGGGGCTTGAGACCCATTGGGAGAGTGTGAAATCAACGCAGGGGCGCCTTGACTAGCATTAAAGATAGGAAAGACCGAATGGAAACTTCCAGCCACGTGGTCGGGGGGGGCGGGGGCGGGGGCGGGGGGGTGTTATGCATTTGCTGGGGCACCTTGTAAAATGTATTTGTGACCCCAGCGGTGTCTGGGAGCTCTCTCGCCCGGGTTCTCCCGGCAGCCTGGGCCCGGCGGGGGGCAGGGGAGGGGAGGCCTGGAGGCGGGGCATCGGGCTCCTGCTGTGCGGGGGGTGGGGTGGGGGGGGCACTCCTACTCCGACCCCGGAGGCCTGGCCCACTTCCTTTCCACCCCGCTTCAGTCATGGCCCAGGAAGTGTAAGATTTCTTGTAGGTGAGCCATTCAAAGCCCCCCAGCTGTGAAATTCTTGGTTTCTGGAAACTTCACCTGCCTCTGCTCCACACAACTCGCCCCAAGGTCACTCCTGGATCGTTGCTGCCCAGCTGGTTGCAACTCTAACAACCCTCCCTCCTGCCACTTCCTCCTGTCTTTTCCGCTCTCTCCTGCCTGCCTTACTCACTGAATAAAAGAACTTTCTCATCCTGCCCCCTCTTGGCCTCTAGGCAACATCTTACACCCACCACCATTGCCCTCGGGACCTCTGCCTCAGTTCCACCACCAGCGTGCTGGCTGCCCGGCTCACCTCTCCGGCCTGTGTCTGGAGCCGTTGAAACAGGACCTCTGTGCAGATGATGACAGAAAAGCCTGGCCCAGGACCCTCCTAGTGCCACACCTGGTCACGGAGCTCACTCACTGCCCCACCTACCTGGTCTTCTGGGACTCACTACCTAGCTGACTACCCCACCACCTTCTAGAACTCCCAAGCATCCCCACAGGGGATCTGGCGTGAGCCTTGCCATTTCTGCCTCCTAAATGCCTCTCGAATCCATCTGTTCCCTCCTGTCCACCCCTGTCACCACACCAGAGGCTGAGCAAAAAGACCTCCATATCCCCCAACTGCACCTGTCTCCACCCTGTAGCCTATGGCTCCCCCAAGCTCCCTGTCCTCTCCTTTCCAAACTTCACTGCGAACTACACCCACAGGGCTGCACGCAAGAGGCTCCTTTGGGGACACCACTCGCTAGCTTTCTTCTAAGTAATGTCCCCGTGGACCGTCAGCTCCTCTATTTCCCTAGGGTCCTGCCCATCCTGACTTACCAATCAGGCCCAATCCCCTGTATAAATAATTTCTCAGAGGGGCGCCTGGGTGGCTTGGTTGGTTGAGCCTACGACTTTGGCTCAGGTCATGATCTCACGTTCGTGGGTTCGAGCCCCGTGTCGGGCTCTGTGCTGACTGCTCAGAGCCTGGAGCCTCATTCGGATTCTGGGTCTCCCTCTCTCTCTGCCCCTCCCCGTCTCATGCTTTTGTCTCTCTCTGTCTCAAAAATGAATAAAACATTAAAAAATTAAAAAAATAAATAATTTCTCAGTATGTGGGTACCCCCCCTGGGTGGCGTGTGCTCACCCACTCCAGCCAGTCCTCTGACCCCTGCTCTCCCCATGCCCCCCTCACCTCCTTTCCCACCCAGTCTCTTCCTGCTCCCTCCGCTATGTTCCTATCACGTATCCAAGTCCTGCAGATGATAAGCTCCTAAATATTTGTTGAACTGGCCCCAAAGTGAGCTGCTGTCCGGAGACCCTGACCATTCCCTTTCCTCACTTGAACCCTTCGGTGTCCCTCCATTAGGCTGGAACGCAAGGCATGGACGCTGGGTCCAGGTGCCCTGGATTCAAATGTCGGATCTGCTGCCGCCTGCCCATGTGACCTGGGCAAGTCACTGCCTCGGTTATGTCGGCACGGGAAGACTGTGCTCCTTGTAGGCTTAGGAACCTTACACGAGCAAAGTCTGTTTTGGGAAATGACCCAGGACAGGGCCTGGCACGTGATAACTGCACAAAATAAATAACTCTTCGATTTCCCTTTGATTTCTTCTTTTTGACCCACGGTTTATTTATAAATGTGTTAGTTTCTAAATATTTGGAGGTTTTCCAAAAATCTTGTTACTGATTTCTAGTATTTCATTTCATTGTGGTCGAAGAACATACTCTCCATGATACGAATCCTTTCAAATTTATTGAGACTTGTTTTATGCCCAGATCTGGTGTATACTGGTAACTATTCTGTATACAAAGTCATTACACCAAAGGAGAGGTACCAGTCAGTGATAGAACTTTAGAAAACGCAAGCCAACCTTTAGCGACAGAGAGCAGGCCCGCGGCTGCCTGGGGGGTGGGGCCAGCAGGGGCAGGCGTAGGAGGGCAGGTGCACCGAGGCAGCTCTGGCTGAGGCACCTGCTCTCCATCTAGTTTGCAGCCACGGTTGCACGTGTGTACACATACGTCAAAACATATAATTGTGCTTCAACGTGCAGTTTGTTGCATGTCAGTTACGCCTCACAAAGCTGTTTTTTTAAGAATTGAGCTTGTTTGGCAAAGACTTAGGAGATATGTTCAGAATCGAGTTATATAGGACAATTCAGTGGTTTATACTTTGTTTTTTATTTTATTTTTAAAAATTTTTTCACGTTTATTTTTGAGAGACAGAGAGAGACAGAGCATGAGCAGGGGAAGGGTAGAGGGAGAGGGAGATACAGAATCCGAAGCAGCTCCAGGCTCCGAGCCATCAGCACAGAGCCCAGTGTGGGGCTTGAACCCACAAACTGCGAGATCGTGACCTGAGCCGAAGTTGGACGCTTAACCGACTGAGCCACTCAGGCGCCCCAGTGGTTTATACTTTGGAAGGAGACACGGTTGACTTGGAGGAGCACAGCTGGACCGTGAGCCCTGTCCCTGCCACTTACTGGCTGTGTGACTTTCAGCAAGCTGCTCAACCTCTCTGTGCTTTGGTCTTCTCATCTCTCCAGTAGTGATGATCACAGTATGGATGTGGGAGGCTGCGTGAGCTAATGCCGGGAAAGCCCGTAGGCCCTGGCGTGCAGTGAGCGCTTGAAGGGTGGATGCACTGTTCTAATGGAGAGTGAGGAGACGGCCAGGGCACGGTGACGGTGTCCTGCGTTGGGCCCAGCTGCTGGGTTTGGGCCCACTGCTTGGGAGGGAAGGAGAGGGCTGAGAGCACCGTCCCACAGGAAGTGAAGGGACGGACTCCGGGAGCGAGGGGAGGTGGAGCGACTGGGCCGTATGGTTTAGAGCTGGTCCTGATGTGGATTTCCACTCAGCACACCGGTTTCCCACTGCCCAACCCCAACGCTGGGGCACTTTGGTACCATTCTTCTCCTGGCAAAGTTTAACCTGCCCTTGGAGGCCCATCCTGGGCAGCCATTCCTGGAAGTCCCGGTGGGGTTGATACCTTCCTGTCAGTTGGCACAAGCTGTCACCAGTAGGAGCACAGCGAGCACTCCCTCGCCCGCCTCTCCCGGTGTTGTCAGCAGAATGTGGCCATTTGGACAGGGGAAACGGTGTCGTGTTGTTCAATGAGAACTATCCATTTTTTCTTAAATTTATTTATTTTGAGAGAAAGAGAAAGAAACAAAGAGAAGGGGGGGCGAGAAGGAGAGAATCTCAAGCAGGCTCCGTGCTCAGCACAGAGCCAGACGTGGGGCTCAATCCCAGGAACCGTGAGATCATGACCTGGAGTTGGGACACTCAACTGACTGAGCCAGCCAGGTGCCCCGAGCACCATCCATTCAACGCCTGTTTACTGCAGGCCCGTGTCCAGGCCCTGGGATGCAGTGGGTGCAAAGTCAGATCACTATGTGCACGGTGGGGACAGCCGCGAGGCCACTGACACACGAATACACAGATTTATACCCGGATGAGTGCTGGGAGGGCGTGGGGGCACTGCCCGAGGCGTCTCTGAGGACTGCGAGTGGTGTTAGCTGCTGGGGGGTGGGGGAAGGGCATCTGGGAAAGGGAACAGCGTCTGCAGAAGTGAAATCTGGAAGGGATACCAGGGGTCCTAGGGAAGAGTGAGAAGTCAAGGCAGAAAAGGAAATGGAGGCTGGAAAAGCCTTCTGTGTGGGGGGGTGGGATGGGGGACACAGCCTGCGGGGGGGCAGGGGGTCTACCGGAGCTGAAGTAAGAGGTGGGGGCCAGTTCCTGCAGTGCACTGTGCCAGGGGCCTGGGGATGTGGTCTGGCTGTGCCAGGAGGCCTGGAGGCTGTCCCAGGGGACCCCATTCAGTCCCATTCTGTCATGCGCATGACATCAAGCCCAGGGAGAGCAGGGTAGGGCCTGCAACCACCAAGCTGGTGGGTGGACAAGGGGCAGGCTTGTGAGAACAGTCCAGCTGCGGTGAAGGAGCCGGCGTGGGGGACACTGGAGTGGCCACAGCAGCAGGTGACCTGTTCGGTGTCACCATATTGGGCTGAATGGTTTGTGGGGCATCCAAGTGGATGGGCAACGGGCAAACTGGACCCTGGGGTAGGAGCAGGGATGTGGTGGGAGGGGTGGATGGGAAAGAGGGCTCTTCTCCAGGATGTGGTCTCAGTATAGTGAAGAGCTGGGAACCTGGAGGAACAAGAGGCTGCGTCTGTTGGTGGAGGTGCAGTGTGACCCCCTACCAGGCCCGCCCAGGCCTCCCAGTCCCTCTCCCATGAGCCCCCCAGGCAAAGCGCAGGGAGCTGGACAGTCTCAGGCAGAGCCTTCAGGGGCTTACATTCTAGTGGGGGAAGGACAGACCATAAACATGCAAATGACAAGTGGGACAGTCTGGGCCAGTTCTTCAGGCCCCGAAGACTGGGCGTGGGCTTGAACTTCCTGGAAGCGCCATCACTTTCCCTTGACTCACCTTCAAACCTTGTTGAGTCATCTCTGACTCATCCCTGGGCCCCCACATTCTGATAGCTGCCAAGTGGGCTGGAGTTTTCCCTTAAAATGCCCTTTCTGTCCATGTTCAGGGTCCCACCCAGCCCCAGTCCCTCAGCCCCCAAGCCCTGCCCCCCTTAGCTGGCTCTTGCTGGATTCACCTGTTCTACACTCCTGTTCTCATCTGCCCACCTCCCAGGGCAGGTACGTCCAGGGGTCCTGGGGCACCAAGCCAGCCGTACCCGAAGGCGTTCAAGACCCGGGGCCCGGCTGTCCAGCCCATGCCACCTCCAGGCCCCTTGCTGCTCTGCCCGCGACCCACGT
The DNA here is from genome assembly GCA_028646485.1 of Cryptoprocta ferox. Lineage (NCBI taxonomy): Eukaryota > Metazoa > Chordata > Mammalia > Carnivora > Eupleridae > Cryptoprocta > Cryptoprocta ferox. The sequence continues at coordinate 2,673,146 of CM053560.1, read as the reverse complement.
CCTTCCCATCTCCGAACCTGACCTTGGTGTTCTCTGGCCTGGAATGCTGGCTGCAGACCTCCCCCACCCCGCCCCGCCATAGACCCTCTCCAGGGGGAGGCAGCACTGTCAGCCCCGACCAGGAGGCCTGGAATTGAGGAAGATTATAGCCGAGAAGCAGATGCAGAGGGAGGAAGAGGGGTGGGGGCCAGAATACGCTGCTGCATTGCTTTCTGGCTCTGTTCCAGCCGTCCTCCTCCATGCTCTCAGCCTCCACAGGCACTGGCAGGACCCCCGTAGGTGAAACGATCGCCCTCAGGTGACACGTCTTCACGGCAGGCCCTCACACCTTCACTGCACAGAGTTTTGCAGCAATGCAAGGACTTTGTGGTCTGGCCCCGATCTTTCCCAGACCCCCCTCTGCCCACTCTCAGTTGTCCCCCAAACACGCCTGGAGCCTCTGAGCTGCTCTCTTTGCATGACCCCTCTTTTCTGGGTGGACACAGGACACACGTGTCTACCAAGCTCAGCTGGGAAATCCCCTCCCTCAGCCCAGATTCACTCTAGAAGCCTCCTCCCCTTCCCATGGGGCGGAATGAAAATTAGACTTTGTCTTCCTCACCCCATTACCCCCCCACCCCCACCCCCAGACATGGCTCCAGACGGGTCAGGCGGCCTTCTAGGTATGGAAAGCCTAGGAGTCTGGCTTTGAAGGCACCAGGTTAGAGCCCTCGGGCCCAAAGGCAGTGACTAACCTTTGGCGCCATCTACCGGCCAGCGGATGGGTTGTTTGGGGTCTCTAACTGGAAATGACTTTCGTGTCCAGGGACTTCTTGTTTATTTCTCGTGAACAAGAGAATTAGGAAAGAGAGAATTTTGTGAGATCCAGTCTAGATCACCATCATTAATGTCTCACCCCAGAGAGTTCACGGCAAAGCCTCCAGCCTTGCAGTGAGTAGGCAAGAAACTGTCTATGAGAAAACAGGAGGCGATGCTCTGAAATGAAAAAAGATAATTGTGTGTATTTCACTACTACCTCACACACGAAGAAAGGCTGGAAGGCTAAAGGCAAAATCTGAGCGCCAGCGCGGAGAGTAGTGTGTCCAGCCTTCCCTGCTCCGCTCCTCGACCTCCCTTGGACGGCTCTCTCTCGGGCTAGCGGGGAGGTGGCCATAAGGCCAGGCTGGTGGAGCCCCCCTCCCCCCGCTCCCTTTTGTCACAAGGGCAGAGCCTTTAGGCTGAGACCCACCTGGATGCCTCTTGTGCAGCCAGTGGAAGAACAGGCCCAGCTGGGCCGGACAGGTCCCAGAGGGGCTGCTGATTCCGATCCCCCCCAGGTGGGGTGGGGTGAGCTCTGAAACTGGGGCCGGGGGAATGAGCAGGTATGACATCCCTGGCTGACAGTTCCTTTCTGTCAGCACTGAGGGCAGGGGTCATCTGCCTGTCAGGACTCTGCGCGTGTGGCCAGCTGACCAGGTGGGGAGCACCTTGGTCTGCCCACGTGGCTGCGAACGGGGTTGTCATTTTCAGCACTGACTCCCTTATAGGGTCCTGGACTGGCCTTATCAGGCCCTCCAAAAGTCCTGCTGCTGCTCCCCTCACCCCCAACCCCTGCGATCAAGTGGCTCCCTGCTCCCTAGCGTCCTAGGCCCTTCACACCTTGGCCCTTCCCATTTACCTGCCTGGAAAAGCCCACTCCTTTAAGAACCTCAAGGGAGAGGTGTCTGCTCCTTTGTCCTTCTTCGGTTCCTCCTCTGCTGATTTTGGGGCCTCTTTCCTCTGTGTTTTTTAATTTTTATATATTTTTCTAAAGGTTTATTTATTTATTTTTTTTTGTTTTATTTATTTTTGAGAGAGAGAGAAGAGAGAAAGAGACAGACAATGTGAGCAGGGGAGGGGCAGAGAGAGAGGGAGACACAGAATCTCAAGCAGGCTCACAGGCTCCGAGCTGTCAGCACAGAGCCTGATGCGGGGCTTGAACCCATGAACCGTGAGATCATGACCTGAGCTGAAGTCGGACGCTTAACTGACTGAGCCCCCCAGGTGCCCCAGGTTTATTTATTTTTGAGAGACAGCGTGAGCAGGAGAGGGACAGAGAGGGGGCGGGCAGAGGATCTCTGAAGCAGGCTCTGCACTGACAGCAGCAAGCCCAATGTAGGGCTTGAACTCACAAACTGAGATCATGACCTCAAGTTTGTCAATCAGCTGAGCCACCCAGGTGCCCCTAAGTTTTTACTTTTATTAGAGAGTGTGTGAGAGTGGGGGAGGGGCAGAGGGAGAGAGAGAATCTTAAGCAGGCTCCCTGCTCATCGCAGAGCCCAACTCAGGACTCGATCCCACATCCCTGGGATCGTGACCTGAGCTGAAATCAAGAGTTAGACACTCAACCAACCGAGCCACCCAGGCGCCCCAAGTGTCTTCCTCTTGGAGCCTCAGTTTTCTCATCTGGAAAAATGGGGGTAGGGATGGGACAGCTGAACCAGCTTCCACTTGTTTTGTTCCACACATCCTTTCACTGGAGGACAGATTGACTGGAGTCCAAGTGCATTATTCAACAGAACTGCACGATGAATGAGTTACTGGAAACTTCCACACATTGCAGCCCTTCGCACCTTCTCCGAAGTTAGGGCAGACAAGCACTTACCTGTGTCCCAGTGACTATGTTGTGGCAAATCATAACGCAAAGTTCAGGGTTCAAGCTGCTAATGGCCGTAAAACGAGAACCGATTTAAATCTGTAAGCTGCTTCACAATTACCTGGGCAGCACTACGGCAGCGGATGACATGCTGCCTACAAATTCAGGACCCTGTCAGCAACGCTGCATGTCACTTAGGAAGACAGGATGGGGGCGCCCAGCTGGCTCAGTCGGTGGAGCGCGTTGACTCTTGATCTCAGGGTCGTGAGTTCAAGACCCACATTGGGCATAGCGATTACTTAAAACAGACACACACACCAAAAACAGAATAAACGCACCCAACACATTTCAGTCAACATTCAATCTTGCTATGCCAATTAAAACAACTAGTGAATTAAACCTGACAAGTGTTATGAAGGGGCTGGTGAAGCATAACGTTTTGTATTTTTTTTTAATACACACACACACACACACACACACCTCTATGCCCAACATGGGGCTTGAACTCACAACCCTGCAATCAAGAGTCGCATGCTTTACCAGCTGAGCCGGCCAGGTGCTTGTCGGTTATTCTTACGGGTGAGAAGCCAAGCACGTTTACTTCTGTGCCCACCACCCGGCCCTGAGTTCCCCTGCCTGTGGCTCATTGGTGTGCCTGTCATTAGTGGTATCCCAATTTATATCTTAAATAGTCTATAAATGAAATATTTAAAAATCCCCCTTTAGCGGCTCAGGTCACGATCTCACGGTTCCACCAGTTCGAGCCCCGCGCGTAGGGCTCTGTGCTGATGGCTTGGGAGCCTGGAACCTGCTTCGGATTCTGTGTCTCCCTCTCTCTCCGCCCCTGCCCAGCTCACATTCTGTGTCCCTCTCTCAAAAATAAACATTTAAAAATAAGAAAGTAAAAAAACCCCCTTTAAAAGAGAATCGTGGGCGAGCTTCCCAACTTTTGCCCTTTTTGAGGAAGGATGGCAGTAGTGAGGGGAGCCGGGCTCCCGGGTCCAGATCTATCAGCTGTAAGAGTGACAGCATTAGCAGCCCTGCCTTAGATATAGACGTTACTCGATGATGTTGAACTGTGTTACCACATACATGAGCGTCCTTCAATGATGGGTGTTAGAATTTAAAGACACGGTTAGCACACGTGTTCTGTGACTTCTTTTCTCGCTTCTATGTTGACTTATGCAGTATTCCTTTCTCCTGCTGCGAAAGTTCCCACCACACACCTCTACCACAACTGTACGCTCTTCTGTGGGTAAACATCTGCGTTGTTTCGACTTCCGCTATTGTAAACAGCGGGCTGCTATGGATAATCTAGTAACGTTTTCCGCTTTCATTAGGTATCAAACTCACTGATTTTAGCAGATACAGCCAAATTGCTTTCAAAATGATGTTTTCAATGGACACTCCCAGCAGAAAATGAGTCTCTTAACCCACACCGTTACGAACACCTGGTGTGCCATTTTCACATTTTTTTGGGCCAGTCTGGTGGGTGTAAAATGGTACCTCGCTGTGACTTTATCGTGCGTTTCCTTGGTTGGTGATCATATCTCTTCATGTCTTTATGGGCACAGGTCTCAATCCCTGCTCCGTCGTCAGGCTCCGACGCCTTGGGGAGATTAACTTCTGTGGGCCTCAGTTTCCTGACTGGTGAAGTTGCCCTCTAGAGAAATGGACCACTTTCAAAGACCCACAGACCCTGACGTTGGGGGCAGGGGTCCCTTGGAAACCGCTGGGTCCTCACCTGCAAACCATGAAAACTTTCCAGTCGGTATTTTAGTGTCCCCCTCTCTTGCTCTAGCTCCCGAGCCCTGGATGTGGCCCTGGCTGGCAGCTGTGAGTGCACTGATGCCCAAGGGGAGGGCAGCTACTGCCTGTCCATCTGCTTCCGACCATCCAACCCGGGGGTCACTGCCCCCCTCCTCTGCTTTCTCGTCGCACCCCTTTGTTCTGCGTGACACACACGTGTATAATCTTCCATTTTATTTATTTGAGTGGGGGAGAAGCAGAGAGAGAGAGAGAGAGAGAGAGAGAGGTAGAGAGAATCCCAAGCAGGCTCCTCACTATCAGTGCAGAGCCCAATGTAGGACTCAAACCCACGAACTGGGAGATCATGACCTGAGCCGAAGTCGGATGCTCAACCGACTGAGCCACCCAGGTGCCCCCACACGTGTATAATCTTTACCGCCATCTACGAGGGGCTCCAGAAGGAGCAGAGGTGAATACAAATGTCCCATCCACTGTGTCTAACCAGAGACCAGAGGGACATCCCTAGGCACCAAATGTGACAGACCCTCTGGCTCAGCAAGGTCCTTCTGTGGTTCATTTTGACTTTTGGATCAAGTCCAAAGTCTTCAGCTCGGCATTCCTGGGGCCCTACCTCCATTTCCTGGCTCATCTCCGGCCACCACGGTTCTCCCAAGACCCCACGTGTGCCCCCTCCCACCCGTGTTCTCTCTGTGAGCAGGCGCTCAAGGTGGGGCTCTGGGAGCCACGGAAATGGTACTTTCTCCTCTTTCCTCCCATAGCACTTTTTCACGCATGTGCAGTGGCCCTATTTTGTCATTATATCATGTGCACTCCAGGCAGGGAGCCGGTACCCTCTTGGGCATTGCTGGGGCCTGGAGTGGGACTTGAGGAGCCACCGGGTGCAATGAAAGAAGATTGGGCAGACACAAGAAAGTCACTCTTCTGCCATTCTGTGGCCCTCACCAGGTGGACTGGATGGCTGGTTAACTTAGGTAGAAATGTTTAGTCAGCTTATTTTAGAGAGAGAGTGTGCAAAGGTGAGCAGGAGAGAACCGTTTTTTAAAATGTTTATTTTGGTGGGGGGGAGAGAGCGTGAGAGAGTGCGAGTGATCAGGGAAGGGGCAGAGAGAGAGGGAGAGAGAGAATCCTGAACAGGCTCTGAGCTGTCAGCACAGAGCCCGATATGGGGCTCCAATTCACGAACTGTGAGATCATGACCTGAGCTGAAATCAAGAGTTGAACACTTAGGGGTGCCTGGGTGGCTCAGCAGGTTGAGTATCTGACTTTGGCTCAGGTCATGATCTTATGGTTTGGTTTGTGAATTGGAGCCCCACATCGGGCTCTGTGTTGTTGGCATAGAGCCCACCTCTGATCCTCTGTCCCCATCTCTCTCAAAAATAAACAAACATTAAAAAAGAGTTGGATTCTTTACTGACTGAGCCACCCAGATGCTGAGAGAAAAAGAGAGAGGGAGAATATCTTAAGGAGGTTCCACGCTTAGTGTGCAGCTGACGCAGGGCTCGATCCCACGACCCTGGAATCATGACCTGCGTGGAAATCAAGAGTTGGATGCTCAACTGAGCCACTCAGGCGCCCCTAGATAGAAATATTTCAAGCCATGGCCTCTGCACCATTAACGATATAAACAATGTAGGCAGCAGGAATGGCTCACCTCTCTGCCCTAGCTCCTGAGGACGCAGTGAGTGGCGCATGGGGACCTGGGGGAACTGACAGCAGGGAGCCGAGCGGTGGGTCCCGACACACAAGCCCGACGCCCAGGGACGAGTCAGCACTTTCTCTGGACGCCAGTGAACAAGGGCCCTGATGGCAACACAGACCCAACAGAGCCACGGGACAATCTGCTGGTGAATGTAAGGCCGACCCCGGTGATGGTGGTGCTGGGATTTCTCCAGGCGTCAGTCAGAAAAGTGTTCAAGCCAAAACCACCAGAAGCCTGCCTTGGCATCGTGGCCACCAAGTCACACAGACGCCAGCTGGCAGTAGAGCAAGCGACATTGGCTGGAAGGAAGGGGGCGAGAGCAGTTTTGTGGGAGGACCCTCCCCCCTCCCCCCCCGGATTAGGCAGAAACAGATCTAATACCTGTACTGAGCACCTGCTGCATGCCCGGCCCTGTGGGGGGCACTGGCTGAACATGCACCTGACCCAGCAGGGCACACTCTGGCTTCCTCAGACTTTCCCTGTAACCATCAAGGGGACTGAAATACATAGCACGTTCTCTTCCTACTTGGAAAGCCAACCTGGGAACCCAAGCACAGGTCTGAAAGGCAGACAGTGTCAGAGATAAAGGGGCCAGGTGACTTCACGGATGTTGTTCGGCGCATGCCGCCCCCGCCCCCGCCCCGAGTGACTGAGGAAGGTGGCGCTTCTGCTGTGGGGCGGGCACTGGCTCTTGGCTAGGTCAGCAGCCAAAGCCGGAACGCATCTATTTTCCCAGGCTCCATCGCGGCTGTTCTGATGATGTAGGCAAGCCGCACCGGAGGACGTAAGGTTCCGGCCGGGCTCTCAACTTGGTGGCTCTGGGCAATCCCCCTTGCAAGTCCCTCAGGAAGGCACCTCACTGGGGCCATGCAGGCCGCCTCTTTGTGGCCGGACGCAGAAGATTTTCCGCCAGCCTGGAATGGGTGTCGGTGCTTCTGTGAGCACTGGATGGGGCGGGGGGCGAACGATGTTAGGAGCCAAGTTGTCTCTTTGCTCTTGGAATCACACGAGGGCGCAGCTGACGATGCCCAGGGTGTGCACAGGGGCGGGCGTGAGTCCTTCGCAGGTGGGACAGCCGTGTGCACATGCAGACTTCTGTGAGCCAAGTGCCTCCCCAAGTCAGTCCCTGGAGATCACACTCTACTGTGGATCGAGGGGCCCCAGGATCAACAAACCTGCTTCACATTCCAGCTGTCACATACCTGCCTTGTGAGGTTTCTCATCAGTCAAATGAGAATTATACCTACTTCCTGCGAGTGTTTTGGGGATGAAATCCGATGAAGCATGGACAGTGCCCGGTACACAGTAGGCGCTCAGGGCCAGTGGGTTCTCAACTGCTAATGTGTCGCCCTTGGTTTGCTCGCAGCAGCACCGTGACGAAGAGCCTCTCAGGAGGGGCTGACGCTTCTCACTACGAAGGACAAGCAAGTGTAACAAGGTGGGGTGCTCCCTACAGGAGTGAAACGCCCCCTGGACCAGGAAATGGAGCTGAGCTTGGGTGGGACCAGGAGGAAGGGATGAAATCCTGGGCAAGGGCTGCCTCCTGGCCCAGCAAGTGGCCAGAGGACACACGTGGGGGAAAGGCTGGATGTGCACCGGGCACAAGAGCTGTTTGTTGGGGCCCCAAGGAGACCCTGTGGGGGTGTAAACGGGCCCCAGGCGGAGAGGCGAGGAATTGCTGCTGGCGGGGAGCCATGAGGACAGAGCCCCACTCAGCAGCCCTGAACTGTTCCAGTCCACAGCACGCGGTGTCGGGCTTCTGTGACAGACTCGGCAGGTGGGGCCGTCCCACCCGAGCAGGCTGTGACTTTCTGTGGGGCGGCCAGCGGGGCGGACGCCTGCTGTCTGCTCGGTGCTAGTCTCCCCCCACCGCCCCGCTCTCGTGGGGGCAGTGCCTTCGTTCCCGGGGGCGCACTCACCCATCCTAGCCTGTGACTCTGGTGGGGTGAGCCATCTTAGTGCCTCACCTTGCACAGGGGGGCACCCATCCCCTGGCTGTGGTGACCAGTTCAGGAAAGGACCAAGATGGCGGTCAGACCCCTCAGAGTCCTTTCCTGGGCGTTTTCTGACTGCACCTGGTGGGCAAGAGCATGTGCTCCTTTTCAGCTTCAGGGTTATACTGAAGCCACCAGGGAGATGTGGAGATGAGAGATGGACAGCGAGAAGCTTCCAAAGATGCAGGCCCGAAGCCCGCTCCTGCCCCTGAGCCTCCTGTGGCCTGGCCCGGGGAGGCGGTAACCCATTTCATTTATGCGGAGAGTATGTGGGAGGGGGTCCTGTTTCTGGCAACCAAAGGCGTTCTGAGTGGCACACCAGTGTTCCCAGGCCTTGCCGGCGGGTGGGTGCGGGGAGACCTCAGAATGATGTTTTCTTAAGGGCTCAGAGGGCCTCACAGCTTGAAGAGATGGAACCGTATTTGCTAGTGAGGCAGGACTCCCGGGGTGAACAGAAAAGGAGTCTAATCAATGACTCTTAAATTCTACTTACATTTAGTGGCAGACATTCTCAGTTGTTCACGAAGTCATTTCCCACAGTCTCTCCCTGAACAGCTGCGATGCGGAACACACACTGTCCCACCTGTCCCCCCCAGCTGCTAAGTGGCAGGGGCCTTGTGACCCGGTCCTGAGAAACAGGGCGGAAGCACAAGTCTGTTGCTGGTGGGGATGTGGTTTAATGGTTTGGTAGTTGTTCTTCTATTATAACTTGCCTCAAATAATTTTTAGAACTTAGTGGATGTATAAAAATAACAAAAGAGTTAAATAATGGATTTTTTTAAATTATAAAATTCCTAGTTTCTTTTTATTCTGGATAAAAACAAACGTAAGAAAGTATTTCAAACTTTCCAAAATAATTTACAGGGTAGATGAAAGAACAGACAATAGGCAGTGCGAATGCCTGATATTCCTTCTATGAGGCAAGAGATTTCATTCAACCTTCACTTAACACACACTGACCCAGGTCTGGGGACTCAGAGATCCACGGGGTCCACATCCCGTCCTGGGAGCTCACTGCTAGGGAGACAGACACAGGAATAGGTGATTGTAAACTCTGACGTAAGTGCTGCGATAAAAATAGGCTCTGGGTGTTATGGGAGCGCAGTGAGGGCCGGAGAAGACTTCTCGATGGCAAGGACACCCGAGCGGAGTCGGCAGGGCGATCTGGTCAGGGCGCAGGAAGGGCAGGCCAGCTGGGGCCCCGCGAGTGCGGAGGAACGCAGGCGAGGAGTGAGGGGCGGGAGCGGCACGCTGTGCGGGAAGGTGGCCTGTGCAGGAGGCAGGGCCCATCTGGAAGGCCTGGGCTTGCGCGTGGGGAGCGTGGCCTCCATCCTACAGGAGACAGTGGGGGGCAGGGAAGGTGATATGGGTATCAGGGTTCCAGGCAGGTCTTGGAGGCTGGCGGAGCTGGGATTTGAGGACCACAAACCCGGGCACAGGGAGACAATGAGAAAGCTGTTGCAAGGGTCCAGGCGGAGAAGGGGAGACGCCGGAGAACCAGGCGCCTGGCATGACTCATTTACATCCCATCTGCGCCGGTGTGAGCAGATGCACCTTCTCCAGTTCCTTGTTCAGAAACAGACCTCCTGACCGATGGTTCTTGACCTCTGAACGCACTGGTCCACGCAGCCATGCAATTGCTTCTGGAAGGTTTTTGCTATTCTCATAGAATGGATATCTAAATTCATTTTGATCAAAGTATTTCATTAGCTTTTGACTTTCAGAGAGCAGAAAAGAGCCACCGTTGTAATCAAGAACCTTTTGTTCTGTCAGCTAATATTAAGCGAGGAGCTTCTTTAAAAAGAAATCCTGATTATACAATCATGAATAATCATGATGAAGATAAAAAAGAGGGAAGTAATAGGAGTCCAGCGTGCCAGCACAGGCTCCCTGTTGAGCTGATTTTTTGAGAGGATGAACAAAATATAGAGGAAAGGAAGCATAATCAGAGATGAATCCTGGAAAATGACACAGTCCTGAAAACGACTGTCAGGAAGACTATGCTGTGGTTTGCTGGAAATCCTAAGGAAAACAAAACAGGCCTTTACCGTTACTCTCAGAGCAAGAACAACAAAGGGGCAGATCCGTTGCTTAGGGGATGATACGGGGGGCAGGGGCAGATACACTCCCCTTCATTTCAGTAACGTACAGCCTCCTGACAAGCTCAGCCCTTCAAGAGGGCCTGGGGATGGGGACGCTGGAAACGAGTGATGCAGGTGGGGGGCAAGGGAACAACCCCCCCCACCCCGCACCGGCACACTGTCGTGTTTCAATGTGGAAGGACTTCTCGAATTTCCACAACTATAAGGAATTCTTAACCTTTTGGAAATATTGATTTCCTGTGGCTGCTGAAACAAATGATCACAAACTAAGGGCTTAAAATAAGACATTTATTCCCTCGCAGTCCTGGAGGCCAGAGTCAGGCTAAGGGAGGGTCCTCTCTGGCATCTTCCAGCTGCTGCTCCAGGTGTTCCTTGGCTTTCATGGCTGCACTGCTATGGCCTCTGCCTCTCTCCATCTTCACATGGCCTCCTCCTGTGTGTCCGTCTCCTCTGTGTGTCTCTTTAAGGACACTTGTCATTGGATTTAGGGCCCACCTGGCTAATCCAGGATGATCTCATCTCAAGATCTTTAATTACATCTGCAAAGACCCTTTTCCCAAATAGGGTGACACAGATTTCATGGGGCCACCATTCACCCACTACGGGATCATAAACCACTTTCAGGATCTGATGAGACCTCAGGAACTCTGGTTCATGTCAAGTTCCTGGAAGCTGAGGCTGAGACAAGGGCTCTTGTACAAGTAATTTATGAAGGGAGTGCTCCAGGAAGGGGTGTGGGGAAAGCAGGCTTGGGCAGGGGACGAACGCTCAGCAAGAAGTTGTCTCAGCTGGAGACTAGCTTCCGCCAGATCTCACGAGATGCCCTGAAGCGTGAACAGCACTAGAGCTGTTCCCACCTGGAGGCAAGGGGTGGCCTCTGTGCCCCCAAGTCAGTCATTTCCCTTGGTGGGACAGGTGTAGTCTCTCTGGCTGGGAACTCCCTTTAGGGCAAGGAGGATTCAGCGAAGGAGTGGGTAGGTAGGAACACTCATGGCAGCCCTTGGGGGTGGGTTACAGGGCTCTGGTCAAGGACCGACAACGTCTACTGCAGACTCCCCAGAAAAATCACACACACAACCATTCAATCTCAGGGACTTCAAAGACCCTTTAAAGGCATGGAATCCAGGTTAAGGACTTTTGTCCACTGCTGACCTAACATTTCTAGTCTCTCATCCCACCTTGCCCCCTCTGCCCCTTTCCCAGAGGAAATGACTAGTGATATCTGGGAGGAGGATGGAGCGCCCTCCAATCAATCCTCTGCTGATCGCCCACCAGCAGAGCATGCATCCAGCCCTTGGCAGGGGCCTGCTTCAGGGTAGGTGAGATGAATTCAAAGGAAAGTCCCTTTGGCCACAGATGCACAGCCTTCCTTTCTAATCAGCTTTTCAGCAGGAAAGCTAATAGCTTTATCTCCCCTGTCTGGCTCCTAACATCTCTCAAGTAGTTCTGAACTCAGGCAGGGACATGAGAGAATATTTACAAACCTCCTGAGACCCCGAGACATCTCATCAAAGACAGTGTCCCCCTTGAAGTATGACCTGTAGGCTGGCTGCCAATTCACAGACTGCCACCTGACCCATCGCCCCAGGACACGATCAACACGCCGCTTCCTCGCGGGTAAAGCTCTCTACCAGAGGAGGCAGCTGACCTCAGCATGCGCTGTGATGGACAGAACTTACTTTCTGGTGCCAACGCGTGTCCTCACACACCGGCACTTGGGGCAGCACTTGGAGCAGCATCGACAGAGGCGGTTGTAGAGGAACCTGGGAGGCTGAGCCCAGTGGGGCTAATGAGACGGGTGGGCATGGCCTGAAGGGCTCGCATCTGAAACAGGGAGGACACGATAACAAGCCTAAGTTAAAGAGGCAACATCAGACTCAAAATAATGCAATGGTAACAAAACCAAGGTCACTGTTCAGAGCCTTCGCCACTGCTGCTGTGTTGCTGGCTTGGATCCTGGAGGCCTGATCAGGATGATGGACAGGCATGAGGGCTGTCCGGGGAAGGACACAGAAGTACTTGTAGGAAAGAGGACCAGACAGAGTGGAAATCAGGGAAGGTGGTCCAGAGGGAGGTCCTGGGAGCCAGATGCAGGAGTGAAGTTCATGCTTGGGAGCGTAACAGGGGGTTGGTGTGTTTTGGAGAGCAGCTGGTGTCGGGGGGGGGGGAGGGGAGGGTCTAAAAAGAGAAGGGCCCCTCACTGGCCTGGCCCCCTTGGAAGAGTCTAGCAATGTGCTCTTGGTTTTGTAAATTTTGAAACATTAAGCTATTTTACAGCAAATGGCCAAGACCCCGGTCTCTTTCTGCTCCATTTCCACTCCTGTCGAATGGCTACACTTAGTTTAGGTGTGGTGGGTAGTTATTGACATGACTCAGTTGCTTCTCTGGGTGGTCAAGGGTGGGGGCGGGGGGCAGAGGTTTCAAGGAGATGTGAATGTGTCCTAGTGCGACTGGTGACAGAAATGTGTGAGATGTGGGGGGAAGCAGGTTTAAAATACATGAAGCCAGGAGGCAGCTGGTGGAAAATTCTCCCAGTTGCCAGAGGTGTGAATATAAGTGGAGGAAGTGCCTAATCAGAACGGAAGATATCTTCTGTTGGGGGCGGGGACACCTTGGTGGCTCAGTAGGTTGAGTGTTCAACTCTTGATTTCGCCTCAAGTCATGATCCTAGGGTTGTGGGATCGAACCCCATGTTGGGCTCTAAGCTTGAAATTCTCTCTCTCCCTCTCTCTAAAATAAAAAAAATGTCGTTAGGAATATACTCAATAATGCAGTGAACGTAACTATAAATACATCACACAATTTTTTCTGCTCAGAATTACGTGCAATAGATTTGATCAGAACTCCTGTGTCTTCAAGTACATCCGTGTGCAAAGTCCTGTGTTCTACATACCCCTGTCTATTAGAATGCACACCTGTGCCTGATGGACCTTATTCTGATGAATTCTGTCCCAGAAGCAGCAAAACCACCTCAGAAACAAGTGCTCTGTGACAAAGCTCCCACGCATTTTCATCGGTATGTCAAAGTATGAATTATAAGAACAGTTTGATAATAATAATGTGGTGTAATATAACACAGTGGCCAAACCACATTTGAATTGTTATTTGTATGTGTTAGTTTCAAATCAATTTTGTATATTCTTTCCAAATTTTTTTAAGTTTATTTATTCAGTTTGAAAGAGAGAGAATTCCAAGCAGGCCCTGCACTGTCAGTGTAGAGTCTGATACTGGGCTTGAACTCATCACCTGAGCTGAAATCAAGAGTCAGACACTTAATTGACTGAGCCATCCGGATGCCCCTCTTCTTTCCAAATTATTTATCACACCAAAATTCAAATATGATAAGAAGGTAAGCTATGAGAAGCAAAACACATAAAGTGAAAAAAATGATGAACAAAAAATTAAAAACAAAATATAATTACGAATATAAAATGTAATGATTATATCACAGTGGACACTAAAAATTCTTATGGTCAAAATCATGAAGATGAGGAAAAAGTCATGACAGCCAAGAAAAGTGCATGATAAAACTTAGAAATAAAACTTACAAATCTATTTCATGTAACTCTCTCTTAGATTGAGAGAGAGAGAGAGAGAGAGAGAGAGAGAGAGAGAGAGAATCCCAAGCAGGCTGTCAGCACAGAGCTGGATGCAGGGCTCGATCTCACAGACTGTGAGATTGTGATCTGAGCGGAAATGAAGAGTTGGATGGCTAACAGACTGAGCCACTCATGTGCCCCTACACCTAAGATTTTCACCCGAGCAACCATGGGAGTGCTGGTGCTGTCATTTATGGAGATGCAAAGAACTGGGGAAGAAGAACTTGGAGAGGACACCGAGAATCCTGTACCGTTTTCCGTCAGAAGGAACTGAAGGAACGACTGGATTATAGGTCACGTAAACACTTCTAGGTTGTCAAATAGCCCATTAGCTTCCTGTGCCTTTCCTTATCTTTTTATACATGCGCTGCCTTAAAACTGTTTGTGGCAACATGAAGATGTCCTGCTCAGATGCCCTTCTAGAGAGGACCAGCTGCCCAGATGCATTAAGTGGGGTTAAACTGATGAGCTCCATCTCAGCTTTTAAACAGAGGCCATATGATTTTTGGGGCATCTCCCAGCCAATGATTGGCCAGACATGGTAGCTAAGGGCACTCTCTTTATGGGCAGTCCCTAGTCAATGACTGAGCCAGACAGCAGTACAAGGGTCTAGCCATTTCCACCAGACACAGGACCTCTCCATCAAGGAATATGCCCTAGAGCTCCCTACTGGGCTGGCTGGGACTCTACCAGGTCTGCAGTGCCGTCTGATGGCTCTGTCCTTCGCAGGTGTTATTCTTCAATAAACCTTTTGTACTCCTAACTCCATCGGAGCATCTGCTTCCTGGAGAATCCAACCTGTGACACTGTCTATCAGAGACCAAAATACAACCTCCTTTTCCAGCTCTGTGCCATGTATCAGTAAGACCAGAGGAAAGGTTAATTTGAAGTATGTATTAGTCAGATATTGACACAATAATGCTGGGTAACAAACTACAGAAGCTCAGAAGCATACAACAATAAGCATTTATTTCTTGCCCATGCACATCGGAGTTAGCTGGGCAGCTTGGCCTCAGGCTGCAGGTCTATGGAACAGCTGTGTTCCATGTGTCGGATTCTAAGACCTGGGCTGAAGTCAGAAGGAAGCTCTTATCATGGCAGATTACTGGAGTGTATGAGAGCAAGCCCAAATGTCTGTGTACAAGCATATTTCAAGCCCCTGCTCAAATCATGTTTACTAGCATTGACTAAAGCAAGTCACATGGCCAAGTGTGAGGTGAAGGGGTAGAGAAAGACTTGACAACCTGGAGGCCATGACAAAGGGATTGGATGTATACTATTATGGGGACTCATAATTCACCTACTGTCAGTAATGGTTCATCAAGTTGGTAGAAGACTCAACAGAACCAGGGGCACCTGGCTGGCTCAGTCGACAGAGTGCGCGACCCTTCATCTCAGGGTTGTGAGTTCAAGCCCCACATTGGGTGTGGAGCCTACTTAAACAAACAAAAAAGACTCAACATAACCATACTTAGCTCATACTTCCCAGTTATGCATCCCTTCTGGAAGACTGTTAATGCTTACTTGCAGGGTTTTTTTCTGGGTTTGAGGAACATAGAGATAAAGCTATAGAGATAGCTGGGTAATTATAAGATTCCTGGGGACTCCTAAAGATTATTCATATTAAAATGTTTTCTGGACGTGCAAAGGCAAAATCTAATGGTTCTCTATTACCAATGTCATATAAAGATTGAACACGCTTCCTAATTCACTGGAATCTGTTAACATTTTTGGTGGGATTTATACTGTGAATCTGCATTGCTATTAAATAGCTGTTACAGGATATACACATTTAAATACTTTATTGAGTATGCTTGACATACAGAACGCTGTACTTATTTAATGCATATACCTTGACAAGTTTCAGGATAGATGGACATTTTTCTAACAATAGCCTTGATCTACGTCAGTGTGGACAGTGCAGACCTCTAAGCAATCATGTTCTAATGTTCCTGAGTTTGAGCTACTACATGGATCATAAACACCTGTCTTGAATCTGTTTTCCAAATTTACATGATTATTAAAATATAGCAGAATGTTCAGAATTTATTACATTCAGTTATTATTATGATATAAAATTATTTTTAAAAAATGTTTGAGAGAGAGTGTGAGCAGGGGCAGGGACAGAGAGGGAGAGAGAGAACCCCAAGCAGGCTCCATGCTGACGACATGGGGCTTGATCTCACGAACTGTGATATTCTGATCTGAGCTGAAACCAAGAGTCAGACACTTAACTGACTGAGCCACCTAGGTGCCCCCAGCTATTTTAAAAAAAATTTTTTTAAATATTTATTTTGAGAGAGAGAGACAAGGTGCAAGCAGGAGAGGGGCAGAGAGACAGAGAGAGAGACAGAGAGAGAGGCTCAGAATCTGAAGAAGGCTCTAGGCTCTGAGCTGTCAGCACACAGCCTGATGCAGGACCCAAACTCACAGACTGTGAGATCATGACCTGAGCCGAAGTGGGACGCTTAACCAACTGAGCCCCCCAGGCACCCCTCCCAGCTATTTTTAAATTACCAGTAGATACTACTGACTTCCTGTTATGGTAGATGAAGATTTAGCTCTTTTACCACTGACAACCCCAACCATTACATGCCTCCCTTTTTTGATAACTTCCAGTCTGTTAATAATTGCCTTGTGTTTATGTTTGCATTGTTTCGTAAAAATTTTTCCTAAGTCTCCAACAGATCCTTCAAATACCTATCAATGTAACATTTTTTTTCTTTTTTTTCTTTAAACTTTTTAATGTTTTATTTATTTTTGAGAGAGAGAGAGACCGCATGAGCAGGGGAGGGGCAGAGAGAGAGGGAGACACAGAATCCGAAGACAGGCTTGAACCCACTAACTGTGAGATCATGACCTGAGCCAAAGTCGGATGCTTAACTGACTGAGCCATCCAGGCGCCCCTCAATGTAACATTTTCAAAACACTTAAATGCAATGAGTCATTTATTAATTTCCTGGAACCCTCCTTCCCACAACCTTCCATCCTTCTGCTCCAACCTAGGCCTGTCGCACATCCTGGTGATTCCTTTTCACTGCTTTTCTCAATTAGAATCCTTATTTCCTAGATCCCATGTCCTCCTCTTTCTGGGTTTAGTCCTAGTTTTGCAGAAGCCCGTTCCCTGGGGGGCATGGCAAACACGGGCAGGGGGCTGGTGGGTGTGTTGCTGGCGCAGCTGCTCTGGAGAGCCATCTGGCAGTTTCAGGCAAGGGGAGACTCCGTAAACCTTCTGACCTAGCAGTCTTGTCCTGAGCACATACCAAGGGCAAACACTCACATGCGTTTACATGAGGACGTGTACGAGGATGGTCGCTGAAATACTGTTTACGTATTTGTGTGCATAAAGATTTCTGTAGATAACTGTATACCTCATCACTTAATATTTTTTTGTTGTTGTTGTTGATTATGTTGGATTTTCTAAGTACTTGATCGTATCATCAACAATAGCAAAAGTTTTACTTTCTTTCCTAATTTTTATATATCCGATTTCTTCCTCTTTTCCGATTGCTTTGGCTAATACCTTCAGTACAATGTTAAGTGGTGGTACAGACAGAATTCTTGTCTTGTCCTGACTTTAGTAGGACAATGGGCATTACATTTCACTTAAATTTCATTATACAATTGGATTTTTTTTAATTTTTAAAAATGTAAACTCTACCCAATGTGGAGCTTGAACTTATGACCCCAAGATCAACAGTCATATGCTCTACCAACTGATTCAGCCAGGTGTCCTTCATTATTATTGTATTTTTAACTTTGTAAATTGTGGAATGATTCATATGTACATATAAACATACAAAAGAGTGTGTGTAGAATACATATGATTAAAAAGACTAAGAATAAAACCAATACCAGTGTCCTATCACTCAGGTTAAGAAACAACATTCCTAGAGGTGCCTGGGTGGCTCAATCAGTTGAGCTTCCCACTCTTGGATTCTGGTTCAGGTCATGATCTCACGGTTCATGAGTTCAAGCCCCACATCTGGCTCTGCACTGACCATGTGGAGCCTGCTTGGGATTCTCTCTCTCTCCCTCTCTCTCTCTCTCTCTGCCCCTTGCGTGCGCCCTCACTTTCTCTCTCAAAATAAATTTAAAACCCCCAAAACATTACTGGGTCTTGGAAGCTCCTGTGAGCCTCTCTGTAATGTAGCTACCATCTTGTCTTTTGTGTTATCATTTTGTATAAGGTGGGGGTAGGGTGGGGATAAAGTGCTGTAACAAAGATATTCAAAGATACTGCATTAAGAAATGAAGTGTTTCTTTTTCATATCTAGACTGGTGTGAACAGTCCAGGTTGGTGGGGGAGCTCCTGCTCTAAGCGGTCTTTCAGGGAGACTGATTCTTTACATCTTTGTTTTCCACGGTCACTAGGATGTTTTACTGTCTGTGCGGTTGACGCTGTGTCATTGGCACTTCTGGGTGCCAGCCAGCAGTAAAAGGGAAGAAAAATGATGGGAAAGGCACCCTAAAGTTTTAGACCCACACTCAGAAGGAACACTCACTTCTACTTAGGCTCATAAACAAGACTTCTGTCATATAGCCATCCACATGCTGCTCAATTACAACTCTGTCACCAGGGGAGACAGGGGAGACTGGGTTTTGGTAGACAAAATCCATCACTCATTCCTTTGATTTCCTTTGTAGTTGTACCACCTTTGTGTGTACCTTAACAGTATCTCTAAGTAAACAAAACAAAAAACTAAATGGCAATCACATATCTACCTCTGTTAAGGGAAAGGCAACATTACCACTATCTGATTGAAGGCTTCCAGGAAAATAGAACTAAATAGAGGTGCTACATCATAGTCTGGCTTCCGCTTCCCTAACTGCTTACAGGACCCCTTCTGGGTAAGATCAGTGGGCAATGGTGCAGAAGAGTTCACACAGCAGGCCCAAAACTGCACTCCTTAGAAAGGTCTGCTTGCTTGCAAGATTGGCCCATGGCTGGTATCTGGGAACCTGGATCTCAGGAGAGGTCTCATCATTCTCTAAATAATAAGAGTGGCCCTTTGCACAAATACAGTTTTTATGTTGAACACTTATTTTCCTTCTGGGACTGTGAAAGTTCGGTTATGTGCCTGTATGACCAACTTCCAATAAAAACCCTTGGTCCTAAGTCTCTAATGGATTATCACACATTTGTTGCTGGAGGAATTAAGCAGGTCCTGTGTGACTCCACCTGGAAGATTCCGGGCTCATAGCTGATTTCCTTTAGACCTTGCCCATGGCCTCTTTCCTTCGCTGGTTTTGTATCCATTCACCGTAATAAAGCAAAACCTTGAGTACGACTACGTGCCGAGCTCTGTGAGTCCTCCTAGCAAATCGCTGCCTCGAGGGTGGTCTTGGGGAACGTGTGCAGCAAGATTATAAAACCTGAGAAACACAGAGGTCACCACAGTTGGAGCATTTGGCTGGACTGTAGTGTGGGTCATGTTCTGTCTCTTAGGGACAGTGGCAAGATAAGTAGGATCTGCTGTACTTTCTGCTCCTTAATTCATTTTGCTACTCCTGCTCTCAGGTCAGAGTAGAATTATTTCTATGGTGTGAAATGAAGGCTCTCAGTTAATGGTGGTAGCAGGGAATGGAAGGGACGGCAGGAAATTCATTAGTATAAGGTCCAGGCAAACCAAGTACAGATGAGAATCTGGGTCAGGACAACCAGGGCACTCTGTCCCAAAACAAAAATGGCAGGACAATGGCAGCGGGCGTTGGTGCCTGCTCCAATCTGAACTGGCTGCCCATTACAGCTGATGCACAACTATTATCACCATCTTCCTAGGGGTCCCCCATGTCTTCCTCTTGTTTCCTGTACTACTTGCCTTTCTGTGGTTACAGTCTTGTTTTGGTGGAGCATATCTTCTCATGGCTTCCCAGGAAAGGGTACATGGAGGGCAAACTGTTTGAGACCTGATATGTCCAAGGTCATGAACAATCCACTTGATCGATGGGTTCAGTTAAAGGCTGGAAGACACTTTTCCTCAGAATTTTGGAATTCTCTCTCCACTGTTCCTTTCATTCAACAAATTTTTATTGAGAGCCTAATGCATGCCTGGCACTCTAAGCACTTGGGATGCATCAGTGAACACCAGAGACTAAGATACAGAGAGACAGAGTCAAAGAGCTTATATTCCAGATTGAGTTCTGGCTTTTGGTGTAGTTGCTGAGAAGTCTCAAGCCATTCTGGTTTCTGATCCTTTGTGAGGTTCTCTCTGCCAGCTTGTGGGGTCTTCTCTTTATTCCAAGTGTTCAAAAAGTCCACAATGTTGTGCCTCATGTGGATTTATTTTCATTTGCTGGGTACTTGGTGGGCTCATCTGCTCTGTAAATTCATGTCCTTAACTTTTGGACATTTTTTTGAACATTCTGTAGATAATTTTCTTCTCTGGTGTTTGGATGCTGGACCTCTCAGCGTGGCACTCTTTCTATCTCTACTTCTCCTAGCATTTATCTGGTTGCTCTTCCTGGGAGATTTTCTCAATTTTCTTTTCCAACACTTCTAGTGTTTTTATTTCTGCTATCCACATTTTTAATATCTAAGAGGTTTTATTTTCTTTAACAACTTTTTAAAAATGTTTATTTATTTTTGAAGGTGACACAGAACGTCGGGGGGCAGGAGGGGTCGGGGCAGAGAGAGGAGGAGACACAGAATCTGAAACGACTCCAGGCACTGAGCTGTCAGCACAGAGCCCAATGGAGGGCTCGAACTCACAAACCACGGGACCTGAACCGAAGTTGGACGCTTAACCAACTGAGTCACCCAGGCTCCCCGAGATTTTTTTATTTTCTAAAGTTTTTTATAAAAACGTCCTGTTAGTTTCATAGATGCAATATATACTTATCTGAGAATGTCTACATGTTTTAAATTTCTCATCTTCTTGCCTGTTTTCTCCAACATTGGTCCCCACCTCCCCGTTTACTTATTTTGATCTCTAAAACTCATGTTTAGAGGCTTTTCTCTGATGTCTGGATAATCGCTGGCTGCCTGCTTATGATTAAGGGGCAGGGACAAAAAAACATTTTGGAAGATCTGAGCACATCAATTTTAGGACTTTTAGACTTTAGGGTCACTGTAGAGTACTGTGTATGGGCCATTTGTTGGGAAAACTCATGCCTGTATCTTGGGAATTGTCAGACTCTCCAGAAAAGAATCTTTTAACATTTCTGCATGGAAAGTAAAGATTTGGTTTTCGGCGCCAGCTTAGTGAGGAAAACAGGATGAGGACCCCAGCATCAGTAATCACATGCTCTCTTAATCCCCATTTTCAAGATACTACTTGTGACTTTAATTTAGCCTAGTATCCCCTGTACAGAAACTCTTTTGTTTTGCCTTTTCCAGAAAATAAACGTTTATATTTCTGCTAGGATGAGAAATCTAGATTTGTGAGGATACGTGCAGGATAAACTCCAAGAAGTGGACTTGCTGGGTTCAAGAGTGCATGCATTTTATTTTTTTTAATGTGATTTATTTTTGAGAGAGAGCAAGAGAGGATGAGCAGGGTAGGGGCAGGATCCAAAGTGGGCTGACAACAGAGAACCCGATGCAGGGCTTTAACTCATTCCCCACGAGATCATGACCCAGGCTGAAATCAGACACTTAACCGACTGAGCCACCCAGGAGCCCCAAGAGCGCATACATTTTTTAGATTTGTTTTAGTCACTGCTTTGATTTGTTTATTGGGCTTGTATCATATATAGCACCACCAGCAATATATGAGAGTATGTTTCCTCATCCTTGTAGTCATCAAACCTTTTGACTCTGAAAAGAGGTGGAAGATCTTTTATGTTATCTTAATTTACATTTTTCTTAAATGTGAGATTGAGCATCTTTTCATGGTTGAGAGATAGATTTCCATTTTTTTCCCCCTTAAGTGTTTGCTCACATAACCTTTGCCTGTTGCATTAACTGATTCGTAGGAACTCTTCACTTTCTCCAGTTTCTTGTTTGTTGAATTTGCTTATAGTGGTTTACTGGAAAGGAAAACTATTTTTTTTTAACAAAGCACTTTTATTTTCCATGCAAAGGTGAGTCAGAAAATTTACATAAAGGTGTGAGATGGGGAGCTGAGCCGGGAGTTTCCAGTATGTGGCTTGGACAGTGCTGCCACGGGAGCAGGGCCAGGGCCCCCTGCACCCCGCAGGCTACCTGCTGGGCCTTCTGCTTTCCCTGCCAGGGGAGAGCAAAGGAGGCAGCCCCAGCCTCCACTGCACCTGCCCTTCCCTAACTGCCTCATTAGCAAGGCTCTGGGCCTTGCCTGAGCTTCATCAGGTCTGAGTTTGGGGGTATTAGGAACACGGCGAGAAGTAGAAGAAAACTGCCTGTGCTGAAACACACATTCCTTTATTTTTTTGTTATTGTTTTGTTTTAGAGGGAAGGGTCCCTGGAAGGCCCTTTAGAGGGACCAAAATACCATCGTGATAGTCGGGACTGTAGCATCTGCAAGTACTGAGGAAGGAAAATATTCTTCAGTGTGGTCAAACTTATTCTACGGTTTCTGCACCCTGCATCTTATTGAGATAGACTTTTTACATTACGAGATTATTAAAAATGTCTCCCCTTATTGGTCCTATTTTTTTTTCTTTTTTAATTTTTCATGCATTTGGATTTTTCCCTCAGATGGCTACCCAGTTGTCCTAATCCTATTTATTGAACATTCATCTTTTACTTACACATTTTAAATAACATCAATAAAATTACAGGGGTGCTTGGGTAGCTCAGTGGGTTGAGCATCTGACTCTTGAATTTGAGCCCCACATTGGGCTCTGTGCTAACAGTGTGGAGCCTGCTAGGGATTCTCTCTCTCTTAAAATAAATACTTCAGAAAAAAATATTACAGACAAAATTCTTGTGTGTTTGGGCTTATTTCTGGAATTCTTATTCTTTTGACCTATTCATGTGCCTGCACTACAGTATTTATTATAGTTTTGTCTTACCTTTTAATATTTAATAGAGCTGATTCCCCATTTATTCTTTTTAGAATTTTTAGAGGTCTTTACTTTTTCCACTTGAACTCTGAAATCATCTTGTCTAGTTTCCAAATATGGTTTGGAATTTAATGGAATCACATTAAATTTATAGGTTAATTTAGGAAGAATACATTTATGATGTTGAGTCTATTCAAGAACATGGTGTGCCGTTCCACTTGTTTAGCTGTTTCTGAGTCCTTGTGTAGCATTTTAAAGTTTCTACCATAGTGATCTTACAGTTCTTACTAAGTATATTCCTTGCTGTTTTATCTCATTCATGGCTACTGAAACTGGAGCCTTCCATATACCTGCTAACTAGTTGTGGCTTGTACATACAAAATATACGTGAATTCTCTTATTAAGTTTCTCCATTCTATTCCATTTTCTAAGCAAACAATATCATTTGCAAATAATGATAATTTTACCGGGGCGCCTGGATGGCTCAGTCAGTTGAACGTCCGGCATCAGTTCAGGTCATGATCTCGCAGTTCATGGGTTTGAGCCCTGCGTCGGGCTCTGTGCTGACAGCTAGCTCAGAGCCTGGAGCCTGTCTTCGGATTCTGTGTCTCCCTCTCTCTCTGACCCTCCCCCGCTCATGCTGTCTCTCTCTCTCAAAAATAAATAAAACATTTTTAAAAAATAATAATTTTACCTTTTCCCCCCAAATGGCATATCTAAAATTCACTTTTTTAATGTTTATTTTTGAGAGAGAGAGAGACAGAGAGAGACAGAGAGAGAGATGGAGAGAATGAGTGAGGGAGGGGCCGAGAGAGATGGGGACAGAAGATCTGAAGGGGACTCTGTGCTGACAGCAGAGAGTCAGATGTGGGGCTCGAACTCAAACTGTAAGATCATGACCTGAACCTAAGTCAGATGCTTAACTGACTGAGCCACCCAGGAGCCCCTAAAATTCACTTTAGATATTCCTTCTTGCCGTATCATAGCATCTGTATTATATTTCTTAGGACTGCTGTAACAAAGTACCACGAAGTTGGTGGCTTAAAACAGATGTTTAAGGCCTCAAAGTTCTGGGAGCCAGGGGTCTGAAGTGAAGGTGTTGGCAGGGCCATGCTCTGAAACTTCCTGTCTCTTTCTGCTTCTGGAGGTGTGCTGGCAACTCTGGGTGTCCCACGGCTTGCAGTGGCAGCACTTCTGTTACCACCTCTGTGTCCCCCTGCTCCCCACCATGAATCTTGCATGTTTTTTTCCTTCTTTTTAGAATTTAATTTTATTTTGAGACAGAGAGAGCGCAAGTGGGGGAGGGGCAGAGAGACAGAGAATCCCAAGCAGGCTCCGTGCTATCAGCGCAAAGCCCAATGCAGGGCTCAAACTCACCAAACTGTGGTATCATGACCTGAGCCAAAACCAAGAGTTGGATGCTTAACTGTCAGAACCACCCAGGCACCACTATCTTTTTCCTTCTTTTTTAACATTTTAATTTATTTTTGAGACAGAGAGACAGAGTACGAGCGGGTGAGGGGCAGAGAGGAGACACAGAATCTGAAGGCTCTGAGCTGTCAGCATACACCCCAACGCGAGGCTCAAACCCACCAACCGTGAGATCATGACCCGAGCCAAAGTCGGACGCTTAAGGCCCTTCTTTTTCCTTATTAGGATACTAGTCATATTGTTTCAGGGCCTGCCTTAAAAACATCATCTTAGTTTAAATACATTTGCAAAGACAGTATTTCTAAATAAGATTATATTTACCAGAACCAGGGGTTGGAATATTAACATATCCTTGTGGGGGGGGATGAGTGGGGGTGGACACAAGCCAATCACAGCACTGAACTGTTTTCCTCTTCTTTATTCACTGTGAAGACTAGAGTTTATAGTAGGAGTCCACTGAATTTTCTTTGTTTTGAAGAAGTGTCTATCAAACCTTCAAAGTTTGTATATAAAGTTTGGTAGGTATATGCATTTGGGTTGAGGAATGGGGTTCAAAGCTCTCATGGGGTTTCTTAATGGGCCTGCTATCCACTAAAAACTTAAAGAATTGTTTATGAAGACCAAAAAAATAATAAGCATTACATTAAGTCCATTCAAAAAATTGTATAGGTCTATTAGCTTTTTTAGAATATGGATAATCATGGTGGTTATCCAAATAACTTAAATTTTTAAAAAATGTTTATTCATTTTTGAGAGAGAGACAGAGAGCATGAGCAGATGAGGGGCGGAGAGAAAGAGGGAGACACAGAATCCGAAGCAGGTCCAGGCTCTGAGCTGTCAGCACAGAGCCCGACGCGGGGCTTGAACCCACGAACCGCGAGATCATGACCTGAGCCGAAGTCAGACGCTTGCTTAACCGACTGAGCTTCCCAGGAGCCCCTAAATTTAATAACTTTTGATTACCATATATTTATATGGTGAATTACTGTTCAAAAAGATTTTATATACACTTTGTCTTTTGAGCCTTTTCATATTATGTATATAATACTCTAATTTTTGGCACAATAGATTCTGGAAGGTTACTCTCCAAAATTAAAAAGTGAGTAATGAAGTCAGATCTCAAACTCCGGGCTTAACGAAACCCTACAGGTACAGGAGTCCCCCTCTATCCATGGGAGATACGTTCAAAAACCCCCCCAGTGCATGCCTGAAACCACAGAGAGTACCGAATCCTATATATACTATGTTTTTTTTTTATACATACATACCTGTATTAAGGCTTAATTATTACAAATTAGGCACAGTGAGAAATTAACAATGACAAAACAGAGCAATTATAATGAAATACTACTGTAATAAAACAGGTGAATGTGGTCTCTCTCTCTCTCTCTCTCTCAAAATACCTTATTGCGTTGTACTCATCCTTCCTCCTTCGGGTGAGATGTGAGATGATAAACTTCCCACCATGTGATGAGATGAAGTGAGGTTAACAACATGGGCACCGGGATGTAGCAGGAGGCTCCTACCAACCTTGTGACAAGTCAGGAGGAGGATCGTCTGCTGCGGAATCCCAGTTAACCGTGGCTAACTGAAACCGCGGAAAGCAGAACCATGGATATTACTGTATATATAAGTTTTAACTTTTCAGAAATGAACTCCTACATACTCATCTGCAGCTTCTATTTGCTTAGTATATTTTGGACGTCTTTCCATGTCCGTGTGTATGGCCTCATGCATTTTTTTAAAACAATGTACAGAATTTCCAAAATTTATCTAGTTCTTTATCGATGAGTATTTAGGTAATTTCCAATGTTTCACTATTAAGAACAATGCTTCAGGGAAAATCTTTGTATACATAAACCTTGTACATGTGTGAGGATAAATTCCTAAGAATTGGAGTTGTTGAGTTAAATCATGTAACTACAATAGATATTTTGACAGTCATTCATAAACTGCCCTCTAAATAATATCAATTTACATTCTTAGCAATGCTTAATACTTTCACAAACACCAAAAACTGTGGCAATACTATCAATTCTATACTGATAATTGATATTTTCCTATGTGATAGTAAACGTTTTAATTTGCATATCTTTCCTAAGAAAAGTTAAGCATCTTGGAGTGGGGAAGTTCTTTCTAGGCAGGACAGGAAACTCAGAAGTCATACACAAAAAGCCTGAAAAATGCAACTTTTGTGAACTGCTTGCTATGCCCTTTGTCTATTTTTTTTCCTACTGGGTTAGGTTTCCTTTCTAATTGATTTAAATAAGTATTTTTAAATTTAGGGATTTTATGCACTTGCCATATGTGTTACAAACCTTTTTTCCAAGTTTGTTGTCTTTTTTAATGGTATTTAATGGTACCATGCAAATTACAGAATGAAAATATCCTATGGCTTATTTGTTTGGGCTATGTTTAGAAAAGCCTTCCCTATTTCAAGATCACATATATATTTATTCAAGTAGCTTCTTTTTAGATTCTTCTGGTTAATTTTTTATATTTAAATCTTTGATCCATCTGGAGTTTATTTTGGAATAAGAAGTAGGAACCTCTATTTATTTTATCATAAATGAATAGTGGGTTGTTCCAATACCTTTTATTAAATTAACCCTGCCATCTTTACCATATGCCCATTCTTATCATGGTTTAATTCTGTACTCCATTACACTGCATTGATGTTTTCATTAAGGAGGCTTTATAATACATTTTAATATTTGGGAGGCAAGTCCTCCCCCCAAATTACTTTTCTTTTTTACAGAATTTCCCATGGTTCTCAATATTTTATTCTGCCAAACAAAATTTAGAATAGTTTTGACTGGTTCTAAAGGAAATTCTGTTTAGATTAGGATTGCATTCAATTTGGATATTATTTCAGAAAGAGCTAGCATTTTTATAGTGTTGTTATAGTGTTGTGTCTTCTCACCCAAAAACAAGGTGTTTCATTTAATTATTTTAGTTTCTTTACAGATTTTATAGTATTTTTCAAGTAGTTTCTGAAAGCTTTCTAAGTACAATCAGAGACATTGCGCAAGCCAACCCCAGGGGGCACCGTCCACACTGCTGTCAATGAGATTAAAGACTCCCGGTTGTCTGTGTAATAGTACGAGCAACTATAACGTTAGTCCTATATTTTATAGTGTTATTGTAAGTGATAGTTTTGTTATATTTAATGGGCATATGAGTTTAATTAGAACTTTTGTTATATTTAAGTTACTATTTTCACATGAAAAACTTTGAATATTAATTTTATAATCTGCTACCCTGTTACACTTACTGTTTAATAAGAGCTGATTTTTCAGTTGACCCTCTTAGGTTTTCCAATATATAGTCTTAGATAAATATGATAATTTCATTTTGAACGTTTTCTTACTGCACTGGCTAGCACGTTCAGCACAAATATTAAATAGTGGAATCATGAGAAGAGCTTGTGTCATGTCTTTTGACTTCAGGTCTAATGCTCTTTTTTTGGGTTCATATTCAATCCACTCAACAGTCCTGAGCACCAATTACCTTTCATGATCTTTTCTTATCCCAATAAACAGATCTAGAGCTGCAATATTCAGTTGATAATTCTTACGCAGAATTCCCCAGAAAATTCAATATTCTATCCTACTAAATTGAAATGTGACTCTAAAGAAAGATTATTCTCCAAGAAAATGTTTCGTTTTTTGGGGGGAGGGGGGCAAGATTTGCAGAGAAGAAAGGAAACCCAGTTGGGGCTAAGGTGGTGACTGAAAAATGGGCATGCTAAATAGGTATTTACCCGAAAGCTAAACACATAAAGTAAGCAAGGGGCTGAACCACCCTCTATCCCACCGCTCAACAGAAACGAGAAGCAGAACTATCTGAAAGCACAAGTGGCGTGACCCTAAAGCAAAGTTTAACCTCAGGGGTAAGGTATGAGAAAATAAAGCATGAACGGGCATGTTTTCAAGTATGTGAACTGCAATCATGTGTAGCTAATAATCTAGTGAGATGAGACAGCAATGTAACAAATGTCATAATAAAGTTAAGTATTAACATGAGTGCTAAAAGTTAGAGAATGTTTCTCAAAGGTGAGTCATTCACTTGGCAAATATATAGAATACCTCTCTAATGCCAGTACCCAACCTGGAAACAAAATGCTGAATGAAAAGAAAGGATCCCTGTTCTCAGAGAGCTTACAGTCCACTGGCAGTGGTGGATGTTACTTGAATACACAAATATGCGTGCCTATATGTATGTCGTTAGAAATCGTGACAAGTCTCACAAGGGAAATAATGCTGAGAAGATACAAGGTGACACAACCCAGATTTGGGGTGTCAGGGAAAGCCTCTCTGGGAAAGCAGCCTTTCAGTTGGACTCTGAGGGATAACCAGGCAGAGTACAGGGCACAGCAGGCAGAAGCAATTTGTTGGGTAAGGTTTAAAGGATGAGGCAGCAGTCTAGCCCCTGTGATGGACACAGGTGAAAGGGTATCTAGTCCGTGCAAAGGCACAGAAGTGACAGGAATGAGGAACTACGAGCATTGCAGCTCAGTAGGGGAACAGCAGAAATAGAAGCACCAGGAAGAGAAAGAAAAGGCCCACAAAGATATCAGCAAGAAGGAAGAGGAGAAAACTAGAAATTCAATTTGGTAAGTGTTGAGCCTTTACTGTGTGTTTCGTGATCCAACAGGGGACTCTTCCAGTTCCAGACTAGACGCTGGGTCCTCCTCTCGGTAAACTCAGTCTAACTGGGTTCATAACAGAACCATAAACTCTTCTTTTAAGAGAATCTTTCAGAGAACACTTCCTACCCCATCCTAGATTAGATCTTTTTAATATTGTAAACTGTGTTTTTACTTTCCAAAACAGTAACTACTAAAATGGAACTTGAAGTCAACAAACCCATCTTCCTTTCTGTCACAGGCCCCCAACCGCTGTCACTGAAACCTGTGACTAGAACCACTCAGCTTTACTGGGTCCTCCTCAAAAGTCCCAAAATGCCGATGAAAAAGCTCTCCAGGGAGTGACTGCAAAGTACATCTAATCATGTATAAGCAGCATGCTAATTTTTTCTCCTCACACAGAGTATACCAACTTCTTTTTCTTTTTTCCCCCCAAATCTCCTTCTCTCTCTTTCCTGCTTCGGGTTCTCAGAAAAAGTCAGAAACTATAAATGAAGTTATTAAACTTGAATGTCCTTGATCTAATCTCTAAAAAGATACAATCCACAATGTTTATTGGGCTGTTTGGAAAGCCTGTCACTGAGCCTCTAACTGGAAAAGCTTCACAGCGAAAAACAAAGCTCCACGAGTTCTAGCTACAAAAAGCGATGTCCTAATTTGGGTGCAGTTCTAAGAATACTCTAAGCAATAATTCAACTGGTTCTATGCCTGGGAGTAACAGAATGTCACAGCCTTCTGACAAATGATTCCTTCATTTTCTTCCTATATTTTCTCTTTTAGCACTATGCTATATCATTTTTTTTATTACTATGGTATGGAACCCACTTTTGAGTCTCATCCCTAGGGTCTAAGACAATTAAAGCAGCACACAGGGAGCTGTTTATATGGGGGGATGGGAGACAGCTGTGGATCTTTTAAGGCTGGGATACGCTGCATAGAAAGAGGCGGTGGGAGAGCTTGTCCAGGAGACAGGGTAAGACGCTGCTGGAGCGTGGCATCCCAGAGGAGATGAGAGGGACCTGGTGCAAGAACATGTGGAGAACTTAGTTTTGAAAAGAGACACCTCTTTCTCTGATCCTTGAAGAAAAGAGTAAGAATAGATTCAGATAGAGATAAAAACGCAGGTAGAACTTGGAAACTGAGGAGGTTCATGCCTGATGGCAGAGATTCTCAAACTTTCCGGGTATTCAGAATCCTAACAGTTGTGTTTATGAGATGTTCAAACAACCTAGAAGTATTTATTTCTAATAATGTAGTGGCAGTTTGAAAAATGAAGTGGGCACCGCACAGTTTGTTCTGGTTCTGGCTGAACAGCACATACGATTCGCCCATTTATAAGGTGTATAAATCAGTGGTTTTTAGTATATTCAGAATTGTGCCACTATCACCTCAGTCAGTGTTAGAACACTGGGGCGCCTGGGTGGCTCCGTCGGTTAAGTGTCCAACTCTTGATATCAGCTCAGGTCATGATCTCTCCGTCCTTGGGATCCAGCCTTGTGCCGGGCACTGCACTCACAGCGCGAAGCCTGCCTGAGATGCTCTCTCTGTCCCTCTCCCACTTGCTGTCTCTGTGTCTCTCTCAAATAAACACTTAAAATTAAAAAAAAAATTAGGGGCGCCTGGGTGGCTCAGTCGGTTAAGTGTCTGACTTCGGCTCATCTCATGGTTCGTGAGTTTGGGCCGGGCATTGGCTTTGTGCAGGCAGCTTGGAGTCTGGAGCTTGCTTCAGATTCAGTGTCTCCCTCTCTCTGACCCTCCCTCGCTGGCACTCTCTCAAAAAATAAACATTAAAACAAATTAGAACATTTTCATCACCCCCAAAAGAAACCCCATACCCATTACCAGTCACTCCTTCTCCCTCACCCTCCCCTCCTCTAGGCAACCACTGACCCATTTTCTGTCTCTATGGACATTCCATACAAATGGAATCATGTATGTGTCTGCCTGCTTTCGCTCGGCGTACGCTTCCGAGGTTTAGCCATGTTCCAGCACGCATCAGTAGTTTATTCCTTCTCCGGCTGGATGCTTCATTGTGTGGATACACCACATGCTGTTTATACAGTCATCAGTTAGTGGACGTGTGTTTTGTCTTTTGGCTCTTATGACTAACGCTGCAATGAATTCTCATGTACAAGTTTTTGCGTGCACGTTTTCACTTCTCTTTGAGTATATACCCAAGAGTGGAACTGCTGGGTCATATGGTAATTTAAACTTCTGAGGAATGCCAGACTATTTTCCAAGGTGCCTGCACTGTTTTTACATTCCTACCAGCAGTATGTGAGGCTTTGAATTTCTCCACAAACTCCCTGCTTTTATTAAGTGTCCTTTTTATTATAACCATCATAGTGGGTGCAAAGAGGGATCAAACTGTGGTTTTTATTTGCATTTCTCTGTAGAGAGTGATGTTGAGCTCATGTTTATGAATGGCTTACTGGCCACTTGCGTATCCTCAGAGAAATATTCAGATCCTTTGTCCATTTTAAAATTAGGTTATTTGCTTTTTGAATTGTAGGATATCTATGTATACAAGTACCTTATCAGATACATGATATGCAAATATTTTCTCCCAGTCTGTGGTTTTTTTTTCCTTTCTTAAAATTTTTTTAATGTTTATTTATTTTTGAGAGAGAGAGAAGCAGAGCATGAGTGAAGGAGAGGGCAGAGAGAAAGGGAGACACAGAATCCAAAGCAGACTCCAGACTCTGAGCTGTCAGCACAGAGCTGGACGTGGGGCTTGAACTCATGAACCGTGAGATCATGATCTGAGCTGAAGTTAGACTGAGCCACACAGATGCCCCTATTTTTTCTAGTTTTAGGTTTAAAAAAAAAAAAGTTTGCTCCACTTGAATTGCTATTCTTCTCCTTTTAGTATAGTTTAGAAACGAGTATGTTGTTATTTCTCTTACGAGACCTGAATTCAAATTTTATTTTTGCTAATACCTGGCTCTAGGGTAATAACTTGGACAAGTCATTTCATTACTCTCTTAGTTTTCATACTTGTAAGAAGAGAATAATAGTATCCACTTTACAAAGTTATGTATGAAAATGCGAGCGTGTGTAAGTTCTTAGCATAATGCCCACATAGTAGGCTCCCACAAAATGTTCTGATTTGAAAACTTTAAAAGATCTTTAAAAAGCACTTTTATTTATATTAAGTTATTATATTTACTTCATAACGATTACTGAATAAAGAATAGATGCTTTGTACAAGATCAATTTGTAGCAAAATATATCGTAATTTAGTAATCCTGATTGTGTCAGTTTTACCATTCTGCAAATCTGAGGCAGAAAATAAACTGGTGAAGGATACTATGTTATGTGATGGTTTCCAAATTTGTTTCCAAATCCCATAACCATCTTATAAGGAAGTATCTAGTCATAATGTGGGAAGAGAATAAGTTCAACCAACAAGATAAATTGGAGACTGGTTACTCTACATGAGTCATTAAAAGGTTAAATGTGGTACCTAAAGGCACCCGTGAATGCCTAGTTCTTTTTATAAAGTCACTGTGGCAAACACGCATTCTCCTCAAAGTTTAAAAACAAACATGCTTTTCAGAATTTTCATGGATTAAATCTCTGAATCTGAAAAACAATGACGTATTTGATCTAAAGTGAATATTCTGTATGTATTACATTGTGCGCGCGCACACACACATCATGCTTTAAGACATCAACAAATACTCCTCCTCTTCCTCCACCCCACCTGACCTCCAGGACTGTCCCAATGTTCACACTCACTGTCTTGGTGATGGTACCCAGGCTTTAAACACCACCTTTCAGCTAATGACTGCCAAATACATGTCAGCAGCTCAGACTTCTC
Organism: Cryptoprocta ferox; assembly: GCA_028646485.1. Lineage (NCBI taxonomy): Eukaryota > Metazoa > Chordata > Mammalia > Carnivora > Eupleridae > Cryptoprocta > Cryptoprocta ferox. Next base: position 2,640,541 of record CM053560.1, on the reverse strand, counting down.
TCAGACTAGATTATTCAATTGCCTCCTAGACACTCCCCTTAAATGCTTAGTAGACATCTTGTACCCAACATGTTCAAAATTGAACTCCTGAGCGTCTGGAAACCTGCACCCCTATAGCCTTCTCATTTCAGTTAATGGCATTTCCATCTCCAGTTGCTTATGCTTACCTTGGAGTCATTCTGGACTCCATTTCTTCCACAATCACATCTGCTCTGTTGGGAAATCCCGTTGGCTTTACTTTCAGAACGTATCTAGGATTCTCTAACCTCTCAATCTCAACTGCTACCATCCCTAGTCCAAGTCTCCATTGCCCTTGGCCAGATTACTACAATTAGCCTCTAAAGTGACCTCCCCCTTCCACTCTTGTTTCCCTTGGTCTACTCTCAATCCAGCAAACAGATTTTTTTTTAAGAGAGCGAGCGAGTGAGCTCAGGGAAGGGGCAGAGAGAGAGAGAGGGAGAATCCCAAGCAGACTCTGTGCCGTCAGCACAGAGCCCGATGTGGGCTTGAATTCACGAACCATGAGATCATGACGAGACGAAGTCGGATGCTTAACCAACTGAGCCACCCAGGCGCTCCTTTGCTTTTTAGGCTTGAAAAGGCTTGAAGATGAGACTTCACTAGTTCTTGAAGAACAGAGTACGAAGAGGAAAGGAAGGGCTTGCTAAGTAGACGAAAGAGCTGTGGGTGAAGGCAGAAGTTGGACCGTAATAGGGGATTTATGTAATATGTAAGAATAGGTTGTGAATTGTGCGGTGTATGACTTAATATGGTTATTCCAAGTCATTGACATGAGAGTGTGACAACTAAAGCATTGTTTTAGGAAAATTTGGCAGCTGTTTATCAATGGATGAAAGTTGAGGGAAATGTAAAATTAGGAATCATTCATGAAGCCATTATCTAATAATTCAAGTTTGAGGCACTGACAAAGTTTAGAGATGGATGAATTTGAGGCACCAATGCATTCAGAAACGCCTGGCTTGGGGCGCCTGGGGGGCTCAGTCGATTAAGCCACCGACTTCAGCTCAGGTCATCATCTCAGGGTTCGTGGGTTCGAGCCCCATGTTAGGCTCAGAGACTGGCGCTGCTTCAGATTCTGTGTCTCGCTCTCTGTCGGCCCCTCCCCTACTCTCTCTCTAAGATAAACATTAAAAAATAAAAAAAAAGTGAAGAAAAGAAATGCCTGGCTTGAAAGTGAAAATCGGAAATGAACTGTATTTAGGTCAGGCCCGGTTGTACAAATTTGGGTGTTACTGATTGAATCCTTCAGTGTGCGTGGGGGCAACTACAAGAGGGGAAAATTGCTTAGTATAGAGATTGTTCACAGACTCTGAATGGGACAAAGGGGACAGCCTACTATTGTGACAATAAAATATGTTGACCTTCCAGAGGATAAACATCGAACGCCTGAGACATACAGATACAGTTCACTGAGGTTGACTGTAGGCTCCTGAGATGTCTTTGGTCTTAATTTTTGCTTGCTGAGCTTTCCTTTTCCCCCTCTAAAGAGGGTTCTGCCTTACTCCCCCCGATGACCGGGGAACACAGCTGAATTGTTTTTAGACGATTCAGGATGTCGCCATCCCTCAAGGTGATCATCGTAAACACACATTTTTTTAAAGCAAAACCACAGAGTTCCAGGAAACTGGGATAAATCCACGGTGACCACAGTGCGCACCCCGGTATTTAAGAGACGCGTGACATCCATCTGACTTTTAGAGAAAGGCACACGGCACCCGAACGAGGACAACCCAAACCCCGGGGGGCTAGCGTTCGTCTGCCAACGCGCACGCAGGACGCAGGACGCCAGTGTCAGACGCACCGTTCCATCACCCGCACGGTTTCCGCGGGCGCCTCCGCGCACCGGGATACAGGCCGCGTGCGCGACCCGGGCCCCCGCGCGGCAGCACGTCCCTTCACGGACTCATTTTGCGACCCTCCAGCTCTGATGTGAATTTAAGGAAATACTTCATTCCCGGCGTAAAACCGATCCTCCTGCCCCCGCCGCCCGCCCCCGGAACTCCCCACGGAGTTTCTGTCGCTTTAGAAACTTTCGCGTTCTAGTGCGACAAGCCAAGGAGCGCAGGTGCGCGACAGCGACAGAGTAACGCTCGCCGCGGGGGCCCGCCCTCCCGCTCTAGACCCGGCAGGTACGCGCACGACCGCGCCGCGGAAACTTCTCGCTGATCCCCCTCCCCCTTCAATCAGGGGTCTCTAACGTCCTTTAAAGCTCTTGCGAAGCCATCGAGCAAGTCAAGCGAATCCGGCTCCGATTCGGTCCCCGGCTCGGGAAGCCACTGCCCGGCCCTGCCCTCCCCCCGTTCTCTGAACAGCCGGTGAAGGCAAACTCCAGAAACAGAAGTGCCCGCTCGACCCCCTCTCCTGAACTCTGGTCCGTGCCCTCCGCAGCGGGCACGGGCGCCCGCCCCGAGGAAGGTGGCGAAGCCGCAAACCGAAGTCGCGCGCGGACCTTCTCGGAAACCGACTCCGCGAGGCGCACAGGGGCTTCCCGGCCGCCGTGCCGCGGAGGGGTCCCCCCGCCAGCCTCGGGGCGTCCCCGCACCCTCCCGAGGGCAGAGAGCCCGGGCTCCCGCGCCCTACTCCCCGCACCCCACGAGCGGAGCCGCCCTCCCTCCGTCGGCTCTTCAGGGGCGCGGGGGCGCCTCAGGGCACGACCGGAGGCGGCTGACGAGGCCGCCCCCGTTCACCTCAGCGCTCGCGACCGCAGCCCCGCCGCGGCCTCGGCTTACCGGCTCTGCCCCCGGGAGCGGGCGTGGGGCGCAGGCGGAGGCGGCCGCACGGCCAGCACGACCTCCAGCCCTAGCTTCCCTCACCTGCGCGACAGCGCGACCGTCCCGAAGCCCCCGACCTCGCCCGGGGGAGGGGCCTCCGCACGCCCGGCCGCGCAAAGCGCGCCAGGTGAGCACGCCTGCGCAGTCGGGCCGTAAACAAGCCCGCCCCTGCCCCTCGGCCGGCCTCCGCGGGGCCGGCTCCCGGGTGGGAGGGGCCAGGAGGAAGAGGCGGGGGAGGGGGAGGTAAAGAGCGAGCGCCCAGGACGGCGCCTGCGCGGTGGGCGTGATCCGGGCACTTAGGGCAGGATGAACGCTGCTTTCCAAGATGGCGACGGAGGGAGGAGGGAAGGAGATGAACGAGATTAAGACCCAATTCACCACTCGGGAAGGTCTGTACAAGCTGCTGCCGCACTCGGAGTACAGCCGGCCCAACCGGGTGCCCTTCAACTCGCAGGGATCCAACCCCGTCCGCGTCTCCTTCGTAAACCTCAACGACCAGTCTGGCAACGGCGACCGCCTCTGCTTCAATGTGGGCCGGGAGCTCTACTTCTATATCTACAAGGGGGTCCGCAAGGTACCGACCCGGGCGTCACCGGGGCCCGCCAGGGGTGTGGGCAGAGGCCAGGAGCAGGGCGGTGACAGCGGGGCCCAGGGTGACCGACGGGGGTGGCGGTCGCTCTTACTTTTGAGTGGGCCGGTAACTCCACTGGGGTGCTCCTGAGGAAGGGGGATTCACGAAGAAGGAAGGTGGTGTTGCGGAGGGGTGGGGGCGGTGGAAAGGGACCGTGGGGTGCGCGGTTCCGCCTGGGAGGCCCCAGGAGGGGCCAGATGCTTTCTCTCTGGCAGGGTCCGTCAGGCTGTGACACGGCCAGGGAGCGGGCCTGCGAGTCCCCGGAAGAGGTGGGGTGGCCGTCTTGTCTGCCTGGACTGCCTCGCCTCCCGGGAGTTGTGTGTCTCGCTCTGGGTTAGAGACCGGGGGCGCGGGGCGGCTCGGGCAGGTCTCTAAGGCGGAATCCGGGCTGGCCGCGGAGGGCTTGAGACTAGGTCGGGAAGGACCTGCTCCGCACCAAGGGCTACTCCACCTGCTACCGCGCTGACACTTCCTAGGAGCCTCTGTTTCTGGTGTTAACACTCTGCGAAAACATCAGGAGGACGGCTGTCACTTTCTCCGCCGGGGAACCTTCTCCCGAGAGATTGTTAACGAGGGTCGGCTTGGCCCTTACAGCGTGAGAAAGACTGAGCGGTACAGTTGGGAGGTCGGATGCTGTTTTCAGTGAACCAGGCTGGTTCATAGGTGTTCTGTGTGAGCGTGCCCAGATTGTTCTTGTCCAACAAGTCAGACTGTGTCCCGAAGAGGGAGGGATATGCCTTAAAAGCTACTTTACAGGAATCACTTTTTTCTCGACGGGCGACTTAACGTTAATTTTGTGAAGCATATAATCATCCTTTAAAAAGATCTCTTCAAAAGAAGCAACTTTATTAGAGCTTTTCCTTTTTTGGCTCCGTAACTGTGTTCTCCCTGAGAACTGCTTACCTCTGAGGTTTGTGGTCTTCGACTTGACTTTGGGAAGAGTAAGGACGTTGATGCGTCCCACAGCACCTAGGCATGGAAAAAGGTGGTTAACAGATGATAAGCGTTGGGTTAGTGTGAAAGCAAATTGTGCACACTGAACAGTGGACGTTCCCTAGGATGTACTATATCCAGAAGCAGCAAGTTTTTGCCTGGTTTCTCAAGACCTAGGGAAATGAGGGTGGTATTCAGATGTAGCAAGTTTTCTCATTTGGTCAAGGTGCATCTTTTTGGTTAGCGTTTGCCATGTGTTCTGTGTTTGAGGTATGCTATTACTGAAAGTAAATCGCTTGACTTCATTTTTTCTCTTTTGCAACTGAGAAAGTGAGAAGTGGTTAGTAGTCTGGGAGCTAAACTTTTAGTCCTGCTCCCAACTTTTTTGCTGATTTGTTGGGTGACCTTGGACGAGTTCTTTAACTTCTATCTGCTCCTCTTTAAAAAGAGAACATGGCAGTGTTCACATTGTAATTTATAATGTAACTGTAATGAACTTTAAGGCCTGAAACCCTCAGCAGGTGTAAAATATAGTTAAAATAAACATTAAGAGTAATGTCAGCGGCGCCTGGGTGGCTCAGTCACTTGAGCGTCTGACTTCAGCTCAGGTCACAATCTCACAGTTATTGAGTTTGAGCCGAGTGTCAGGCCAGAGCCTGCTTGGGATTCTCTCTCTTCCCCCCTCTCTCTCTGGCCCTCCCCAGTGCGGGCTTGCGTGCACGCATGCTCTCTCAATAAGTAAGTAAGTAAATAAATAAATGTGTGTGTGTGTGTGTGTGTGTGTGTGTTTAGGTAACTGTCAGATGGGAAGCTGCTATCTTGACATTGATACTAGGACCGAAAGGATCAACGTTTTCTCTGGAAATAAATTTAGAATTTTAAGTTACTAAAATTCATGTAAAATTTTAAAAAGTGCTTAACCACTGAATTTACCCTCAATTACTAGTGTCAATGTTACCTTTTTTTTTTTTTTTTTTTTTAAATTTTCTTTGAAAGTGTCTTATTTCTGAAGCAAATCTTACCTGGATCCGGTGGCCCTGGTTTGCATCATCAAAACAGCTCTTTTGCTTGAAACTACCATAGTGTGTTCTCTTAGCTGGATGCTACTTGATGAAGGTTAAAACTAAGAGAGCTTTTCGAGGTTTACTTTTTTTAGTGTTTGTTTATTTTTGAGAGAGAGCACAGACAGAGGAGGGACAGAGATAAAGAGGAAGACACAGAATCTGAAGCAGGCTCCAGGCTCTGAGCTGTCAGCACAGAGCCTGATGTGGGGCTCGAACTCATAAACAGCGAGATCATGAGCTGAGCTGAAGTTGGAGGCTTAACCGACTGAGCCCTCTGGGCACCCCTAGGATAACTTTACAAACCACCCCCCAAAATTATTTTAAGCAAGACAAATCCTAAACATGTAGATTTGCCTTTCACTGCATAATTTATTTGAGCTCTGTGACTTTTTTGTGAAATTTCATTTCCATGCAGTAACATGGCATTATATAGTGGACATTTCCATTCTCTTCTAGCCGTTGTGATTTTTTAAAACTATTTTCTATGAATGCGTTTGCATTTATTTATTGTTACTTCTGAGTATATGATTATTTTTGAGATTGTCTTTTCTGATTTTTTACATTAAAAAAATTTAATATTGAGAGAGAGCACGCAGCTCACGCAAGGGGAGTGGGAGAGAGAGAGAGAGAGAGAATATGAATCTTAAGCCGGCTCTATGCTCTGCCCCATGCAGAACTTGTTCCCACAACTCTGGGATCATGACCTGAGCTGAAATCAAGAGTTGGATGCTCAACCGACCGAGCTACCCAGGCATCCCTGTCTTTTCTGATTTTAAAATAGAGCAGATAATTTTCCTACTCAGAAAATCAAAATTACTTTTTAGGGTTAGGAGTTATAACTGTTCTTACAGTTGGTCATTTTGACTGTTTCATTCGTTTTTTAAATTGGGGTATACAAAGTTTTACAACAATTACTTGGATCATTCAGAAAGTCTAATTTGGATACATTCAACTTAAATCTGCATGTAAAACAAGTGGAAAATAGGTCTTCGAGAAACTTAAATCATGAGAGCTGTGTGCTGCCATTCCTGAAAGGAAGTTTGGAGTTGTGGGGAAATGGAGTGGATGATGAGGTCGTCTCAAATCTGAGCTAAGAAGTGTATTCTTGGCCCTTTAAACAGATTTACTGGTCAGTTTCTAGAGCTAGGCAGGACCTTCGGGTTTTGCAGTCTCACCCTCTCAGAGGAAGCCAAGGCTAGATAGGGAGTGCAAACCTGTGTTACAGTTTTCTTTTTTTCTCATGGTCAGGAAGATGAAGCACAGCTGAATGTAAAGACCTGTCATAGTGAGAAGGGACCGATCAAGCTTTTTGATCACTCGGATGCCATGGCCTCCAAGCACTTCAAGATCTACCCCAGCATTTTGCCATATATTATCTCATCGAATCTTGATAGCAATCCTGTGAGGTACAAGAAAGCGTCTTCTTTCTGCAGTTGAAGTTTGGAATGGAGTTTCTTGTGTAAGGAAATGTAGTTTTGTGAAGTTATTTTGCCTAACTGAAGATAATATGAGCATTGATTTAATACTGACGCTAATCATATCAACAAAGATTTGAATGACACTATGATGATAATTATACTAGATGGGGGGTCTGCAGTAGAGGAAGACCTTGCCCCTCTCTCCAAAGAACCATCAACTAGTAACCTTTACACCTTTTTGTAGGGTACTTGGCTTTCTTTCTTTTATTCTTTTGTTAAAGAGATTGTTTTAGGATAAAGATGCCAAAGGTAGCTGGGCTTATTGGACCAACCCTTTCATTTTATGAGCTCTGATTTTACGTAAACGTGGATGGCAATCATTCAGATCTCAGCTTAGATATCACTTGCGTAGCATATCCTGCTTTGAATCCCCAGGCTGGATCAGTTTTCCTTATTACATGTTCTCATAACATCCTGAACTTTGCCTTTCTAGCACTTCTCTCAATTTGTAATTCTCTGGGTGATAATCTGTCTCTTCTATAAACAAAGCTCTCTTAGTAGAGAGACCTGTTCTTTTCTGCTTTCACTGTTTTCCTAGTGCCCAGCACAGTGTCCACCATAAAGTTGGTCCTGTTTATTTGTTGAGTGAATGACTGAATAAAGCATCTATGTTCATCTGTGTCATACTTTTAAAAAGATTTTTACAAGCTAAAAAACCTATTTAATTTTGGGCTTCCCAAATGTCTATTTTTAGTGGCTCACATCTTTTTTTTTTTAAGTTTATGTATTTATTTTGAGAGAGAGAGAGAAAGAGAGGGTGGGGAGAGAGGGAATCCCCAGCAGGCTCCACACTCAACCTAGAGCCCGATGTGGGGCTCAATCTCACGATCATGAGATCATGACCTGAACCAGTATCAAGAGTGGACGCTTAACTGACTGAGCCACCCAGGCCCCCGTGGCTCACACTTTTAAGAGACATTTGAAATTCTTGTTAGTAGGTAACAAATTTAGCTTTCTTACAACTGGGAAATTGTGTAGCAAGAGACCATGAAGTAATGGAAAGTAACCAAATGACACAGATTACTTTTGATCTACTTCTGTCAAACCACATTACCTAACAAATCTATGTACTAACAGACAACTCGTAAAAACTATACTCAAAAATACTTAACATTCAAATCAAAGAGACTTACTTTTTCCCTCCTATCTGAAGATTCCAGGCCACAAATGTGCTGCCCAGAATTGTTATTGAAGCAATTCCTACAATAGGGGGGAAGTAGAATTAGATTGCTTCCATGGCCTTTTCCAAGGCCTTTTCAACTCTGAAGGTTGTAGGAGTCTGTGCTCAATAGTTTTTTAATGAAAATAAATCCATTTTTCTATTGGGAAGATGTCTTCATGTCTTGGATTCATTGTCTACTTCTTTAATGGGAATTGAGGAGAGTGGGGTGTGTTGTGAAAGCAAGTTGAACATGTTGTGATTCTAGGTCTTTATGCTAGAAAAGGCTTTGTGCTCACAGTATCGACATGAAGCTGCGGCCGGAAGAGTCCTTTAATAACACCTAGAGTATTTTCAGAGCCAGAGTTGTCCGGGAGTGCAGTGGGCTGACTTGGGCGAGAGTGAGCACTCTGTGTGGGAGATTGTCTGTCTCTTTCCCAGAGACTGAAGGAGCACCTGTTGGTGACTGAGGAATTCAGGCTCCGTGTGGGAGGGTGAGCTAGAAGCCTTTTAAAGGTTTTTTCCACAGACTGGTTTTAGATACTGGACTGCTCCAGGGAAGGTCACGTTCACACCCTTCTCTCCATTTGTAATTTTCACATCTCTCTGCTCTCCATTTCTAGTTTAGAAAGAGGCTTAGAAGACCAGAGCTTTTTATATCAAATTTACTTTGAGAAGGTTGTGCTTAATTTAGTAGGGCACATGTGAAATTGAGTGGAAACCTGTAGTTTTTCCCCGTGAAGGGCTACTTAATGTCTTCTAAAATATTGATAATTAGTTATTTGACTATCATGTCTTACATACTGAGGGGAAAGCATCTTAATTTATCTCTGAGATCAGGCTAGAGAAACTTTCATATGATACCTTGGTTCTCTTGACCTTGAAGAAGAGGATGATGATGAGATTTTGAAAGACAGAATGGGTGGATATGAGCAATGGTAAGCAGCTCTCAGAGTGTGTCCTGGAAACCCAGGAGATAGTCATGAATGTCATTGTTTTAGTAAATAGTTGTGGGGCATGCTTAGCAGATAGGAGGTACTCTTCTAGATGCTGGGTTTAGACAAGGTCTCTGCCCTCAAGAAACTTGTCCTATGTTTATTATCATTGAGTTAATCTAGCGATTTCATTTATTTAAGTATTTATCGAGCTTTGGTAGAAAACTTGAGCAGGAATCAAAACAGTGGATTTTATCACTGACTAATTTGGCTATATGCCTAAAGAACCTTGTTTTAAAAATAAATGTAAGATTTTTGTAATCTGATATCTTAGAGAACAATTATTTATATTTCAGTGAGGTTTGTGAAGAAATATGAAATGTGGTCCTATTTGGTTATTTAGGAATAAACATCAAAAGTAGAAATAACTTTAATTGGTAGACATTCTCTGTCTTAATTTTCAGGGCATTGTATTTTTATTTTTAATTATTTAAATGTTCATTTTTAAGAGAGAGAAAGAGACAGAGCGCTAGCTGGGGAGGGGCAGAGAGAGAGGAAGACAGAATCCAAAGCAGGCTCCAGGCTTTGAGCTGTCAGCACAGAGCCCGACATGGGGCTCAAACTCACAAAGTGGGAGACCATGACCTGAGCCAAAGTCAGATCTTAACCCGCTGAGCCACCCAGGCACCCCAGGACATTTTAAATTGTCAGTGACAGGTTATCTTATTCTCTGAACATTTGGCATCTCTCTTTTTTTTTTTTTTTTAAGATTGATAGGTTGATTGATTGGTTTTTAAAAGTTTATTTCTTTTGAGAGAGAGCCAGCGAGCCAGGGAGGGGCAGAGAGAGAGGGAAGGAGAGAGGGGGAGGGGGAGTCCCAAGCAGGCTCTGTACTGTCAGTACAGAACCTGAGATCATGACTTGAGCCGAGATCAAGAGTTGGGTTGAGCTACCCAGACCCCCCTTGCTTCTGTTTTTTATAATACTGTGCAAAGTATGTCTTACTTAAAAAAAAAAAAAAATCCTCATTCATCAAGAGTTTATTGCAGAACTGTTATGTACAAGGTGTTGGTGTCTGTTGTGGGTGATGTGAAGGTGAAGGAAGACACTTCTGTCTGTAAGGAGCTTGTATTTTTGTACTGATAACTGGACTATAAAGTAGAAGGCGTGCGCTGTGCACATGGTGTAAGCAGTGCAAATATCAAGTGGAGTTCAGGAGTAAAGGCGGGGAAGTATTTCTCTGCCTAGATGGAGAAGAATTTTGGGTTGGATTTCAAACAGATGATTTGCCCTCAAGTGCATATAGATCACATTTGTGTAAATTTTAAAACTTGTGTCTTTACTGTTCTAACTTCAGAAATGCTTCATCTTCATTTCTGATTGAGGTTGAGTTGGCGATCGCTCTTACCTTTTAGCATTTTTCTCAACTTCACAGCTCCTCTGCCAATTGGCAATTTGTAAATTGAGTCCTGTTTTACATTCTCAATTCTGTTTTGTAATACGGATTTTTAAAAAGTAGGGTATATTGTACTAAGGACATGCAAGTCAATCTCTGCTACACTTTTATTTTGTAGCAGTGGAAAATGTAGATCTTATAAGGAAGAAGCAAGATTTTGTAAGAAAGATGCAGCATAAGAAAGAAGCAGGGTTAAGAAGAACTTACAAGGTTTTTGTATTTTACAAGTAAGAGTAGGAATATTTTAGCATCTTCTCAAGTGGCCACACTGCAGATGAGCTCTGGCTTGGCTCGGTCTTTCCTCTGGCTGGTGCACATCCAGCTTCACTGCTGCCCTGCCCTTGTTTTCCCGGCTACAGCAGAACTGGTACAGGTGCTCGTTCTCCTTACTGACTTTGATCTTCATTTCAGAGGCGCTGTCTTAATGTCTCATTTAATAAATATTTGAGTGGTTTTGTGTGAAAAGCAGTATACTAGACTATGGGAAATCAAAGAAGTAGGAGACATGATCCCTGACCTTGAGAGGATTATCATCCAGCCAAGGAGATAAGATATTCACACACTCATTCATCCTGTCAAGATTTGAGTGGTTGCTCTGGGTTGTTGTTGAGACAGAATCTTTGCAGTCAAGGAGCTCACAGGCCAGTGGCCTAGTAGATGCCTTACTCATCTCGCCAATGTTTATTGGCCCCGTAGACCCAAAGACAAACAAGACATAGTCCTTGGCCTAAAGTGCCTACGATCCAGTGGTGAGATGGGCAAGTAAGTAGTGATGAGATGTGCACACACTATTCCCTTATTAGTGCTGCTTAATCTGAATAGCGTTTAGGGGATATATCAACCTAGATGGGCAAAAACTCTAACGGAATATCAATGTGTCCTTCCAATTGTGGATTTAGTCAACAAATCACAGTAGTAATAGACTTGTGACTTTGTCACCAGTGAAAATCACAGGTGTTTGCGTGTCCCATTATGGTTGTTGCAGATGGATCACATCTCTCACACTCATCATTCCTTCGAAATTACAGTAGTTCCTGGATCTGCACTGGAGCTTTTTACAGTGTGAAATAAACTTTAATAACTGTCTTAATCATTTTAATCTTTTGTATTTAAAAACATCATTGTGAGAAGGAGTCCATAGCACAGAAAGCTTAAGCACCCTGGTTTTGATAAGTCTCAGTTTACCTTTTCTCCTGTGTCCCGTGTGATTGAATGTAAGAGTGATGGGTCTCCCCTGTCCTATTAAGTAACACTCGCGGCTGTATGAAGAGGCCTCTGTGGTAGTTGTGGTGGCTTTTTACTCAGCAGTTGACTATCTAGGATTCTAAGTTGGCCATGCGTTGTGTTGCTTTTCTTTTTCTTCTGGATCATTTCTTTGCTCTTGCTGCCCTAACTAGAGGGAGGAATACAAGAAGTACTTATAAGATTGAGTCTTGTAAGAGTTTTATTGATTCAGATCATAGATGATTATGATATAATTGTTACAGTGTGATATTTGTCTTAGTTGCAGTGGAAACTTAGGCTTTAACAAGGTGACATTTGAATTGAATTCTGGGGACATCTGGGTGGCTTAGTCTATTAAGTGTCCAACTTCGGCTCAGGTCATGATCTCGCAGTTCATGAGTTCAAGCCCTGCATCCGGCTCTGTGCTGACAGCTCAAAGCCTGGAGCCTGCTTTGGTTTCTGTGTCTCCCTCTCTCTCTGCTCCCCCCCTCCCCCGTAAATAAACATTTAAAAGAAAGCTTTATGAACTGAATTCTGATAGGTGGATAGGCTGAAGGGAGAAGGGAATCTGAACCAAGGCAACTAGAGATCCAAGGCCTGAGGATGTGGCACGGCTCCTTGAAGAGTCACTGTGAGGGTTGAGGCTTTAGCAAGACCTGATTAGCGGACAAGATTATCTTCCTTGGTGATGATCATCTAAATGCTGGCTATATCCTAGCTTTCAGAGCTCTTAGTTGATTTTTAAAATGATTTTTTTAATGTGTATTCTTTGTTTTGGTACTACTGGAGATAATGTACTACGTTAGTACCTGTTCTCCTGTGGGATTCCTAGCGCACTGTCCTCTTTCAGAACTCAGGTCATCAAACTGTAGCAACACCATCCCTCATTGGACGCTCATCACTTCCTGTCATATCTCAGAGATTTTGGCTCCTGCTACTCTTGTCTTAAGTGCTGTGTTTAGTCATTATAACCCCCTTGCACTCACTGTCTGTTCTAACCTGGACTCAATTGACTCCTGCAGCAAAAGGGAAGAAAAAGCCTTTTCTGGCCCCCACCCACTTGGTACCTGTCCTTTGCCTCTGGGAGCTACTGCCCCAATTTCTCAGCTACTTCTTAAAGCAAAGCTCCTCTAGCTGACAGCTTGGACAATCTCAGAGTATGGTGCACAGACCAGCACCATCAGTGTCGTCCCCTGGGAGCCTGTGGGAAGTACAGAATTAGGCCTCATGCCAGACTTACTAAATCAAAATATGCATTCCTAGAGGGTCCCCAGAGAGTTCATGTGCTCACTGAAGTTGGAGAGACGTTGGTATTTACTGGGTTTCTTTAGTTCTTCCTCTGCTTCTTCAGACTCAGTCCAGTCAAATTATTGTACCTTCCTGCTGTCTATTTTAAGTGTGTAATTCAATGATTTTTAGTAAACCTACCAAGTTGCTCAACTGTTACCATAATCCAGTTTTACAACATATAAGGGATTGTTTTTAAATTTAATTTTGTGTAAGTTTCAGTTAATAGATTCTAAAGATCTGCTCTAGAGCATAGTGCCTATAGTTAATAATATGATATCGTGCCCTGCGGAATTTAAGAGGGTAGATCTAATGTTACGTGCTCTTACCACAAAAACAAAAACGAAGGGACGTGAGGAAACTTAGGGAGGTGTCGGGTGTGTCTGTTACCTTGGTGATGGTGATGGTATCATGGGGGTGTGCATATGTCTAAACTCCTCAAACTGTACACATTTAATATGCGCAGTTCCTTGTACATTACGTATACCTCAATAAATCTATTAGAAAAAATTTAATTTTGTGTTTTAATTATAGAAGACTTTTCTGTGGTTCCAACATCAGAACTGTAAAACCGGGTTCTGTTCAGAGACACTTGGCTTCCATTTCTCTTCTCCCTGCAAAGCGCTCTCTCTCTCTCTCCCTAAAATCATTTTATTTGTTTTTGACTCATCCTTCTGTTGCTGTAAGAATAAGATGACATTTGAGGAGAGAAGAAATTGAGGGAGCACACTATGTATGGTATTTTGTGTCTCGTTTTTTCCTGCTTAATGAATGATATATATTGGAGATCTTATCATATTAGTAAATAGAGAGCTTCTTTACTCTTTTTTATAATTGCTTTATATTCCGTGCTCTGGATATGCATTACTGTCTTTTTTTTTTTATGATAAATGACGCTGCGGTAAATAACTTTGCATGTGTATTATTTTGCACGCAGGCGGGTATATTTACAGGTTGTATTTCCAGAGGAGGTACTGCCGGGTCAGGAGGTCAATGCCTATATATTTAAAAAATTAAAAAAAAAATTTAATGGTTATTTTTGAGAAAGAGAGAGAGAGAGAGAGAGACAGACAGACACAAAGTGCGAACAGGGGAGGGGCAGAGATAGAAGGAGACACAGAATCCAAAGACAGGCTCTAGGCTCTGAGCTGTCAGCACAGAGCCTGATGCAGGGCCTGGACCCACGAACCACGAGCTGGTAACCTGAGCCGAAGTCGGACGCTTAACCAACTGAACCACCCAGGTGCCCCATGTTTATTATTTATTTTTGAGAGAGACAGAGACAGAGGGTAAGTGGAGGAGGGTTAAAGAATGAGGGAGACCCAGAATCCGAAGCAGGCTCCAGGCTCTGAGCTGTCAGCACAGAGCCCGACGCGGGGCTCGAACTCAGGAACCTTGAGATATCATGATCTGAGCCGAGGTTGGACTGAGCCACCCAGGTGCCCTCTTACATATTTAAAAAAAAAATTTTTTTTTAACATTTTTTATTTATTTTTGAAAGACAGAGACACAAGAGCATAAGCAGGGGAGGGCAGAGAGAGAGAGAGAGACACACACACAGAATCTGAAGCAGCTCCAGGCTCTGAGCTGGCAGCACAGAGCCCGATGTGGGGCTTGAACTCATGAACTGTAAGATCATGACCTGAGCTGAAGTCAGATGCTTAACCAGCTGAGCCACCCAAGTGCAGTACATATCATCAAATCACCCTCCACAGGGAGGGGTTGTACTGTTTTGTACTCCCACATGAGAATACCTGTTTCACCACAGCCTCACCAACAGAGCATGTTGTCAGACTTGCATTTGATCTGATAGGTGAGAAACTTGCATTGTTTTTGTTTTTCCCATGTGAGGAGAGTAATTGAGCATCTTTCTATTTGTTAAGAATTGAATGTATTTCTTTTTCTATGGACTGTCTCCTATCCCTTGCCCATTTTTCTGTTGGATTGTTGGATATCTTAGTTTTTTTTTTTAAAGGAGTTATTTATTATTAGGGAGATTAGCCCTTTGTGATATGAATTACAGATTTTTTTCTTTCATTTTTCATTGGTCTTGTAACTTTGCTTAAGGGTGAGTGTGTGCGTATTTGTTTTTACCTTGAATAATTTTCATATTTTTGTAAATTTTTCAAATAAATTACTTCAAATAGGTATAACAAATTAGGTATGTTTTGGTTTACAAGTAACAGGAAACCCAGCTCAAACAAGTTGTTTAAACTTTAAAGGGCATGCATTGGCTTATGTTGTTGAAAATTCCAGAGGTAAGGTGGGCTTCAGGCATGGTTTGACTGGGGTGCCAGCTCAGTTTTGGTGAGATTCTCTTGGTTCTGCTTTCCGCTTTGTGTCAGCCCGGCCTAAGGGGCGAAATGGTAGAGGTCCAGGCTTCGCATTTTTGTAACACATGGTCCAGAATGAGAGCCAGTATCCAGGATGAGAGTGAACAGGTCTTCTAGTTGTTTTCTCAGGAGAGTAAGAAAGATGGTTTCATTGAGGCCGCCAGCAAACCTCCTTTTTTGACCTGTTGCCCCAGATTGGATTAACAGCCCATGCCCATGGCCAAGGAAGTATGTATCCAGTGACCTTTAGCGAGGAGGTTGGATTATCTCGTACCCTGACTGCCCTGGAGCCCGCTCTGGAGCTGCAGTGTGAGTAGATAGCAGACAGGAGAATAGATCTATACGTAGGTACTGGGTGGGCAACCGGGAGATGCAGACTACACTCAGGGTCTCACACCGGCTTGGGTATCAGGGACCCAGATGTAGCAGTTTTTTCCTGGAGCTCCTGGTGACCTACAGCAGTAAAATAGGGAACCGAGTGCACTGTAGTTGGAGGACGGCCGGGCTGCGTTGTACTGCTGCGTGTGGTGTAGACACCTCTTTCCTAGGGGCAGCTGGGGGGCTCAGTCTGTTAAGCGTCTGACTTGATTTCAACTACGGTCATGGGCTCACGGCTTGTGAGCCCTGCATCAGGTTCTGTGCCGAGAGCATGAAGCCTGCTTGAGGTCCTCCCCCTCTCTGCCCCTCACTCACACACTCTCTCCTCTCTCTCAAGATAAGTAAACATGGAAAATAATAAGAAACCTGTCTTTCCTTTGCTCTTGCTGTTTCACTACTATGGACGTCTTTCCACTTTTTTATACAGTGTGGAATTTTTGTTTGAATCTCTGTCTCCCCCACGACTGTGAAGTCTCGAGGGCAGAAGCCATCTTATTCATCCGTATCTGTCACAGTGTGTGTACATAATAGGCACATTGTGTCGATTTTAAATGAACGAATTCGTCGAGATTATAGTCCTCTAAGGATTTACTTGAGTAAATTAGATGATCTTTTAAAATCCCTGTCACAAGCCCCACATGGCCGCCGTTAGTTCCCAGAGCTCACGGAGGCCGGATTGGCAGCTCCTTTAGCTTCTGTTGAGAGGCTCGTGGAGATTAGTCACAACCTCGAACCTTGTGCTGTTCTTCTGGGCTCTGCCAGGAGGAGGCTGTGGCTCGGGTCTTGAGCACCTGGAGCTGGCTTCATTTGGAAGCTGCATCTCCCTTGTCCTGGTGTCCCGAGCAGAATCGCTCGCACTGTCCCTTCCAGTCCCTTCTCCTTCTTCCCACTTAATCATGGGAATTGTACGACTCCTTACATTGTGCTTTTCCTTCCTCCGGGTTTTGGAGCAGGTGTGCATGTAGCCAGCAGGACCGAGGGCAGGATTAGCTCAGCTCGTTTAGAAATGGGGGGTCTCACGCTCAGGACCTGCCTCGACTCGGCCGCGGTTTGCGTTTCCTCGCTCGCTGAGGAAGTGGGGCGCAGGTAGAGCTGGGAAGGCGGGGTCCGTTTGCCGCTCCTCCTGGCGTCCCTTCGAAGCCTCTGCCCTTCAGTCCCCTCTGCTTTTCTCTCCTTCTCACGGCCTCCTCTGCTCGCCGGGGACTTCAGGCCCTGCCCCTCAGCCTCCCTTCCCGCTCCGGTGCTGCCGTCCTCTGGGTTCGCGTCCGCCGCGCAGCGCCTGATGCACCTTGGCCTCCACGTCCCCCCGCAGTGGCCGCCTCTAGTCCGCCCGCGGCACGGACTTGCGCGGCGATGCTCTGGGTCTTAGCGGCAGCTGAATGGGCTTCAGCTCCTACATTACGAATTCAGTTAGAAACATTTGTCCTTCTGCTCCAGGGTGACGTTGGCTCCCACTTTCCTGATTTCTCCGGGATACTGGTTACTCAGCTTACCCTGGACGCCGTGCGGCACGCAGGCTCCGTGCCTCGGCGGCAGTGCTGACACAGCCCCTCAGCATCTCTTCTTTGACACGCTCCTGGGTGTGGCACTTTGTTTATTAATTTTTTTTTTTTTTTACTATTTCTTTTAAAGAAACTTAAAAAAAATTTTTTATGTCTTTATTTTATTTTGAGACAGAGAGACAGAGAGTGAGCGGGGGAGGGGCAGAGAGACAGGGAGACACGGAATCGGAAGCAGGCTGCAGGCTCTGAGCTGTCAGCACAGAACCTGATGCAGGGCTCGAACCCACGGACTGTGAGATCATGACCTGAGCCGAAGTCAGACGCTCAACCGACTGAGCCATCCAGGTGCCCTTTGAAGAAACTTTTTAAAAAGTTTATTTATTTAGAGAGTGCTTGAGCACGAGCAGGGGAGGGGCAGAGAGAGAGAGAGAGAGAGAGAGAGAGAGAGAGAGAATCCCAAGCAGGCTTTGTGCTGTCAGCACAGAGCCTAATGGGCTCAGTCCCACAAACAGTGAGATCATGACCTGAGCCGAAATCAAGTCAGACACCGAACCAACTGAGCCGCTCAGGTATCCTGACACTTTGAACTCGACTTTCTACCTCTCTGGCCAGTCACTACTTCATCTCCTTTTACCCCACCTCATCTTGAACTGGGCCCTGTTCCCTTTTCCTTTCTCACTCTCATCCTAAGTCTCTCTTTTTTCTAAAATTGTTTGTTTATGCCTTTTCTCCCCCTTCCCCAAAGGAAAAAGTATGCATTGCAGTAAATTAATGCAGCGGGTGTTCCCTTGAAAGCATGAATCCAGTTGTTGGGACAGGTATGTGCTCTGGCAGAGCTCCGTCTCCGTCACCGTCAGCTCCAGACCCCAGATCTTCTTCTTCTTCTTTTTTTTTAACTTTTTTTTTTTAATGTTTATTCATTTTTGAGAGAGAGAGACAGACAGACAGAGCACAAGCAAGGTGGGGGGTGGGGCAGAGAGAGAGGGAGACACAGAATCCAAAGCAGGCTCCAGGGTCCGAGCTGTCAGCTCAGAGTCTGATGTGGGGTTTGAACTTGTGAACTGTGAGATCATGACCTGTCAAAGTCGGATGCTCAACTGACTGAGCCACCCAGCCTCCCCCCAGATCTTCTTCTTGATAGTGACTTTTGCCTTTTGCTTTCTGGACCATCTTTCTGTGATCGTAGATGTGGCCATGACTGGGCTGGGAGTGTGCTCCCCTCCTCTGCAGAGCTGTGACCTGCTTGGGGGCTCCTTGGTCCCTGCTGGGCTCAGTCACTAGCTGAGCTTTACCCTCTTGTTCTTACTGTAATTCTTCCCAGAACAGACTTGCAAGAATTTGTCAATTAAAACTTTGTTTCAAATACACAAACAGCTACTGTTTGTGAGTCTGTTGTAATCTTTATTTCCTGTCCGTTTTCTTTAGGTTTACTCTTTTTCTAGCTTTCTGATTTGACAACATAGGTTTTTAGCTTTTTTAAAAAAAATTTATTTTATTTTGAGAGAGAGAGAGAGCGCGAGAGCGAGCATGCACAAGTGGGGGAGGGGCAGAGAGAGAGAGGGAATCCCAAGCAGGCTCCATACCACCAGCACAGAACCTGATGTGGGGCTCAAACCCACAAACGGAGAGATCATGACCTGAGCTGACGTTGAACACTTAACCAACTGAGCCACTCAGGCGCCCCTAACCTTTATTTTTAATGATGTGCTCAGAGCTATAGAGTTCCTTCTCCGTATTGCTTTAGCGGTCTTCTGTGTGTTAGGTATATGGTGAGGTCATTGTTATTAAGATCTAAATATTTTATTATTACCATTGTTAGTCCCTCTTTAACCTTGAATTTCTAAGCAGGCATTTTTTAGTTTCTATTCATGGTGCTTAATTTTGTTACTGATCAACTTATTTCCATTGTATGGTCATAGAATATGTTTATTGATATTCGCTATTTGAAATATGATAAGACTTTTCTTTGATCCAGTTAAAATATTTTCCATGCATTTTTAAAAGAATGTATATTCTCTTTGTTAGGCCAAGATGACATATCTCTGTGTGTATGTATATGTGTTTAAGTTTTTAATGCCGTTTGCATTGTTTATATTTTTACAACTTAAAAAAAAATTTTTTTAATGTTTATTTATTTTGAGAGAGAGAGAGTGTGAGCAGGGAAGGGTCAGAGAGAGGGAGACACGGAATATGAAGCAGGTTCCAGGCTCTGAGCTGTCAGCACAGAGCCAAACGTGGGGCTCGAACTCACGAACCGCGAGATCATGACCTGAGTTGAAGTCGGACACTTAACCGACTGAGCCACACAGGCGCCCCTACAACTTTTTTTTTTTTTTTGACTGCCAGTTTCTGATGTGATAAGTATTTCCGATTCTGGACTTGGCAATTTCTCTATCACTGTTTGCTTTTTTAAATTCAGAATTATTAATCTTTGTAGATTCTTCTTTGTGTTGGCATATTGTGCTCTTGATCATGTCTAATTTTGCCCCAAATTCTGTTTTGGGGTTTGGAAAATCAGTTTAGTTTTGTTAGTATTTGCATGGAATGTCTTTCTATTCCTTATTTTCAACTTACGTAGTTTTGGTTTTTGATGTGTCCTTTTGGTTCTTTTAAATGTTTTCTATTTCATTATTGTCTTTGGCACTTTCTTCTCTGCCTCCGTCTCCCCTACCTACTTCCCCTCTGTCGGGAATCTCAGTTGATTTTTTTTAAGTTTGTTTATTTTTGAGAGAGAGAGAGAGAGGGAGAGGGAAAGTGTGAGCAGGGGAGGGGCAGAGGGAGAGGAAGAGAGAGAGAATCCTAAGCAAGCTCCGCACTGTCGGCAATGGAGCCTCATGCAGGGCTTGAACCCATGAACCCTGAGATCATGTCCTGAGCTGAAGTTGGATGCTTAACCAGCTGAGCCACCCAGGCGCCCCAGTTGATTTTTTTTTTTTTTTTAGTTTATTTCACCCCTACCCCCCCCCCCACTGGAATCCTTACACCCAACATGGGGCTCAAAATCACAACCCCAGAGATCAAGAGTCACATGTTCTTCCAACTGAGCCAGCTGGGCGCCCCTGAGTCCTGATTGATTTTACCCCCGAAGTACATCTTCACTGCCCCCGTGTGCCCCCGTGAGCGCCAGGCAGTCTGACTGGTCTTGCTGTGCCCATGCTCCCCTCACAGGAGCCAGTGTGATCTTTAAAAAGTGAATCTGGGGGTGCCTGGGGGGCTCAGTCGGTCAAGTGTCCGACTCTTGATTTCAGCTCAGGTCATGATCTCGTGGTCCGTGAGTTCGAGCCCCACATCGGGCTCTGTGCTGATGGCCCAGAGTCTGCTTGTGATTCTCCCTCTTTCTCTCTGCCCCTCCCCTGCTTTCTCTCTCTCTCTCTCTCTCTCTCTCTCTCTCTCACACACACACACACACACATTCTCTCTCTCTCAAAATAAATAAACATTAAAAAAATAAAGCATATCAAAGATAAATAAATAAAAAGTGAATCTCATCATCATTCCAGCCTAAAAAGATCTTTCAGTGGTTTGAGTTGCTTTCAACATTGAGAACAAAATGGTTGACGTGGCCTGCTGGGCCCTGGTCGAGCTGCCCCTGCTTTCCTTCCGTTCCCTTTTCCCTTCACTGTGTCTTTCTGATGCACGGCTTTCCTTTTCGTTTCTGTAACCAGGCTTCCTTACCGTCTTGCCGCAGATTTGTCTGTGCTGGTTCCCTGGAGTGGGGGCCCTTCCCTGTCCCCTTCACCTGTGTCATTCCTGCTCCTGCACATCGTGGCTCCTGTGTCTTTGTGTCCAAGCCTCTTACCTTGACCCCTAGACTAGGGCGCGTCTCCTCTTATCGTCCACCAGCTCATCTCTCTAGCACCTGTCTCGGTTATAATACAGTAACTTGAATTTGAAATTTAGTGGCCTTCCTCTTCCCACCCCATAAATCAGATTGCCGGGTGAGGAGGGCTGATTTCCTCCAATTCACTGCTGCCTTATGCTTTTGATACATTATAGGCACTCTCTGAGTAACCGAATGAATGGAGAAATGTGTAAGTGTCATTTGTTTCTTGACAGTGGGAACATTAATATTGTTAAGACTATTGTCTTGTGCTTGGTTGGTATTTGGTTAAATGTTTTTAAACGAATTGATCTCTGATTTGTCTCATCTGTGTTTTGTGAGCTATTGGACGTAAAGAACGCCAGCTGTTGTGTGTACCCCGTTTCTCCCTTATTCCTCTCCCCCCCCCCCCAGACGTGTTTTCCCCACACACCTTCCCTTAGCACTGGCAACCGATGGGAGCATGAAAGAAAATGGGGAAATCTGTTCAGTTTTAAAAGTTTTCTTGGAAGAAAAGTTTGCTAATCAAACTAATAAGTTTGCCCTGTAGGAATTGGTCCTTCATTGGCGGCACTAAAAAGGAAAGTTATTCCCCTACAGTTCAAAGTAGGGTATGTTTATGGTAGAAAATTCAAAGAAGGAAAAAAGTCCCATATCCAGCAGCGGTTAGTGTTTTGTTGTTTTTTCCTGCCAGTCCATTTTTGGTGCTTGGTTACATATTTTAAGCATCATTTAGGTCCCTGTGGGGGTGGATGCTCATTAAGTATTTAGAGAATGAACCCAGGTATGGATTCTTTTTCAACTTTAAAATCTCCTGCGGCTCCCTAGTTTGGTTTGCAGATAAGCGTTGCTTTTGTTGCTGGTGTTTATAACCTATTTTAGAGTAGTTAGTTGAGCTTTGTATGAAGGTGTGACTGGTCGTTGTGGAAAGCTGCCTGGGCTAAATTGGAGTCACCGTGACTTCTTTCTTTTTCTCAGTGTACTTCCAGACCTTCAGTGAAGGCTTTTGGCTCTGCCCTAAGATACTTCCAGAACCTGATCACTTTCCACCTCCACCCTTGCCTCCCTCCCCGGTGTAAGGAAGCATCACTCCTCACTTGGGTTATCACTGGGGTGGTTTCTCAGTGGGCTTCCCTGCTCCTACCAGCCTTTCACCGTCTCTTCCGATGGCAGCCAGAATGATGTTTAAAACAGTATAGGTCAGATGATATTTTTCCAGGGCTGGACGGTTTCTATTGCTTTTTCATTATTAGGATCTGGTGCCTTCCCTCTCCCAAGCCCCTAGTGTGGTTTGCTACCTCACTCTCCCTTACTCCTTCCATTCTGTTCCTTACCCTCGGTCCTCACGCATTCTTCCCTCTGACCAGAATCGTTTCCGGGCCAGCCACAGGGCTGACTCCCCACTTCTTCCCATCTCTGCCCCAACAGAGCCTGTCAGAGAAGCCTTCTGTGACCCTGCCTGGAAGTGCAAGTGCGCTGCAGTCACCCCGGGATCCTCGGTCTCCACCCCCTTCCCTGTCCTTACCGGTCTCTGATGCTCATGGAGTGCTCGTTTGCTGGCTGTCCCCTTCTAAAGCCCACGAGAGGAGGGATTTACTGTATTTATTTCTGAGACTCTAGCGCCTGACAGTGTGTGGCGCAGACAGAACCTGGTAAACTTTGGATAGTGAAAGAGGTTTGTTATTGCAAGTAACTTATTGAAGATCTTCATTTAGGACATAGGTAATGTGACTTTTCATAGGCGTATATTTTGTTATTTTTATTTCTTTAATTATTTTGAATTAGGCTCCATGCCCAATGTAGGGCTTGAACTCACGACCCTGAGATCAAGAGGCACGTGTTTTGGGCGTCTGGGCGGCTCAGTCGGTTAAGCATCTGACTGTAGCTCAGGTCATGATCTTGTGGTTTGCGAGTTTGAGCCTTGCGTTGGGCTCTGTGCTGACCAGCACAGAGCCTTCTTCAGATCCTCTGTCTCCCTCTCTGCCCCTCCCCTACTTGTGTGCGCATGCATTCTCTCTCTCAAAAATAAACATTAAAAAAAAAAAAGAGTCACATGTTCTACCCACTGAGCCAGCAAGGGCCCCCAGGCATATTTTATTTTTAAAATAGGTAATACAGGGGTGCCTGTGTGGCTCAGTCAGTTAAGTGTCTGACTCTTGATCTTGGCTCAGGTCTTGATGCTCAGGGTCATGATTTCAAGTCATGCACTGGGCCTGAAGCCTACTTAAAATAAAATAAAATATTGGATGCCTGGGTGGCTCAGTCGGTTACGGTTAAGCATCTGACTGGGCTCAGGTCATGATCTCACGGTTCGGGAGTTCGAGTCCCTCATCGGGCGTGCTCATGCCCTGCTTTGGGTGAGTTCGTGCCCTGCTTCAGGCAAGCTCATCCCTCAATTTGGGTGATCCCGCTTCTCTCTTTCTCTCTGTCTCTCTCTCTGCCCCTCGTGGGATTCTCTCTCTCCCTCACCCCCCACCCCTTGCTCAGTCACACCCTTTTTCAAAAATAAAATAAAATATAAAATATAAAAGAAAATTCAATATTCACAGGATTCAAAATTCAAGGGGCCTGCAGTGAAAAGTCTCTCCCAACTGGTCCCTAGCCGCCCTGTTCCCCTCCTCAGAAGTAACTATTGTGAAGTCCCTGTGCGTATTTCCAGAGATGACCCATGGCTCTGCACAAAGAGTCACAGATATATTCTATGCCTCCCTTATTTTAAAAATATCAATTTTAGTATCAGCACAGTTTTGCACCTTTTTTCGGTTTGTTTTATAAAATGCATTTTGAAGATTATTCTTTGTCAGTGTGTAAAGAGCTTCTTTTTTTTGCCAGTAGCTGCACAATATCCCATTGTACGAACGTACAATACTTCCCCTTTTGATGGACATTGAAGTCGTTTCCAGATTTAGCTGTTACAAACTATGCTGTAATAAATAACGTGTGCACATATCATTTTGCCATGTTGCTAGTACACGCGAGGAGTAAATTCCTGAGTGGAATTGCTGGGTCAAAGGACATGTGGGTTTGTAATTTTGATAGATACCGTCCCATTGCTTTCCACAAGCTGTTCCAGTTAATATTTTGGCACAGTGTATTATTATTTGATCTTTGCCAGTTTGACAGATGAAAAATAGTATAGCACTGTAGTTTGGTGTTTCTTGTACTGTGAGCTAAGCATCACTTCATATGTGTAAGACACATTTGTATTTTTTTCTGCATAGATAACTTGTATCTTTTATTTTTATAATTGAAATATAGTTTACATATAACACTACAATAGTTTCAAGTGTATGCCTTTCCTGTGAGTTGTCTGTGCCCTATATCCATTTTCCAGCTAGGATTTTGGTCCTTTTATGTAAATTAGCCCTTAACTTGTGGTTAGAGTGTTAACATTTGGTTCCATTTGTCAGTTGTGTTCTGACTTTTGCTCATGGTGGTTTTTCTTAGGTAGAATTATTTTTGTTTTCATAGACAAACGTAGGAGTCTGTTATCTTATGGCTATGGGTTTTGAGTCACAGTTAACCCTCCTAATTTTATTTAAAAAATTTTTTTAATGTTTTATTTATTTTTGAGACAGAGAGAGACAGAGCATGAGAGGGCGAAGGGCAGAGAGAGAGAGAGGGAGACACAGTATCCGAAACAGGTTCCAGGCTCTGAGCTGTCAGCACAGAGCCCGACGTGGGACTCGAACCCACCCACGAATGTGAGATCATGACCTGAGCCGAAGTCAGAGGCTTAACCGACTGAGCCACCCAGGCGCCCCCTATTTTATTTTTAAAGATCCTCATAGTTTCTTCATGTACTTCTGAGGTTTCATTGTTTATATTTGATATGTCTTTGATATTGCTGAAATTTTTTTCTGGTATAAGATACGGAATAGGGTTTTAAACTCTTCCCCCCGCCCCCAGAACAATGTTAGGATTTCCTGATCACTTCTGTCTTTTATGGAAAATAATCTGTCAGCAGTTTTCTCTGAACTTTGAGTGATATAGACCAGTGGGCCATGATGTCCTGTGTATTTTTTCATTTTAAGTTATGTTTTTCTTTATCTTATCACTGTTGACCTAAAAATATTGATTGAAGTACAGTCTATTCATGAGCATTGTTTTAAAACAAATTTTTTAGAGTTTTCAGCTGGTAAATAAAAATTGGTTAGATAGTAATAATAGGTGCAGTGATGGCTAACTAACTTTATGCACCATACTTAGGAAGTGTGTTCAGTAATTGAGGAAATACAAGGTTTCCTCTCTTATTTGAGTGAATTATGTTTGAGGTCTCTTAGCTCCTCTGATGAATGCTTGGTCACACCAGGTTAATAAATAGTATAGGTCCTAATGGGGCTCGATTCTCTTAGCTGGTAGACCCTTTTTGTGGGCCACCATCTTGAATGTGAGTTCTGAAGGTCCTGGCTGTTGGGATAAAGGTGCTTCAGGATCTCCTGGATCACAGTCAGCGATAGGCCTTCACTGCTTTTGCTCTTTTCTTTCCATTTCCATGCCACTTAGCCTGGCCTTACCTACTGTCCCATCCCTGCTTGCAGTTGTCATTTTCACCATGTGGCTAACGTTCCCAGGATTCATGGCTCATTTTACTCAAATCATCAAATACAAGCTGAGCCTAGTAGGAAAGTTAGCCTGTGAGTGGCTTCTTCAGAATCTGTCGGTTCTTGTGATGGGACTCTCCCATAGAGAATTGATTGGCCAAGTTGACACCTTGATGTCCCTGCACACTTCTTGTGTCTGTCTGTCTGCTCAACTCTACCACTGCCTAGGTATTGGACTTCGTACATTTACAAACACCGTCAGGCCTGTCTTCTCTCTACCCTGAGAGCGATGGTTCTCTTCTGAAGTAGCCAGTGACCCATGTGCTGAAGTGTGAGAGCCGCTGCTTTATGGGCTCAGATTCCAGGCTCTCCTTGCAGTAAACCCTCAGTAAAAGCTCGCTGGCTATTTCACCCGTAGATTGCATTCATAGCCATTGGTTACTTTGTGTCTCATCACAGCACTCAGCGAGGTGCTTTCACGTATGTTGTCTCATCCTCAGATGCTTCATAAAATAGGTGGTGGTGGTTCGTACTTTAGATGAGAAGGGAGGCTCTGAGGCACGAGGGAACTTGGCCAAGGCCACACAGCTGGTAAGCGGCACAGCAGCTCTTCCAGTGTCCTTCATAGCACGGGCACTGCCTTTCATACAGATCCTTTTCCCCCAAGAGTGCATCTGACCGTGTGGCTGTCATCGGGTCATATAACAAATGATTGTAATACCCGTATTTTTGGGCTTCCCTCCTTCTTTTTTTTTTTTCTTAAGATTTTATTTTTAAGCAATCTCTGTTCCCAACGTGGGGCTTGAACTCACGACTGCAAGGTCAGGAGTCCCACACTCCACCAACTGAGCCAGTCAGGCACCCCCTCGTTGTATTCTTAATCTACTGAACAACAGCCTATCAGCTTTTTTTTTTTTTTAAGGGAAACATGGACTATTTATTTCCTTTTTCTAATATTCATTCACCTACTGTCTGTCAGAGAAGCAGGAGGTGAGAGAGGCTTTGATGTCATAGTCCAAGCTCTACACACTGACATACCTGACCGTCACATTGTAATGTGTCACTTGTAGTTTTGTCTCAGAAATGACCCTGTACTTTCAGTGAGATGTAAGTCGTTACACCACACAGTTCTGGTCTCTGAACTTATTTTATTTTTACAACTTTCAAAAATTATGTTATACTGAATTTTAGTAAAATCTTAATGGATTGAAAAATTCCTCGTTCCAGCCGTGTTATGAAAGTGAACAGGTATCAGGAGAGTGAGCACTTCTTGACTGAGGGGACAGTTGTCATCTCTGGTGAAGGGAGAGGGCTTGTAACTTAGCTTCTCTGTGCCCTTATCTCTCTGACCTCTTCCACGTCTCACCCCCGACACTGACACATGTTTTTGGACAGGCAACTAAGTAGAAAAATACCTTTATCTTTACGATGCCCGTGAGGAATCAGGGGCGCCTGCGTGGCTCAGTCGGTGGAGCATCCGACACTTGGTTTTGGCTCAGGTCATAATCTCATGGTTCGTGAGTTTGAGCCCCACGTGGGGCTCTGTGCCGACAGCTTAGAGCCTGGAGCCTGCCTCAGATTCTGTGTCTCCCTCTCTCTCTGCCCCTTTCCTGCTTGTGCTCTGCCTCTCTCTCAAAAATAAACATAAAAAAATAAAAATAAGCAAAAAAATGTCTATGAGGAATCAAATGCTTGTTTCCATGCTAACTCACTGTATCTGTTGGTTTGATTGCTTTTAGCAGATGTACATTGATGTCACTTAGCACATATTTACATGAGTACTTGGTGCTGCCACTACTCTAACCACTTACACGTTTTAACTCCTTAGCATCTGTATGTGGCAGAACTCTTTCGTTACCCTTGTTTTCCCATTTTGGGCAAACTGTAGTGTGGAAAGGCAGTGACCTGTCTGAGCTCACAGAGCTGGGAATGCAGACACTGGTCTGACCCTGGCGTCCTGGCTCCACAGTCCATGCTTGCTGTCAACTGCTCTTCAGAATGTAATGTAGGTTTTCAACCAGATTTCTTCTCTGAAATGTTCTACTTTGCACTTTGAAATGGTAGACTATTCCGTGTTTTTGTTTCTCCGGGTTAGGACATATGTGGAAGATGGCATTGACATGTGAGTTCACACAGAGAAATAATTGAGGTCGTTTAAAAATGTTAAATAATTGAGTTATTTGCCAGAGACTCAGGCAGAATGTGCCCTGCAATGTCGGCAGGTGGCCTTCTGGCCTGGGACACTGCTGGGCGTGAACACCGGCCTCGTAGTGCCTTTCCCGGCCTCGTCTTTCCCTGGGACAGGCCCTGGCTGGCTCTCTGTGCTTGCCATGCTCTCCCTCCTTTGGGGCCCTGAGTTGGCCATGCTTCATGCATATGGCTTGAGGTCCAGTACAAGCGCTTGGACTTGGTGTAGACATAAGACACTTGGAAATGGGTGTTATGTTGTTCTGTGTCTCTTTAAATGTAAAGATACACATGGTCGAAGTACTCTACAAGGAAGAGGTCGGCGTTCTTTCCAGACCACCCTAGAGACTGTCTTGTGGTTTGTAGCCACAGGTGCTGCTTATGGGACCTGCTGGTGTTCAGAGCCTCAGACTTCGTCGTGGCCACACGCGCTGTCAGGCTGTGCTGCTGGCGGCGTTTCTTAGGCTTTCAACATCTGCAGCCTCGCTCAGAGCTCCTGCTTGTTCCCGCCACCCCCTCTGCGCTGGCGTGCGTCCCTGCTAGCCAGAGCTTCACCAGCGGGCATTTGAGTCTGTGGCAGAGGGAGGACTTTCCGGACGGCAGTCGGGAGGTTTGCAAAGAGCTGTGGGAGTGGGCTTTGGCCTTAGGTGCTCAGGACACAGCCAGCTTGAAAACTGAATTATCAAGAAGCAAGCTACTCCTGTCTTAGCCAAGAGAAGGCTGGCAGTGGTTCGAACTTACCTGTGACCTTTGCAGCAGCTAAATGAGCATTATTGGGTTTATGCTAAGCTTAATGAGTTCTGCAGAATCTTCTGTATTTCACTACTCTGTTACAAATAATAGAATTTCAAGTTCTGACAGCTAGTTACTGTTTGATGTAGAAGCAGGAATGCCACAGGTGGAAGGAAAGGAGACAAGTGAGAGCGTTGGGGTAGGTTACTCTGTGCTTTCCATTACAGCCAATAGGACCAGAGCTCCAAGTACAGCTGCTGTGTGAATTGATTTATGATTTTAGGTAGTTTACATCTTTGGTTTTAAGTTGCAACATCTTTTTTAAAATTTATTTAAAATTTTTTAAATGTTTATTTATATTTTTGAGAGAGAGAGAGAGAGAGAGAGAGAGAATGAATGAGTATATCTGAACTAGGCTCCAGGCTCTGAGCTGTCAGCACAGAACCTAACGTGGCTCAAACTCCCAAACTGTGAGATCATGACTTGAGCTGAAGTCGGATGCTTAACCAACTGAGCCACCCAGGTGCCCTTTAAGTTGCAGCATCTTGAGAGCAAATGTGGCTTTTTAAAAAGCTCCACTTTTAGCTCTGTCCTCTGATTCCACGAATATGAGACTTAATGTTAACAACATTCATATGAGACCACTGTATATGGAGATCTTTTAACAAAATTATTCACGTGGGGAAATGGATTGCTTCAATCCATAAGCAACCCATTTCTTTGTGAATAGCTTTATATTTAATTTTTAAAGCTAATGCACATTAAAAATTTTTAATGTTTATTTTTGAGAATGACAGAGAGTGCAAGCTAGGGAGGGGCAGAGAGAGAGGGAGGCACAGAATCGGAAGCAGGCTTCAGGCTTTGAGCTGTCAGCACAGAGCCTGATGCGGGGCTCAAATGCATGAACCATGAGACCATGACCTGAGCCTAAGTTGGATGCTTAACCGACTCAGCCATCCAGGCACCCCTAGTAGTTGCACATTTTAAATTATGTATTTGATTACATGAGATAATGAATGACAAATGGAGTGAGGTAAAAGTGCAGTTGTTGCCAAATGTAAACTTTTGGGTTATGGTTGATTTCTGCCCTCAGTGTGGAGCTTCTTAATGGGTTCTAAGCTGGTTGGCCTGCTAACCTACATTTAAAATACAGTGCTGTCCCCTTTGAGACTAAGAATACAATACTGAGCCTAACAGTTTTATTTCAGGCTTCAGAGATTTTAGCTTTCAAGTGTTAAAATATTACTGAATGCAGAAAAGCAAATTCCACTGGGTTACTCTTTTAGCTATTTCTTCTGGATTGAGGATAATTTAGGATTGGGTTTTCCTAGACTCTCTAAAAGAGTTTGGGATTAATGATGAATTCTCAGTTCACTTCTTGTGAGAAAGATGGAGACTCAATTTTGAATCTATAGTAGGGGGAAAATTAGGAGATAAACTTGGAACAGATTGGATTTCGCAAAGAAGATTCTGGGAAAAGTTACTTTGTTTGCTACTGTAGCAAATTACGAGCACACAGTGAGCCCTTCTAACACTGTAGTACTATTTGAAGAGTGAAACAGTAGAACCAGCCATGGCCTGCTTATTTGTCCTCTGAATGGTTGGCTCCTTTAAAGAATTTTCCTGTCCTTTCTCATCTCACTGAGTGACCTCGTTGGTGCCACAGAAACATTAATAACATACTCCAGCGGTCCTCATTGGCATGAAACTTATGATTTGCCGAGTTCAAAGTATATCATCACCTGTTGGTGATACATCATCCCATCATGCATTTACTTGATGTAACAGTAAAATTTCTTTTATGGTGAATTTTATTGTTCACAAAGGCCCATGTTTTTCTGTGACCCTGTGCTAGGCCATGACATGCTTTTAAACTACTTAAAATTTTGAAAGTTTTAATGTTTTTTTTGGCCCGTGTTTTTTTCTTTTTCTATTTAAGAATTCACAAGTAATATATAATTATTGATGAAAAGTTAGAAATTAAGATCGGCAAAAAAATCATCACCTAAACACCCCAAACCCTGTAAGAACCACGTTTCATAGTTTGATGAATATCTTTTTGAATTGCTTTCTTTGCAAATATGCACATATAAATAAATGTATATTCCAAAAGAAATCATACTTTTTTAATTATGAAAAATTTCAAACTTACACAAAAGTAGAGATAATCGTATAATGAACTTCCGTACACCTGTCTCCCAGCTTCACCATTTGTCAGCATGTGGCTAATCTCACTTCATCGATTCTGTCGCCCTTACTGCATTTTTAAAAAAATATTCATTTATTTTTGAGAGAGAGAGAGAGCGAGTGAGCAGCGGAGGGGCAGAGTGGAGAACAGAGGATCCGAAGCGGGCTCTGCACTGACAGCAGCAAACTCGATGTGGGGCTCAAACTCACAAACCCCAAGATCACAACCCAAGCCAAAGTCAGACACTCAATTGACTGAGCCATGCCTACCTGACTGCATTATTTTAAAGCAAATTCCAAACATCATATCTTCTGTATTTTTTCTGTGATACGTGTTCTATGATACTGTTCTGAGAAATAAAACTACATTTTTATATGTTAAAAATTTACATTTGAATATAGTCTGTTCTTTGATAGATTCATAAATATTCTTTATAGTTTCTTGAGCATAAGGATCCTTTTATTATTTAATTTATATTTAACTTTTTAATTGAAATCTAGATTCACAGGAAGTTGCAAAAAATGTGCATGGAGGTCTCATGTACCCTTCATCCAGTTTTCCTCAGTGGTAATATTTTGCATAACTATAGTATTTGTATCAATATCAGGAAATTGACATTGGTATAGTTCACAGAGCTCATTTGGATTTCCCCAGTTTCAGATGCACTAGCATGAGCGTGTGTGTGTGTGTGTGTGTGTGTGTGTGGTTGGTTCTGTGCTGTTTTATCCCATGTGTAGATTCATGCGACAACTGCCACAAACAAATGTTCTTTAGCTGGCTTTTTCACATGTATTTCCAAACAAGGACCACAACACATTACATTTAGTATACATACCTCTGAAGTCTCTCCTTTGTAAAAATTACGTTGCTATAATTTCACACTTAGAGAAAAGTGACAATAGCAGTGCCAAGAATTCCTCCTATATGCCTTGTCACCCAGACTAATTGTTTAAAATTTGCCCATTTGTTTTATCGTTTGTGTGCTCCCCTCTCTCCCCCTCCCCCTCCCCCTCTGTGGATATAGAGTATATATCATTTGAGACGGGTTTGTAGATACCATGCCCATTTCTGTGCATATAAACATCAGAGCCTGTTTCCCCAGAACAAGAATTGTCACTCACATAACTGCAGTACATTTACTGAAATCAAGAATACAACATTGATGCATTCCTCTTATCTAATCCACAGTTTACATTAAAATTTCACCAGTTACAGGGCACCTGGGTGGCTCATTTGACTGAGCGTCTGACTCTTGGTTTCGGATCAGGTCATGATCTCATGGTTTGTGAGTTCGAGCCCCGCGCCAGGCTCTGCACTGGCAGCATTGAGCCTGTTTGGGGGTCTCTCTCTGTGTCTCTCTGTCTCTCTCTCTCCCCCTCCCTCTCCCACTTTCTCTCTCCCTCCCTCCCTCTGCCTCTCCCCTGCGTGCATCAACGTGCTCTCACGCGCGCTCTCTCTCTCTCTCTCTCTCACTTGGCATTGCGCCTGTTTGGGTCAGTCTGTCTCTCTCTCTCTCTCTTTCTCTCTCTCTCCCCCCCCTCCCCCTCCCTCTCCCACTTTCTCTCTCCCTTCCTCCCTCCCTCTCTCTGCCTCTCCCCTGCCTGCGTCACTGTGCACTCACTCTCTCTCAAACTAAACATTAAAAAAATTTTTTTTTCACCATTTACCCTGGTGCTGTCTTTTAAAAGTCGTTTTCTCCTGGTTGGGGTCCTGTCCAAATTCACACAGCAGTTATTTGCAAGCTCTTCAGTCTTATTCAGTCTGGACTTGTTCCTTATCCTTTTCTTTGTTTCCATGATCTTGGCATTTTTAAGAGTTTCAGACCAGTTTTTTGTAGAATACCTCTCAGTTTGGATTTGTCCGATTTTTTTTTTTCATGATTAGATTCATGGGCTGCACTTCAGGGAGAAATACCACAGAATTGATGTGTGTCCATCTCAGGGCAGCATGTCAAGAGGCACGTGATGCTGACTTGCCCTAGTATTAGTGGGCACATTAATGTTAATTGTGATTAAAGTTGTATTTACTAAGTTTATCTGTTGTGAAGTTCCATTTTTCTCTTTGTAATTTGAGATATAATTTGTGAGAGGATACTTTGAGACTATGGAAGTATCCTGTTTCTCATTCAACCTTCATCCACTAGTTAGTTCTAGTATTCACTGATGATTTTGGCTGAATCACTTATTATTGTGTTACTACAATAGTTGTAAATGGTGAATTTCAGACTCCACTATTGTTTCCTCCTACATTTATTAGGTGTTAGTCTAATGTAAGGAAGAGCTTTCTTTTCTACATTTATTGATATCAGTATGAACTCAGATTCTTACCTTATTCCATGAAAATTCTGTAGTGTTATTTTAATGTTTATTTTGTTTTCAAGTAATCTCCCACCAGCGTGGGGCTCGAACTTACAACCCCAAGATCAAGAGTCGTGCTCTACTGACTTCAGCCAGGTGCCCCTCATTTTGATATTTAAACAGTCCCATCGTTTCCTAATGGTAGACCCTGTGCTTTGCCCCCTGAGTCTTTTGGACCCAGCTTTTGTTGTCTTCGATAGCTTTCTTGCCCAGAGATACAAAAAGATGTTCCAGATTCATTTTTTTGCCCCATACCTGGCATCCGGTTCCAGGAGCTTTGGTGACTTTAAGTGGCAAATATTGTTTGAGGCAGAATCTAGGCACTAGGAGTTCCTATTGCTATTTGGCCATTGCATCTATACCCTTTTATTGGACAGAGAAAATGCCTTTTTTTTTTTTAAAGAAAAAAAATCACGTGAGTTCATATTGGTCTTTCCTAGTCAAGTTTTTAAAAATGTTTATTCGTTTTTGAGGTGGGGTGCAGAGAAAGAGACACATAGAATCCAAAGCAGGCTCCAGGCTCTGAGCTGTCAGCACAAGCACAGAGCTTGACACGGGGCTTGAACTTACAAACTGCGAGACCATGACCTGAGCTGAAGTTGGATGCTTAACTGACTGAGCCACCCAGGCGCCCCTCCTAGTCAAATTTAAGATGAATGACTTATTTTACATTTATACGTCTTATGTGCAAAGTCTCAGCTCCTAATGACATTCACATAATTAGCTTGCTTCTACAAGATACATTCAAAATAACAATACACTGTTATTACTAACAGTATGATTACAGGATGAATATGATTTTAAGATTTCTTTACAATTCTTACTGTGTTTAGAATCCTATTTTTTATTGTTTCATTT
The DNA here is from genome assembly GCA_028646485.1 of Cryptoprocta ferox. Taxonomy (NCBI): domain Eukaryota; kingdom Metazoa; phylum Chordata; class Mammalia; order Carnivora; family Eupleridae; genus Cryptoprocta; species Cryptoprocta ferox. The sequence goes on along the minus strand of CM053560.1, from coordinate 2,606,683 downwards.
TCCCACTTAATATAGCATATAACATTCTTCTTTGCTAGTAAGTAAGCATCTTCATTTAAAAAATTTTTTTAATGTTTATTTATTTTAGAGAGAGAGAGACAAGAGCGTGAGTAGGGCAGGGGCAGAGAGAGAGAGGGAGACCCAGAATCCGAAGCAGGCTCCAGGCTCTGAGCTGTCAGCACAAAGCCCAACGTGGGGCTCAAACTCACAAACCACAAGATCATGACCTGAGCTGAAGTTGGATGCTTAACCAACTGAGCCACCCAGGCGCCCAGGCACCCCAAACATCTTCATTTTAAATGGCTCCATGGTATATTTACCTATTTCCTTTTTGGAACACACAGGATGTTAATAATGTTTCATTATAAAGTTGAATTGGCTGTCTTTGTACATGTGTTTGCTCATTAAAATTTAATTTAGGAGTAGCATAAAGAAAGAAGTGTGTTAAGTGTAAAGCTCTATTAATTTTTCACAGAGTAGAATCAATCTCAGATTGAAGGAGCAGCATTGCTGGCCAACCAGAGCTTCCCCTCCGGCCCCTCCCCCACGCTCTTCAAGGGTTCCACTGTTCTCACTTCTAACATCGCATTTCACTTTTCCTTATTTTTGAACTTTATATAAACGGAATTATGATATGCTTCGTTTATATTTGGCTTCAATTAAGATTATCTTTTGAGGTTTGTCCGTATTTGTTCTGAGCGCAGATATTCCATGATTAGCCCACTCTTTCTCTAGCCTCCTATACACGGACATTTGTGTTGGGCCAGGTGGGGGCTGTTATAAATTACCCACTTGAAAAGTATGTTGTAAGGATGCATTCCTAGGAGCTGAATTTGTGTTTAAAGGAAGGGAGGCATTTGCTACCTGTGGCCAAATTGCCCCTCATTAAGGCTGCGCCAGCTTATGCTCCCGCAGTGGTGAGGTGAGGCCAGCCTCCCCGCATTCCTGTAGGTGCCAGTCCACTGGTCCACATCTTGAAACTGGCTTCTGTTGCGCTGCGTGGCCTGTACCGGCGCATGGTACATTCCAGGTGCCTGGAAGGGCTTTTTTTAATCTGGTAGGGAAAAACCATCAGAAACGTCTGACTGGATGTTACCGAGGTGGCCTTTAAAGACAGTTATGCCTGTAAAGTTTTGCTTATTTGGGGAGATAGGACATACGTGACAAGTGACTGAGCACAAGTGGCAAGCAGGTAGTTCAGGTGATGCTGTAAAACTGCAGACGAAGGAGAGGTCGGAACTTTGCCTCGTGCTGGTATTGAGAGCAGGTCAGCTCTCTCCTGCCCTTTGACCTGAGGCTGCTTTCTTCAGCTGAGCTCTGGCTGATTAGAGATGAAGTCTTGAATCACAGAGGCCAAATAAAATACTTCGGCCACAGGTTGTAGCGGCTCATCTCTGTGTAAGAGAAGTTTAGTGTCCGTTCATTCTCTTTAGCTCTCACTTTCTGTTTGAAAACACAGCCTCGTACTGGCTCTGGCGGGCTGTCATTTGATATATAATTACTGGTGCACGTCGGTGCCAATTAAAAAAAAATTCATCTGTTACAGATTCAGTAGTTCATTGTTCAACTGAGATTGGGTAATTGGAAAAATAGCAACAGTTTGATGGGGCTAACAGCACACTTCTGTGCTCTGGAAGCCTCCCTCAGATCACCACCCTTCCTTGGGCCTCAGTGTCACAGTAGGATGAGGAAATGAGAGCTGGAAAATGGCAGGGCCTCTACACAATTGGGGATTTAGGGTATTTCTCACTTAGAGTGGGAGTTCCTCTGCACATTGCTGCTTAGGTCACAGAGCAGCCTGAATCGGAACATTTAAAAATCATCCCGGATGGGGCGCCTGGGGGGCTTAGTCGGTTGAGCGTCCAGCTTCGGTTCAGGTCATGATTTCACAGTTCGTGGGTTCGAGCCCTGCGTCGGGCTCTGTGCTGACAGCTAGAGCCTGGAGCCTGCATCAGATTCTGTGTCTCCCTCTCTTTCTGACCCTCCCTTGCTCACGCTGTCTCTCTTTCTCTCTCAAAAATAAATAAAACATTAGAAAAAAGATTTAAAGAAACCCATCTCGGTGCTGTGCCAACATCACAAGCCCACGGATGGTGTCAGTGTTCGGAAGACAGTGCCGCAGTGGTTGGGCGGCAGGTAGGAGCTACTCACTGCCTTGGAGTGGCCTCTGGTTTACAGTGTCGCAACATTTTGAGGTCATAGAATTCTCTGCCAAGCTCCTTTAAGGGGAAACTTAAAAAAAAATATTTTCTAAGAATTTGAAATGAGTATCTTTTGCAGAAATAAAACATCTTGCCTTTCTTTCATTTGAGGTGTTGGTATTCCCTTAGGAATGGGAGTTTGTATTTTATGCATATTTAACAGAAGGGTTTAATAAAAAAATAGGTCATTTGTATCTGTCAACATTTTAATGTGATGAGATCTGGTGTCAGAATGTGCGCAAACTGAATTTAGCTGATGTTTATTCATGGTTTTTCTGTAAAGAAGAAATCCGAGTTCCATTAGCCTAAGGGCATACCTCAACCCTCCCCCCCCCGCCCCCCCGGCCCCCCGTTTGTAGGGTCGCACATTGTGGTAAAAGAGACTTGACCTGAGCGTGACGTTTGACCTGAGAACTTGAAGAGTTGGCAAAGATGTGGCAGTTTAGCGGCTTATTAAGTTCATTTTTAAAAAACTGTCCGAGGATAGAGGAGTCGATTTTCCATAGCTAACGGTTTTTAAGTGACAGGCTGCCTTGGGGAAGAATGACATGTGATGACAACAGAAGCTCGTTTCAGCAGGTCCTTGACGGCAGTGTTGGGCCAGGGGAGAAGATGCGCCAAGTAATCCCGTCCTGCCCTCCTCCCCGCCGCACCCCTGTCCCGCCCTGCTGACCGGCCCGCAGAGGGAGCCACCCCTGCCCCTGCGGGAATTGTTTCCTGGAGACAGGAAGCCGCACCGCAGACCGTTGCTGTGAAAATTCAGTGAACGTATTTTGTGCATTTTGTGAGTGGGCGCCTCTTCCCGTTCTGGGATGCCGTGAGGGTGATGCCGCTCGCCTTTTACTTCTCGTCTGCCTGTGTTCTGAGGACCTCCGGCCCCTTGCCCTCCCTGCTCTCTCCCTCCACGGAGTTGCCCGGCCTGGCCTGGCCACAGCGGTGCGCACAGAGCGGCTCTGAGAGGGGGTGCTGGGCGCTCAGTCCAGGGTCGGGGCCCAGCAGGAGATGCTAGCAGGTGTCTGCCGGCGGTTTGTTCTGTTTCTGGTGACGGGAAGGGGTCAGATGTCACGTGAGCATGTGCTCTTTGAGAAGGAAGGAGGGATGGAAGCTACGAAGGGGAGGTGCTATCTTGTTTGGGAAAATTCTGTTGAAAGGAGAACGTGCCCTAAACCCGGCTTTTCCTGTTGTTTTTTTTCTGGGAAGTTAGGGTTAGGGTTAGGGTTAGGGCGGAAAGAACTCTGTCTTCCTTCTGTGCGCGAGCAAGTGATGAGGGTGTTCGCAGCCTGTCTGTGGTCGGCGGCAGCCCTCACGTGTGCAGAGGAGGAGTCCGAGTTGAAAAGAGGACAACTAACTCTGCTCAGGGGCCTTTGGCGTGCCGCGTGTGACGCTTGCGACTCTAGCCTGTTACTGCCGGTGGAGAAAAGAGCCCCGCGGGGTGAACGCACGGAGGAGGGAGGTCTGCAATCTGGGCCGCGCTGATCAAGGCGGGAGTCTGGTTCCCACTTGGGCGACTGATGGGGACTGTAGACGTGGGGGCGGCCTCGGACGTTCCGTCGCCAGCCGCCAGCCGCCAGCCGCCCGCCGCCGCAGCGTGGCGCGGAGGGGGAGCACAGGGCCGGGATGTAGATGCTGCTCCCGCCACCTGCTTCCTCTTGACAGCGGAGTCTCTTTGCCTCCTTAGAAGGTGCAAGGGGCAGGCGTCCTCGGCGCACAGGTTTGTAAGGAGGGCCGGGAGAACCGATGCTCAAAGGTGCTTTGTAAACCGGAAAGTGACATTTGCCAGCAGGGACTGTTTTCTTTCACAGATGGGCACACAAGAAGGCATTAGTTGTTAGTTGGGATTTTGGTCAGTGGAAGATCACACATTTGCTTTTTTTTTTTTTTTCCCCCTTAAATGTTTGTTGCATTTTGAGAGAGAGGGAGAGACAGAGCATGCAGGGGAGGGGCAGAGAGAGGAGGGGACAGAGATTCTGAAGCAGGCTCTGCGCTGACAGCAGAGAGCCTGACATTTGGGCTCAAACCCACAAACCTTGAGACCATGACCTGAGCCAAAGGCAGACACTTATCCTACTGAGCCACCCAGGTGTCCCCACATATGTGCTTTTATATACTTCTGGCTGTGGGACTTTTCCCTTCCATTTTTAGAATGGTTTCATTTCTGCAATAAATAGTAATGGTACCGTTTATGTGCCAAGCCCTCTACCAGGTGTTGGAGATGGAGTGGTGAAGAAGGCAGACACGTTTCTGTCCTTTTTGAAACACTGCAACTGTACAGTTGATTGATATTTCCCCCTCCTGGCATAAGAGGTCCCAAGCCTGATTGATCCTTACTACTCCTGATACATATTTTTAAAATTAGTGTTAGATAACTCTTTAAGTACCATTCATGCCGATTATGCAGATATTTTGGGGATATCTGTTGAGCTGAAAAAACCACAAGAAAGGTGGATTGGGGGTTTTGCACGATCAGCCTGTTTGTGCTCCGGGCAGGTGGGCTGGACTGTGGAACTGGCATCTATGTGGTGCCTTGCAGCCGCCTGATAGGAACGTTCCACTGCTCGCCTGCGTGCGTGGTGTGGGCAGGGAAGACGCTTGAAAATCACTGTGGTGTTTCTGCCGTTAGAGGCCAAGGTGCTCTCCGCTGTGGGGGAGAGTGCTTTGGTTAGAGAGTGCTTTGAGCTTAGTTCACAAAGCGAATATACCTCAGCTCTGAGTGGCCGGTGTTGCATTTTACCCACACCTGGGACTCGGAAGCCTGTGGCACTTCCCCACGTTTCATCCAGGATGCCCAGCTGGTTGTGGTCCAGCCGCAGACCCTGGGGACCCCATGCCTCCACCCCCCAGGGAAACCGCAACAGTCCTTGTAATCTGGTTTATTTGGGATCCCAAGTCTTGAGGTAGGACTCCAAATGTTCCTTCTTTCCGAGTAGGTGATCCTTTGTCGCCCTGGAAGTTGTCCCTTGTTCATTTTTGGCTCCTGTTTTGTTTGTCTGAGATGTGGTCAAGAGGAATGATAATAGAAAGCATGATATCATTTCTTTTCTGATTTTCAAATGGCATAATGGAGACCTTTGTCACTGGGGCCGCTCCAGCTATTTCTGATGGATTCATTCGGGCCTTCAGTGACTCAGCAGCCTCCTGACTTTTTTTGTTTTGAAGAGGAGCTGGACTGTTACAGTATATGGAATGCAGTTAACATTACAGCTAATAAATGGGGCACTTAGTGATGGGCAGTCCGTGAAGGTCAGGTGAAAAAATGCTCCCCAGAGGTGAGATGAGGAAGTCAGGACGTTCGTGCTGCCGTGAGCAGAATTCGTAGGGATGCTGCGCATAGGGAGGGTACTCTGAGTGAAGGAAGGGGCGCCAGGAAAGGCCAGGAGGTGTAAGGAGCGCAGGCAGCGTGTGAACGGGCACCTCTGGAGGGAACGTGTGTGAAGGGGTGGGGCTGATGAGGTCTGTGTCAGCAAGGCCTGCGGGAGCCGGGTGCCAGGCCAAGGAGTTTAGCCAGTGTTGGGGCAGAGCCACCGAGGTTTGAAATGGGAGAGTGACCTAAGGCTACATGAAGGGGAATCTGGCATCTGGCATAGTGTGTGGGATGAGTTGGATGTGTAGAAATGGGTGGAAGGACTCTTTTCTGGCAAGTTCTGTGGGACTGGTTCTCTCTGAGGTGATTCTCATATGGGGAGGGAGAATATAAAATGTAGGAAAAATAAAGCCCACCTTAATTACCAATACTGCCGCACCCCTGTATATAATATTCTGACGTGCACTTTTCAAAAGAGGTCTTTCAGAGATATTTTCCGTATCACATCAGATGCTTCTGGGCACTCAGGAGGGTCAAGTAGCAGGTTCCCATGAAGGGGGCTCCACACAGGCCTGCAGGCCTTCTCTGAGTTCCTCTAAGGGTTGGGCCAGGGGACGGGGACCCTGGCAGGGGCGAGAGGCCCCCTGAGCCTATGGGGGCTTTCCTTTTGCTGGGCATGCCCAGCAGGCCAGGCAGGGGTCTGGGGTGAAGGTGTGAGCTTCTTTTGCAGACCTTTGTGATACTGGGAAGGGAAACAGGACATTTTAGTTTGTACTTATTGATTGAGGATTTTGATAACCAGCTCATGTCTGTGGTAGGAATTTTTAAACTATCATTTAAAACTTTTCTGTTAAGAATGAGACACCGTCAAATTATTTGTAATCAAAAATTCCTTATGCAGAAATGAATGAGCATGGGTAGGATTTAATCTTACCCCTGAAAAGCGAAACAGTTGCAGTTTTATGCATGTAGCAGACATTGAGCATTTGTGACAGACAGAATGCTCGACTGGGACTGAGTAACCAAATGTGATCTAATTCTTGAAACCGGTAAGATTTTTTTAAATGTGTTGCACTGTAAGTTCATGTTTAAGAATTCAGATAATTGGTAATTAGGATGCACATGCATTAAAAACATCTCAAGTGTCGGTAACTTATCTGTGCAGAAGTCACCAGAAAGTTGCAACCTAAAAGCCGATTTTGCAGAATAATACAGTGGTAACTATTTAATAAAGAAGTTCTGCTCCTTAAAGGAGTTTTTATTATAAGTTTTATTGTAAATGTAATTTTATTGTAATTGATGGTAACAGACATGAAACAATACTGTAATAATATAAATGATTAAATACTAAATTTTGTGGAACAAATTAAGTACTTGAGAGTTGAGATAAAGGAGCCAGCCCAAAGAATGGTAGTTGGGAAAAAGCCTATTGGAGGCGGGGGGCTTTAACTGCTGGGGGAAGTTCCCCAACCTCAACTACCTAGTAGGGTGGCCTCCTGCAGCCAGGAGAGAGGGGCCATGTGCCCCTGGCTTGCTCGACCGTTCCTCCCCCGAAGATGCTGGGTAGTATTGGTACCCACGCTGAGGGGGGACTGAGATGACAGATGTGACGTGAAGCTGTGGACCCCAGGAAGTGTTCGGCAGGCGGAGGCTGGTGTTCGGCCTTCCACGCTCTGGTGTGAGGCAAGTTAGAAGCCCCCGAAGCGTTTGGCCAGAGAGCTGGGCCAGGACGGCAGGTGCGTGCTGATAGCTCCCGTTCCAGTTGTGTGCACGCTCTGTGCCTTAGATCCTGGTCAGGGGGCTTTACTCCCTGAGACGAAGGGAGCACCTTGCCCCGGGCCGCGTGGCTGCCCTGAGGGAGGGCACCGTTTGAACGTGGGCTTGCCTGGCTCCAGAGTCTGGGTCCTTTCTGCTTCCACCAAACTGCCTCTCCCTGGGAAGCCTCTGTCAGGGACTGAAGAGCCCATGCAGAAGAAGAAATGTGGCCGACTCAGGTGGTTACTGCCGTTTCTAAAAAGGTGTGCGAGTTCCGAGTACCTGTTGGCACCCCCCCCCCAGCCCCAAAGAGAGGAAGAGGAGGAAGAAGAAATAGGATCCAGCACAGCAGTGGGAAACTTGGGGATTGGCTGAGGAGAAAGAGGACAAGACGAGTCACAGATGACGGCACTGTTTGAAACGGAGGCAGGTTCTGGAAACCTGACTTTCCTCGCTCTGGTGTCGGGCTCCAGAGCCCCCAGGCACCAGTGGCGGAGGCTGTGGGTTTCTCAGCAGTCTGGTTTCGTACGGGTGGGCACACACCCAGCAGTCACTTGCGGCGCCGCAGTGCCTCCCGCTCGCCGTAGGCGCCTTCTTGCCGGCCGGGGTTGTGCGGTCCTAGTCCAGTACGAAGGTGCCATGGGGGGCGGGGAGGGGGTGACCTGAGGTGCGAGATGCGCTGTGTGTTTCTGGGGCCTACGTTTACTTTTGTGCCTTCTAGAACAGTGCCTCTCACCAGTGTTGAAGGACCAGTTTTAAAAATTTCCAAACTATTTGGACTGATAACTGTTCTAAAACTAAAAAACAATTACTGGAAAACAAAACTGAAAAAGATGTGCAGAATGTAAATTCTAATTTTTATTATGGGCCAACAGATAAAAAATTACCCTGTCTGATTGGCATAACAGTTTCTAAGTGTTTATTCTTAATTTCTGTACTTAATCTTGACTGCAGACCAGTAAACTGTTCATGAACTGGTACACTTTGAAAGCAGTGATCTAGGAAGAAAGTTGTTAAGCAAATTAGTAAACAAGATGTTTGGGGAGTATTTACATGATTTAAGAGTAAAAGTCTTTCCGTTGGCGTTTAAAATACTTCAGGCGTTTGTGCACGTATGATCGAATTCCAGATGACATCTTTTCAGTACAGCTCCTTAGCAGGAGGCGGGGATGTAAAATAAATCTACCGAGAACTGAGGCTTTCGCGGTTACTGTAAGGGACGAGTAAGGTTAATTCTGTACTAGTAGCGATGCTTGGAAAATCAAGCGCTTTTACTTCCTCTGTTGTTTCTGAGAACCACTGTGTATTGTTTTGCTCATTTAATTTATATTAGTATATTTTCTCTGTCAGTTTTTGGCTTGCCTTTGAATTGATTTTTATAGTTTTGTGCATAATTTTCGATATGTTCTTTAACGGGGAAGTTCCTGAGGCAAGCTGTGAAACAAATTATCAAAGAGTTATATCTGCTCATATAGAGATCATGTAACAATGTAACTGTTCGTATTTCAGATTTGTCTTTTGTCACTAGCTGCCAGTGGTTTTATACTTTCTGTTTTGGGCTCTTCTGACGTTTGCTGATACCTTCTTTGCTCTGAAATGATTGCTGTGGTCCCTTAGCCTAGCTTCTCTCTCCCTGCCTTTAGCTCCCTGCAGGCACCCTGTCCCTGTCCGGGGGCGGTGGTGGCTTTCTCGGCTTCTGCATCTCCCTCAGCGCCCTGCTGAGCGTGGACCCCAGCCCCGCTGCCCCGTTCTCCGTGCTGCGAAGTCATGTCTTCCTTGTGTTTTGTATCACACTTCATATTACACGTTCCAGGGCTCTTTCATGTATGTATTCTCTTATTTCATCCTCCAGACTGCCCTGTGAGGCTGGTAGAACAGGGAGTCTCATCTCCGGTTTAGGTGAGGTGAGGCTGGGAGGGTGTCCGCACGGCCTGTATCTTCATCCCTTTGCCCTGTGCTCTTAGCATTCCTGTTCCACTTGGGTCCAGACTTCCAGATGCTGGGGTTTCGAGTTTATTCAAAGATGCCTGTAATTTTGAGGTCTTCTTTTCTACTCAGTATTTGTCTGTTATTTGAGGAATGAAACATTATTGACTCAGCACAATGGCACAGACCTCTTTGGAAGAAAGAAATCTTCAGAACCTGGCGCAGGGGTTGGTCAGCAGACAACAAGGGCCGCGGCCCCAGAGCAGTGCCCAGGGCTGGCGTGGTTGTGTCTGAGGACGCGCTCAGAGTCCTAGTTGTCTGCACTGTGACTTTCAACTAAGACTGGAGGATGGTGTCCTTTATTTCCACAATTTCAGCTCAGTGTATTAGATGGCATAGAACATTTCTCATGAAGGAAAACAATCCTGCTTTAGGGATTGAGGGGGAGGCACATTGAAACATCACTTTTGGCCCAAGTCAGAAGTCATTTGCTTCTGACCTTGGGGGTGTGTTGGGTGTGTGTTCTCCCCATGTCCTTTATGGTCAAACAGACCTGGGTTTTACATCCAGCCACTTCCTTAGGTAGGTATGGGGACCATGGTTGAGTTACGAACCTCCCTAAGCTTGTTTTCTCATCTGTAAAATGAGGCAATATTCTCTGTTCTGAATGATCATCGTAAGGATAAAAGGTGATGTGTATCACACACCTTGAGTGTGGGCTCAGTAAGTGGAAGGTGCCCGAAGGCTACTACAGAAGAGGGACTGTGACCCAGTAAGAAAGCTCTTGCCTATCGTTGGCTGCAGCAGTGGTTCTCAAATCCGAGTGGGCATCGGAATCACCTGGAAGGCTTGCTGGGCCCACCCCTGTAGTTTCTGATTCCTTTGGTCTGGGGTGGGGCTTGAGAATTTGCATTTCTGAGTTTCCAGGTGATGCTGCTGCCGCCACCGCTGGCCTGGGGACCACACTTTGAGAACCCCTGGGCTACAGGTAACTCACCAATGAGCGTTTAGATGCTATAGATCTGTTTGCAGGCTGAGTTTTTATGTGGTTAGAGGTACTCTGTTAGAAAATGCTTGGAATGAATGCATTTTACAAATCTGAATTTAGTATCTCAAGGATTTTTCCTCCTGAAGTCCAGGAGTCTTTGTTAAAGTTATTTGAAGAAGAATAAGTTGTGAGAGTAATAGTTATAAAGAGTCTAACACTATCAAATTGGCTAATGTATGTGAAAGTGCTTTTACAAAATGCTGAAAACTGAAAAAAAGTTTTTAAATACCTTTGTTGTTAAGATCGAACATCATAATGGAGTATAAAATAGTGTAACTATTAGATTTCTCATCTCAATGTGCTGTTTACCGTATGTATTTTTCTCTTTCTCCTCCAGGCTGCTGACTTGAGTAAACCAATAGATAAAAGGATATACAAAGGAACACAGCCTACTTGTCATGACTTCAACCACCTAACAGCCACAGCAGAAAGTGTCTCTCTCCTAGTGGGCTTTTCCGCAGGCCAAGTCCAGCTTATAGATCCAATCAAAAAAGAAACTAGCAAACTATTTAATGAGGAAGTAAGTAGCACCCTGTCTTAGCTGTTAAGAATCCCTTTAAGAATGTATACGTTCTTACCAAGGGCACTGGGCCTTAGTTTGCACATTGAGCTAAGCCCATTTTTCATTCTCTCTGCTGTCCTACGTAGTATTACCCGCTTAAATGTGCTGAATTAACTTGTTGGCTTATACCTGTTCTTCCTTGGGGTAACGGTTTTATGCATTTTCTTTATGGAGCATGCTCAGGTGTCTAGAGCAGGTGCTTTAAAACGTTCATAATGGAGACAGGGATGAAACTGATAGTTGATATTTTATAATTTAAATAAGAAAATACAGACCTGCAGACCTTGTTCACATCACCAGAAAATTTTGTGCAGATCAAAGAACTTGATAATAATTCCTTAGGCTGCTTAAATTGTAGTCCAGGCTTTTGTGTCCATGTTTGACAGGTGTTTGGCCAAGGAGTAGTTTTCTTTCTCTTGAAAATATTTGCTGTAAAATCACCTCTGACACGGTTTGAAATCCTGGCACTTAAAATCGGATCACATGACACAGCTTTTGCCAGTGTTCCAGCATGTGCTGGGTTTCTAGTATCTCCAGTTTTGTTCTGGAAGGAGCCTGCGCTGTCTGAGCTGTGTCTTCAGGAACATGTCAGAACTGTTAAACGTGGCAGATAGACTATGACTGTTAAAGCTATCGGAGTGGCTTTTTGGCCCCAAGAGTTGCCATTGCAGATTCGATGTTCTTCCTCCTCTGTTTTGGTGCGACTTTCCCAGCAAATGGAACAGCTGCGAAGGGCTTGCTGACTTAGAAGCCCCGGGTCCGCAGTGTCAACCTGTCCCCTCAACCCTGATGTGTGGAAGGGTCAGGTCACATGGGATTCCTCAGGAGGACAAATGCTTTTGCCCTGTTGCCTGGTTTTGACGTCATTAACTTGGAACAGAAGCGCCTTATGGATTCTGGTTTACAAGAAATAATTCTGTGTGGGCAAGAATATCCAAGCTGACAAGTTGTAGTTAAAATTCGGATTCTCTGTAGCCGTCATGACACACGCTGTCCACCCCCACCGGTCCCCGTCCGCCGTCTCCCGTCTGGCATTGCCAGTGGGTTCGGTGAGATCTTTTGAACCGGGCCAGCTCCGCGTCTAGTTGCATCTGGGTTGACTGGAAACAGAACGTGCCATGTGGATTGACAAAACAACTGAAGCACAGTATTTAATCCGATTATCAGGGATTGCAGCCACGTTAAGGGCTGTCGGTAAACAAGGTGGGGAGGTCCTCTGGCTGAGGACGGCACCGAATGCCACTTACGGAATAAGAAGGGCTTGTGTGTCATCACAGGGGAGGCAGGAGGCTCAGGGCCGCCAAGAGCATCAGCATATCTGTCCCCCGCTCTGGACAGCAGAGGGATTGCAGGCTAGGAAGCAGCCCCTCACGCAGTACTTGAAGCCCGAGTTATCCCATACTTGTCTTATATTTTTATTTGAAAAATGGCTGTCCAGAATGCTTGGGCTGTGTGTGGGTAAATGCCAACTTGGCGTTTATAGCTTGAGGCTGACATTGATTGCCTTGCACACTAAGGAAATTTCTTTGGCTGTGCGGATACCATTTTCATCAGGTTTTGGTCAGGATGTGTAAGAGCAGGGTCATCAGAGGCGTGTCCTCTCCAAGTGCCAGGGGCAGTGCTTGAAGCAGGTGCCACGCCATGCTTTGCCTTGGGATGAGATTTAGAGGTTTCGGGGGGTTTTATGTTTGTCCTCTGCGTGATCAGACGGGCAGCTGCTGCCCTCTTACAGACAAGGAGAGTCCAAGAGAAGGTAAGTGAGTTGTCCAGGCAGACAGTGAGTTGATGATAGAGTTGGAACTGGAAACTACTTCCAAGAGGACTCCCTTGTCACAGACTGTAAGCCCCACCACGTGTGGTCGCCAGACAGGCAGGCCCTTGTGCTCCTAGGAGTTGTGGACAGTGGGATCCGGGGCCGGGTCATCACAGTGTTAGGAACAAAGTGCCGAGGGATATGTGTTAGCCGTAGTCTTCGGCATGTATCAAGTGTCCTAAAATAGAGCAAAAGTTAAGTTCGATGGAGGAAGTCCGAGAAGATTTCCAGAAGGTGACACTCTTTCTGGGTCTTGAAAGATGCATAGGAATTGGAAAAGCGTGAGAGGCCTTCACAGCTGGAGAAAACAGCTTGGTGTGCGGAGGATCATTGAGTGACCGGGCGTGACCAAGTCAGAGTGAGGGCCTCAGAGAGGCAGGAGTCGGTACCAGATGGTCAAAGCTGACATGCTGCGAAATGTGGATCTGATACGGAGGCTGTAGGGGGAGCTTTGGGCTTTTAATCAAGGGAGTGACCGTGTCAAATGTGTCCTTTAGAATGCTTGTCAGCACTTGGGGGTGTGGGGGGAGAATGAAGAGAGAACGAGGGGAGCATGACCAGCGAGGAGGCCAGGACCCGTTCCAGTGGAGAGCCAGGGTTTGACCTGGAGCAGTGGCCACGACCTGTCCCGTCGGCAGACCTTGGTTACCTACCACGTGCCCACCGGGCCTGCCCTGCGGTCACCCCCCCAGAGGGAGCGGGGAGGCGCAAGCAGTACCCCTCACGCACACTTAGGGCAGGTGCTGACGTGTGCCGTGTGGGGAGGCAGAGGCCTGAGAGAGGCAGGGTAACGGACCAGAGGCTGCTGTAGGGCAGGGGAGAGCATCTCGTGTGGGAGGTGCATCCCACACACAACAGCGTCCCCGTGGTTGGGGGGAGGGCAGGTGGCGGCCCTGGTGGAGGAGAGGAGCTGGGCACGGCGAGACCGCGGGGCTGTGCCACCTAGGTCAGGGCCCAGGGGTGCTCCCGGCTGGGGGGCGCCATCCTGCAGAATGAAGCAGGGGAACAGGGCCTGGGGGGGTGGTGGGAGTGGGAGCTGGCAGATGACTGAGGCTGCTGCTTGGAGCCCGAATTCTGAGGAATTCTGACACGGGAGCACGGGGAGGGGCCTGGCTGTCACCTGTACTCCGGGTAAGCCGGGAAAGGAGCAGGTTGGGAGAGCGGAGGCAAAAGTCAGAGTTCTAGTCTATACTTGATAAGCTTCAGAGACCCACAGGTGTTAGATATGTGGACCTGGGGCCCAAAACTCGAGGCAGAAATTGGGGAGTTGGGCTTGTAAATAGTCCTCACGTCCCCGCGATTAGACGAAAGGTCTGTGGAGAAGGCGTAGTGGGACGAAGAAGAGTGTCCGGGACAGACCCGGCCGCCCGTCATACTGCCTCCAGAGGAGCGATTTCAGTGGTCCGTGTGATTCCCTGCGACTTGGGGTCAGGGCGGCCGAGAACACAGGCCCAGGAACCTGAATGCCTCACTGTGGACCTCGCCCCTCACTGGGAGGATGGGGAGGACAGACCGCCGGCAGGTGTGAGGGTGAGAGTTTTGCAAAGGGATTGGAGAGGGAGCCCTTGATGACTGCTCAGTAGACTTTGGAGGCAGAGGGGAGCCCCGGGGGCACCTTCCAGCCGGGGTGGGAAGGAAGGGCCTCTTGGGATGTGAGATAGCAGCAGTTTCAAAGGGGAAATAAGTCACTTTCCAGGACAATCCCGGCAGAGGATGAGCGTGTGTGAGGTGGAGGACAGAGAGCAGTTTATCACATTGGTCCCATGTGCGGCTCACCAGAGTTCTTCTCTCGGCTGTCCGCTGCACAAATGTGCACACCCGAATGTGTGTGTGTACACACACACACACACACACACACACACACACACACACACCGCGGTACTGATGTTTCCACCTTTGCCTCCTTTCCACAGGTCCCCGGCACATGAAAATATAGCAAATGTTTGGATGGGTAGATGGATGGATGGAATGGAATTAGAATCTAGAAATCCACCTGACATTAAAAGTAGATGAAAATTTCTATCTGGGAATCAAGTATATCTTAAAAGGTGATTTTTTCCCCCATTAACTCAAAAAATAAAAAATACCGTAAATGCTTATCGAAGTACAGAGAAGATGGGAGAGCATTACTGTGATTCCCAGTGCTCACTGTTAACCTTGTTGTCTTCGTAGTTTTTATTTTTTTTTAATGAGGTGAGACTGTTAGAGTCACACCTTCCATCATCAGAGATGTCCGTGACCTCCTCCTCCCAGTCCGGCCAGTTGGTCAGAGAGGTGAGCCCTGCTCCCTTCACGCCGCCCGCGTCCCCGTCATGCCACGGGGCCCGGCCGCTGTACCTGTTGAGCCCAGAAGGAAGGGAGCACCGGTCCTTTCCAGCCGCCCTGGGGGAGTGGTGTCTGCGGGTCTGCTTTCTCCAGTCTCTCCACGGCTCCTGGGTTTCTCTTTGGGGCGTGGTGTGTGTGCTGTGCCCATGGGCCTCTGCTGAGGGTACGCAGGCACATCCACTGAGCTCCCAGACCACGGAGCTTGCCTTCCTTACACGAACTCCTGGAGCTCCCCCCCCCCCCGCCCAGCCCCGGAGCGTTCAGCCTCGTGTGAAGCACCCCAGAGGCTGAGGGTTCGCTTTTTACTATGTGGTTATGGTATCACTTAGCGTATGATGATGAACTCAGACCTGTTTGTCTTTGTAGAAATTCTAATCATTTCAGGGGCACATCCAGAGAGTAGTGACTTCAGAGGGTCTTCAGGTGTGTATTGACGGTCGTGTAAGATGCACTAGACGCGCAGTCCAACACGTGCTTGTCATCGTGGCGTCTGTCGTTGCTGACACATAGTGAGACCCTCTGTTCTTGACTCTGCTCCCTCTCATGCAAGGCGAGGGCCGTCGTGCCGGGTGGGTCCGTGCTGTGGCCTTTAGGTGCCGTCCGACTGAAGGGCCCACTGGAGGCGAGGCCACGTCTCCTCTCTCATTGGGACACCCAGCGTCCCCAGGAGGGTAGAGCCAGACCCAGCCTTGTGGCCTTCTCTCTACTTCAGGGACAAAAAGGGTGCTTGTGGCTATGTTGGTAGATTTGTTTTTGTTGTTGCTTTTTTTCATCAAAGGGAGGAAATGAGTGCATAATGATCGTCTCCTTACAGTTTTCACGTTGATAAAATGACATCTGATCACCTTGTAGGTGGCTTTGAAATACCCTTTCGTCACACTGCCGAGGGAAGCGGCTCCCCTTAAATGCGTTTACATCAACAAAGCCCTTAGTCGCCAGTTTTCCTTGTGGCTACATTATGGCTTTTCTAGCAGCTGCTGCGGTTTTTGAATTGTTTGCTTTAGTATTTTTGTTATAAATTAATATCTGCATTATAAAATGCACACCCACTGCCTCCCAAATAATTTTCTCCTGCTTGTCATGTTGATAGTAGTAGAAAAAAATAAAAAGATAACTAAGTGCTTTTAGCAATGATACCTTAATATGGTTACAGATTTATTTTTACTCTTGCTTCCTTTTAACTAGCTTATAATAGTTAGAAAACTTGTCTGTTATTGCCATTAGTGACGATAGTTTTGATGTTTGGGTTTTACTGGATTCAGATCAGAAAAGGGACAGTTTCTTAACGAATTCAGGTGGGGACTGTGCAGGGCTGCTGGCGAACACTGGGGAGAGGGGAGGGTATGGGAGCCCACTTCCGTGACACACAGAGACAGCAGATTGATATCCAGATTTTGTGCTTGGTTTTTACTAAAGTGTAGAAATTGGCTTGGAGTGTTCTAGAATTTGACTCTTTAATGGAAGCCCAGTGGCCAGTGCAGGTGACCTAACAGAGACTGTCTTAGCTGCTGAGTCCCTGCCGCACCCCTGTCCTCTGCCCCCTCCCCGAACACCCGCCCCACTCCATCCTCCCTCTGCTGATTTGTTGGAAGTGGGGTTCATGCTCTCCTCCGCTCCTTCTCCTCCTCCACCAGTCAGGGTGCCCTGGGCTTCTCCTCTGCGGCCCGGGAGTGGGGGGCTTTCTTCTGGATCCTGCCTCCTACCCCTCTCCCTGGTCCCTCAGACTTGCTCCCCGTGGTCTCCTAAGGAAGCCTCCCTGCTCTTGCTCTGCCTGCCTGGGCCCTGCTGGAGTCACAGCCTCCCTCCAAGTTTCCCTTCCTGGTGTGTAGACAGAGCCAACCTCAAAGACTTCATCACCTGATGGAGGAACATTGTGGTTCCATGGAGCTCCTGACCCGTGGTGACCACTCAGCACCAGCTCCTTTCTTTCTGATTTCCTTCGTTTCTCAGATTTTTCTTCTGCTTGCCTGACTTCTGTCCTGCCCACTATAAGTGGGTTTTTTTTGCAGAGCGTCACCCTCTCCTTTTCCTCCATGCTACACTTTCCTTGGGGGTCCTAGGATGCCATAGACGAGGCTCTTCCTGTTCTCAGCTGCTTTCCTGGTCTTCCTTGGGGACCCTTGGATTTCTCCCAGCATGACCCCAACCCCATCCTTTGTGTGGCCCAGCCACTCAGGCTCCAAGCCCAGGAGAAGTCATTCCCCTCCCCTGACCCCCACCTCCTCCTCCCCCCACCTCCTCCTCCCCCCACCTCCAGCGTAGTCCATTGTTAAACAGTCCATCTTGCCATGCTGCCACTGTCAAGTTGAAGACCTTTTTGTCCACACATGGTTGTCACAGCCTCCTAACTGGTTACTCCCAGCCACCCACCCACCCCCGCCCATCTTCCATCCTGTACCTTCTGCCAGGGACAATTTCTCTTTATCCGATAACTTCCTCCTTCATTCCCTCACCGTCTGCAGCCTCACTGCCAGTAGAAATGCAGTGTGAGCCACAGATGCAATCTTCTGTTTTCGATTAGCATGTTAAATCAGCAAAAAATAAGTGAAATTAAGATTTTCTCTGTACAGCCCAAATATTATTTCAGCAGATACGCAACATGAAATTATGAATGAGACAGTTTCCATAGTTTTTTGAGTCTTCAGAACCCAGTGTGTATTTTACGCACACAGCACATCTCACTTCAGACGCACTCCAAGCCCTCAGGGCTTCAGGGTCATGGCCCAAAGCCCCTTAGTCTGAGACTTCACCATCCTGAGCCCTGGCTCACGGTTCCAGACCTCATTCCCTGCAGCTTAGGGCTCCAGCCAGAACAGGTGCCCTGCACATCCCCAGACCCACCGGACTGCTCTGTCCTGAGCCGCTTCCATGGGGTCCTTCCTGCCCCCCCGTCTCAGCCCCCGCCAGGCTGTGCTCAGGAGCTCCTCGGAGGGGCCACTTCTGCTGGGGGTTCCTCACCGTGCGTGTCCGGACCAGGGCCCCACTGATGCTGGAGAATTCCACAGGCTAATCCTATTCCTTAACGTGGAGTGCTAAGATTCTTTCCCTTTTTCACTAGACATTATGGTGTAGCGACTGGGCTTTGTTTTTTTTTTTTTTTTTTAATGTTTTTTAATGTTTACTTATTATTGAGACAGAAACAGAGCATGAGTGGGGGAGGGGCAGAGAGAGAGGGAGACACAGAATCCGAAGCAGCTCCAGGCTCTGTCTGAGCTGTCAGCACAGAGCCCGATGCGGGGCTTGAAACCACGGACTGTGAGATCATGACCTGAGCCAAAGTCGGACGCTAACCGACTGAGCCACCCAGGCGCCCCTGGGCTTTGTTCTTTATATTTATCAAATAAAACGTTCCAGGTATTTGTTTCTTAATTTGAAAGACAGGAGTAAAATGCTTTCTTTTCTCTACCTTTTGTGTTAAACCCAAACCAGATAATAAGCAGAGCTGTTTACATTCAGGGACTCCACTAGATGAGTCCCAGGCAGGCTTGCGTCCTCTTTCTGGGCACCGGCGGGCGTGGCCTTGGCCTTAGTTGATGCCTGTGGGCGGCACAGGAGATGGTGCCCACCCTGCCCGGTCTGGCCCACCTGCCCTGGTCCCCTTCTTTCTCTCGGGTGCCCGGGGCTGGGTGTGCTGCCTGCGGGTGCCTCTGTGCTCGCGGCCTCCCCCTGCCCTGCGCCTGGCGGCCTGCAGGCAGCCCTCATTGCCGGACAGAGTCCCGCCAGGCCCCCCTGCTGGACATGGAAGTCGCTGTAGCCTCCTCCCATCAGCACCGTGTCTCCTCTCCTCGCTCTGGTTTTCTCCACAGCACTTGGCGCTGTCATGTCTTGCAGGTCTCACTGTCTTCCCCTCCCACTCGGATGTAAATGCCACACGGCAGGGAATGCCCGTCTGTTTCCATCGGCGTGGTGCCCGTGCCAGGCATGAATGCATTCGGTGAAGAAGAGGGTGGCAAATGAATGAGTGAACGAGCGAGTGCACCAACGGGACGGCAGGCAGGTTTCCTGACCTCTCCGAGCCTCTGGCTCCTGGTGGGGAAGCGGCCACTCTCACGTTGCTGATGAAAGTGCAGGGCTCTGTCCTCCGGGGGAGGTAGTTTGCCAGTACCTATGAAAGTTAGAACCGTATATACCTTCTGACCCAGCTGTTTTCCCGGGAGCTCGCCCCGCCTGTATACGCGTACACGTGAAAACTGCCTCTGCGGGGCTCCCCCTGCTGCGTGCGCATCTGTCAGTGCATCCATATCGCTGACTACTCCGCAGCTTTAGGAAGGAATGAGGAAGCTGTCTTTGCACAGACAGATGGACAGACACGGTACTGAGCGCATCCACATCTGCCTTGTCCGTGGACGGAGATGCTCTGGAGAAGGAAGCAGGAAGCTTAGCAACAGTGACTTGGGGCCAGGTGCTCCGAAATGGAGGAGAGGGACGGGAGTGGGGCTTTCTCTGGTAGGCTCTCACATGCACTGCGAATGTATTACTCGATCAGATGAAGCAAAAGCTGGCCTCGCAGGGTGATTCTGGGGTGGAAGAGCATGTGTGCAGAGCCCCTTCTTGGCCCAGCGCCCGGCACGCAGAGTAGGTCCTCCAGATGTCTGCACCGCTCTCCCTGTGTGCCCACCGCGTGCCCCACACCTGGAGGGGCCTGAGGACCGCTCCCTGTGACAGGTGCTTTCCCCACGCTCGAGTACACGACCTGCTAGGGAGAGCCGTTCCCGCTCTGAGCCAGCGCTGGGGGCCTGGGCTCCTTGTTGTCTGCGGTGGCCCGACTCACAGATACCAGAGCAGACGCGTGTGCGCGCAGAGACGCCCCAGTGAGTGTGCATGGGAGGCTCGGCGCTTTATCCATCAGGTGCATCCGCAGCTCTACTGACAGCCGTCTCCATGCACCCTTTCCATAGGGAACGAAGTCTCTACGTGTGTTCTGTCATCCCAGGACCGTCTACTGGAACCGTAGTGCTGTAACTGTCTTCATGCCTCCCAAGTAACGCCACGTTTACTTGACAGTATTACAATTTTGAATTCTAATGGAATTATTTTTGTTGTGCCTCTTTAAGCAGAAAATAAAATTTTCTAAGCACAGCGCTAGACGTTTTTAAGTCCTTAAAAATTTCCACACAGGGTAGAGGGGCAGAGGCGTTCTGCTGGCAAGACCGCGATCTGGTCGTGGTGACACGTAAGGTGCAGGAACCGAGAGCCGCAGGGTTGGGGGAGGGACGGCGGCCTGGCTGCCAGCCCGCCAGCCCGAGTCAGCATGGTAGCCGCCCGACTGCCTGACCAGGCTGCCACCGCCGGAGCTGAGCCACCCCAGGTCCAGTGGGTGCAGCAGGGTCTGGTGGATGGGGAAGGCTTTGAAGTCACCTCTGTCGCCTCTTGCGGAAGAAGCAGTGAGGCCTAAGGGAGACCCTGCCAGAGTGGTTGCCGGGCTTTTAGGTTGTTGGCGTTGGAGGAGGTCAGGTGCCTTTTAGAGGCGGGTAGGAAGGGAAAGATCAGGGACGAAAATGTTGGCTGTGTCCCTAAGGCCAGCTTGTGAGTCTCTGTTAATTAAGAGGGCCAGCCCTGCTGTCTTACGGCTCCCACACGGGGGCAGCAAGCAGTGTCACCTGCTGCTGAGTGACCCCCACCCGGCCGCTGCGTGCTGTGCAGGGCCAGCCCTCCGTGCTCTTCCCCTGCGGGGTCTAGTATTCTGTAACGGCTTGCACAGTTCATTCATCTCTACTTTGAAAACAACGGGTTATTTCATGTTCTGTGATTTTCTGTGAGACGCTGCACACACGGCACATGCGCGCGAAGGCGCCTGCAGGGGAGGGTGGGAGGCTGGGGCGGATCGCGGCCAGTGAGGTGCTAGTGTTTAACTCACCGGAGGCTGCGGGGGTCCCGGGAGATGGATGTGGGCAATGTGTGGCAGGAGGCGTGTCTACAAATGTGGGAGTCTTAGGAACTTCCGGATGGTTTCTGGTGATGTGATTGGGGACCGGACCCCCCAGAGAGGAGCACCGTGAGCCCCGCGGCAAGGTCCACGAGCCGGGCGGCACCCTTGTTGTGTCTTTGGGTGGTTTTTACTTTGGCCTTTTGTTCTTTGGTTTTAAAGGCAAGACTCCTGATGCGTGCTTTTTAAAGGAACGGCCGGTCAGTGGAGCAGAAATTAGCGAGGACGCAGTGGCAGTGAGCAGGCACGTGCTCCTGAATTAATTGTTCGTTTCTTTAAACCCCACCTTGCTCCAGAGAAGATTTGGAGGAAGTGCTTATAAAAGGGGCGCACAGGACAGCGACTGGGAGTAAGGAAGTTTCAGTGAAGCCAGGGCCGAGGTGGAGCCCAGGAAGTGTGCGTTGAAGTCCTGTGTCCTGTGGCTGGAGCGGCCACAGCAGGGGGGCAGGGGGTAGTCAGCACAGGACTTCCATCAATAAAATGCAGACACACCGGGAGGCATAGCGTTCCCGGCTGTGAGGACTGCGAGATTCTCCCGGGGGTCTTCGTAGAGAGGATGCTGTGTGTAGGTGCTGGGAGTCCCAGATTCAGAGGCTCCCAGCCTAAGAAACGAAAGTGGCCCGAGGGCTGGCCCTCTGACCAGTGTGTCCCAGCGCCTGGTACCGTGTCTGGCACGGAGTAGGCTCTCAACAGTGTTTGCTGACTGACTGACTCCCTCAGCGAGAGCCAGCGGCCTCACACCCAAGTGCCACTCTAGAAAGTAATTCTACACGGGGCCCAAATCCTCTTCGCTGGCTTGGCTGACCACGGGATAGAGTGCGCGGTGCCTGGACGGACTCTTCCCTTCTCACCGAGACGCAGACCAGTTTCTTGCTGGAAAAGTAGACCCTTTAAAGCTTCTCCGTTGTGATAACCTGTTCTCCTTTGTCTTCACAGAGACTGATAGACAAGTCACGCGTAACCTGTGTCAAATGGGTTCCCGGTTCGGAAAGCCTTTTCCTAGTCGCCCACGCCAGTGGGAACATGTACTTGTATAATGTGGAGCACACTTGTGGCACCACAGCCCCCCACTACCAACTCCTGAAGCAGGGCGAGAGCTTTGCCGTGCACACTTGCAAGAGCAAATCCACGAGGAACCCTCTCCTTAAGTGGACGGTGGGCGAGGGGGCCCTCAACGAGTTTGCTTTCTCCCCAGACGGCAAGTTCCTGGCGTGCGTGAGCCAGGACGGCTTCCTGCGCGTGTTCAGCTTCGACGCGGTGGAGCTGCACGGCACGATGAAAAGCTACTTCGGAGGCTTGCTCTGTGTGTGCTGGAGCCCGGACGGCAAGTACATCGTGACGGGGGGTGAGGACGACCTGGTGACGGTCTGGTCTTTCGTAGACTGCCGAGTGATCGCCAGAGGCCACGGGCACAAATCCTGGGTCAGTGTTGTAGCGTTCGACCCCTACACCACTAGCGTGGAAGAAAGTGACCCTATGGAGTTCAGTGGCAGTGACGAGGACTTCCAGGACCTTCTCCATTTCGGCAGAGATCGAGCCAATAGCACGCAGTCCAGGCTGTCGAAACGGAACTCTGCCGAGAGCCGCCCCGTCAGTGTCACGTACCGGTTCGGCTCCGTGGGCCAGGACACGCAGCTGTGCCTCTGGGACCTTACGGAAGACATCCTTTTCCCCCACCAGCCGCTCTCGAGAGCAAGGACACACACCAATGTCATGAACGCCACAAGCCCTCCCGCCGGCAGCACTGGGAACAGTGTCACAACGCCCGGCAACTCCGCGCCCCCGCCCCTGCCCCGCTCCAACAGCCTCCCGCATTCCACCGTCTCCAACACCGGCAGCAAGGGCAGCGTCGCCGACGGGGCCATCGCTTCCGGGGTCAGCAAATTCGCGACCCTCTCCCTGCACGACCGGAAGGACAGGCACCATGAGAAAGACCACAAGCGAAACCATAGCATGGGACACATTTCCAGCAAGAGCAGCGACAAACTGAACCTGGTTACGAAAACCAAAACGGACCCCGCCAAAACTCTGGGGACGCCCCTGTGTCCTCGGATGGAAGACGTTCCCTTGTTAGAGCCGCTCATCTGTAAAAAGATAGCACACGAAAGACTGACCGTGTTAATTTTTCTTGAAGACTGTATAGTCACTGCTTGTCAGGAGGGATTTATTTGCACATGGGGAAGGCCTGGTAAAGTGGTAAGTTTTAATCCTTAATGCTGCACCAGATCTAGAACTCGAATAGGTAGTGATTTTTTTCTTGCGGGAGGGCGGGGTGTACAATGAATGTGAATGGCACTTCTTACTCTTAATGTAAATCTAAATGCATCAGAGCCATAATTTTGGATACTGCATGCCATGTAATTCTGAATCATTTGATAATTCAACTTAGAACGTTTAAAAAATATAATCAAACTAATTGCCAGCCAAGTCAGTCACCCTCCTGGGAGTATGTAGAGTCCCAAGGTTAGTGTTCCTGTATTAGACGATTTCGATTTTAGGAAAATCATGACAGTGTGGGGAATAATGACTTTAAAATGCTAAAATTAAAATTTCTGCTTTAACTGGAATATTTTTGCTTAACTACTCAATTAGAATGTGTACACCTGATCGGAGTGTGTGTTCAGTATGGACGGCCATTAATTGTCATTTATAGGCCAGTTTTTATCTTAATCATAAAATGTTTAGGAATCTATGAAATTTAACTTTAGGAACAAAGCATTCAGCAGGGTTGATTGATATTATTTTTACATTGTTCTGGCAATCCACAGAAAGAGAAGAGCCTTAATTTTTAAAACCCATTTTAGTCATTTTATGACAATTAAAATTGTTTATTAATAAACATCTTTTTTCAAAGAAGCAGTTTGTAGCACTTTGATTGAGAATCTGTGCACTAAACAAAACCCCCACACTCCTCCGAGCCCGCCGGCTCCCGGAACCGTGGGCCCAGGGCGCCGGCCGCCACCAGAAGTGCCTGTCGCCGCCGAAGCCGAGACCCTTCACGTTGGATGCGCTTTGCTTGTGTTTTTTTCCAACAAGGGAAAGGACGTTTTGGTTTCTTTTGTGTGTGTTTTTTTGTGTGTGTGGGTGTGTGGGTGTGGGTTTGTAATCGTTGTTGTTTTTGTTGTTGATGATGTTTTTGGTCAAAAAGGGATCACTGTGTCCCGGGACAGACTCCACAGCGCTGTTGTGTGAAGACTGACGGCTGCCCCGGGTTCCGGGCGCTTCCCGGGGTCGCATTGGTCTGGGTTTTGTCTTCCGGCCCAGGCCGGTGGCGCAGACGCAAGCTGCCGCGTCCTCTGATTACTGGATGGCTGTCGTGGCTCCGCTCGGGCTCTGTCCTCAGTGGCCTCCTGCCGGAGTGCCTCACCTCTGGCCCTGGTGGCCTTGGGGCTGCTGGGGGTCGGGGGCAGCCGTGGGAGCAGCCGTAGGACCCCCCCTCTGGCGGCCTCCGGGCTGCTTCAGCGGGGAGCCGCAGGCTTCGGCTCTCATGCCCGCGGGCCCTGTCACCTGTGTGAGGAGCTTCGAGTTCCACTTCTACCTGGAGGACGTGGTTCTTTGAGCTACATGTTTTATGTCGAGACGGTGGCGATCTGATTTGTTAACCTATTGTGGTCATTCCGGTCTGTTTTCTGTCTCGCACACCTTTGTGATTAAACGTAGGGATGCCGCTCGCTTACGCTGCTTTGAGTAGTGACCTCGAGTCAGCCGGGCAGACACCTAGAGGATTTCCCGTTTCTGCTTCGTGTGGCACTGGGGACGGAGCGGCGGTGCCATGTGCTCTTCCCGCAGCCCGTCCGGAGGGCTGGCCCTGCGCCCCCGCGTCCCCGAGCCCGGATCCATTCGCTCTACCCGTGCCGCACTCGAAATGCGAGGGGTTTCCGTTTCCGACCGTGGTGCTCTGCCCCACGGGCAGCCTGCTGGCCCGCCAGGGGCATCGCGCCCCTGCCCCCATTTATGCATCGTGTCCCTGGGTGTATGTTAGTGTCCTGTTGACTTGTAAGTTACGGTACTTTGTTCCTAAATGTTAATTGACCTAAGGTAGCAAAGATCGCCATCCTTATGGACCGGTTCAACTTTGGAAGCTAAATCAGGCTGTCAGATGGAGAGATTTGTAGCCAACGCTCCAGGTGCAATTTTACAGCGTTTCAGAGATTTCATTTCAAATGCTTGTGAGGCATTGAGTGTGCAGAGTCCAAAGTCGGGACTTGTATTTGGCCCACAGACTGGCTGATCCCAGGAGAGTAGCCTTTGTGGGGAACGTTTCGGTTGTGAGCGTATCGCTCCAGAGCTGTGATGTGTGCGCTTTCTGTGGACCGGGTGTTTTCTGATCCCTTTCACCCCCTTGCACCCTTAGCTGCACGGTCTGTGGTAACGGAGGGGACGGGCGGGGGGGGGGGGAGGGCACTGCCGGGCGAGCCAGGAGGAGTCTGTCGGTGGGAGTCGGGGGCAGGAGAGGCCAGAGGAGGAGATGATGGCTTCCTTAAAATCAGGCTCTGACGTGCTAACAGGAGCCCCGTGGTGTGTCTCCCCCCACCCCCCCACCGTGTTAAAAACCGTGGTCATGCCACAGTTGGGATTTAGGGCTTGGTCACAATCTTCTTCTTCCAGTTTCTACCGTGCATGGGTCCCCCTCTCTGGGGACCTGCTGGGTGTCAGGTGCTGGGGAGGGCTGCATGGCCTGCCCTTGGGACCCCTGCCCCCTTTCCTCCATCCGGAGGGGCGGGCGGGCCCTCCCTTGGGCTGGCTTCTGATAATGACTCCTGCAGCTGGGGGATGCGGGGAAGGGGCCCCCCGGGGTCCTGATCTCAGGTGTGCAAGGCCCAGGGCCAAGCTGCTTCCACGGTGGCCACGGGAGGACATCTGTGGAGCGATTTTGTAGTTTTCTCATCAAACTCTGAGCTTCCTCATTGAAACTGTGTCAAGTGTTTTTGCCTAAACGTTATCCTGAGCAAGAGTATCTTTTCTAACCCAGCCACTGGAATAGAATAGCTATTGGCAAGAGGCGGCCGTTACTGCTCGGCCGGCACAACTTTTCTACGGTGCGTGGTCCTTTCTGCCTGCCCTGCCCCGCTCGCCTCTCTTCAGCCTGCCGTGCAGTTGCTTCTAAGCCCCCTGCCAACCCCAGCCCTTCTCGGAGTTTCTCCTTAACTCAGGGGCAGGGGGATTAAAATCCCTTCGAGGGCTGCAGAGAGAAGCCTTTGGAAAACCCTGCCTTCTTTTAAAAGCATATGTGTAAGACGGAGTAGGCAGACTCTTGAAAAACAATCAGTAACTTTGGGTTCTAAATTCACTTAAATAGTGGTAAAGAATCCTAATTTTGTCTTTTGTGCTGATAGAACCTTCTAGCGTTTTTGAAGTGATCTGTGAGCCATTGCCTTGGAACTGAGGGTCCGCCCCTCTGATAGGTAAGGGGAGGAGATGGGAGGGGTGATCACTGCCCCAGCCAGTCTGAAGCCTCACCTGTCTGTGGGCCTGCACGCACGTCCTGGAGGGGGGGACCCAAGTCCTAGCTGGCGGGTAGCCAGGCAGCTGCACTCGCAGTTCCTCCACTGAATTTTTAAGACCTTGTCAAATACCGAATTGGTGCAGAAATTGGTGGAGCTGCTTCGTCAGACGTCTGCCCCGTGTACGGGGTTCTCACCTCTCACCTTGGGAGAGAGACGTTCGGTTCTTTTGTTGGGGAAGCTCAGAGTGTGAGCGGGGGAGCCTCCGGGTCCGGGAGGGCTGGGGAGGGACTCCTTTGGGAAACCCAGAGGCCACGTTTTGTGTATCCACTGTCCTGTCCAAGGAAGACCTAGAGCAGAGTTCCCTGCATGAGCACAGCGTCCCACCCTGTGCCCGTGGGCTCGGCCAAAGCCAGCCGGTCCACGACCCAGCCCTGCCTGCCCCACCCACGGAGGCGAAAGAGGGGACACTCCTGGCCTCTGATCCACTGTCCCGTTGTGCGGGGTGCATCCACTGTGGGGTGTCCTTCCGCAGCAGGGAGCCTCCACATGCGTGGTGGGGGGCCCTGAGAAGTAATGTAGCGGCATCAGCTGTCCTGGGAGCACAGGAAGGCCCTCCTTGTCAGCATGCCTGTCACATCGGGCTGCTTGGGATTGTCATGTGTTCGGGTCATCAAGGGGCTCAGGTCCGTGACCCCAGCGATGGCCCACGAGTGCTGATGGCAGTCTGGAGAATGGAGTCCAGGGCTCACGTTGAAAAGCACTTGTGTTCAGAACCCAAGTTCAGAGCTGTATGAAAATGCCCCCCCCCCCAAGTGGAGGGGACAGTCCCACTGGTGTGGGCTATTCATTCATTGCTGCGACTGGTACCTCTGTCACACTCAAGCTGCTGCTTCTCAGTTTCAAAGTGTAACAGAAAAATTTCCTGATTTTTAAATTTCTGTACCCCTAAGTTTATTGAAGACTGCTGTGTCAGGTGACAGTGTATGAAATTGTATGATTATTCACCTTTAATGAAAATCAAAAATGAAATATGTATTTCCTTTTCTATATTTTCATCTAATTTCTTGACAAATAAATTTGATGAAAGAGCCTTCCTAACATGACATGTTGGTAAATTGAGTTCTTAACTGTCAACAATGATTGATGAAGCTTCAGTGTCAGGATTGTTGGTTTCTCATGCGAAGAAAATGGTGTCTGTGTGTCAGTGTCTTGGGTTTCAGCTGTCGTCTCTCCCGTCGCCGCCGGGGACGCCCCACCCACGTGTGCGGTGTCCCAAGGCGCTCAATAAACGCGAGCCAGTGACCCGGACGGTGTAGACGGTGTTCGCTAGTCCTTTTCACGGCTGGGCCTCACGGACGACTCCGCGAACTGAGAAAGGAAGCTTCTCGGTGCTGTGAGGTGAGGGGCCTGGTTAGCGAGCGAGCAGACATCCTCCGCTCACTCCCGGGTCGCAGCATCTGGTCACCGCGCGCTCACTGTTTGTTCTGAGCGGCCGACGTGCTGCCGGTGGCGTGCGACTCTGGTCGGCCACGTGGGCGACGGCTGCTGACTCCTGGGCCACGCGGGCGCGGGTTCCGCTCGGCGACAGCGCGGATGCGCGAGGGTGGCCGGGGGCACCAGCGGCTCGGCGTCGGCGTCCTGTCCGGCCCCCCGGCTGGCCCCCGGGGGAGCGCTCGTGCCCGTGGGCTCAAGGGCGCCCTGGGGCCTCGCGGCCACTGCGCACTGATCTTCCGTCCACACCAGGCCCCCGCGGGGTGGGAAGAGTTAGCGGTTCGTGTCATCCCACAAGGACGTGTCCCTCGCTCTCGGTGGCACCTGGCCTCTCCGACCCTGAGCGCCTCAAGGCCGGGCCTCCAGCCTGGACCTACCAGGTCCCCGGAGGCTGGGGGAGGTCACCTGGTCAGGCCCTGGGGCTCTTCCTTGGACGTTAGGGCCTGGGGCTGGGCCTCAGGAAGCTCCCTGCTGGCTGCCTCTCCCTGCGCGGGG
>CM053560.1:2539333-2577893 GCA_028646485.1 Cryptoprocta ferox | reverse complement strand
CCCCCTGTAGTGCTGGCGGCCCCCAAACCAGCGTCTCGCCCTGGGTGGGGGCCCGCGTGGCTGAGACTCTCTTGAAGTGACTCCAGCCAGAGGGGCTTTTGGGGGACACACGGGGGTCCCCTCTTCCTGCCACATGAAGGGGGCGCTTTTTCTCCAGGCCTACTTTTCAGAGCTGCCCCTAAGTGCTTGCGCCCCAAGAAAGCCTCTTTCCCGGGTGTCTGAAAGGAGCATCGTTTTCTCCGGGTGAGTTTCCTCTTGAGAGATCAGGCTGAGCCGTCTCCCTGGGAGAAACACGTCCCCCTCGGTGTGACCTGTCATTGGGCAGGTCAAGGCTGCCACGGGAGGCAAGGCTGCTCCCAGCAGGAGCCAAGGCCCCAGACCCGAAGTGAGCAGTGGGCCTGGGGCCGCGAGGGGCCCGGGTGGGGGGGGAGCGGAGCGCCCGTTGTGGGAGGGGGTCACCCTCGTAGGGAACCAGGGCCGGGCCGTGCCCCCTTCTGACCCTGGCCGTGCAGTGTGGGGCCTCGGCTCCGCCAGGCTTCTGCTGGCTCCTCATGCAGCACTCAGGGAGCACTCGGGGATGCGAGCCGTGAGGGAGGGTCAGGGAAGAGGGGTGCACGGCTCGGGTGTTCTGGAAGAAGTCAGCAGGGGAGATTTCTGTGTGTTCCAGTGCCCTCTGCAAAAGGACATCACTTTTTACAAATGACATTTGCCTCTTAGTCTCTGCGTGACCAAGAGCTGGAGTATCTCCTCACTTAATCTTCCGGTGAGATCTCCAGCAGCGATAAAATGGCAAGTCTGGTGACGACGGGACAGCTTATTAAATATTAGATGCCGCAGTTGTCACCGTTCCGGTAGCCGCTTCCTCCCCGGGGCCCGATGGGCTGTTACCAGACTCGAAGAGCCTGGACCGGGGAAGCGTCGCTGTTTGTGAAGCTCTGTGTTGCTCTCCCAGCGGTGTCTGGCAGTCAGACCGGCGGTCCCCACACCGCTGAGGACGACGACCCGGCAAGGTCATCGGGCAGGCGAGACGGGCGCGACTCTCTAAACCGGGCCTGCTCTTTGCTCTTTCCTCCCTGTGAGAAGGAGCCAGTGGGGGCGCAGTGAGGCGCAAGCCGGCCTCGGGAGCAGGCAGACGGGCGGCTGGGCCACCGCACGTCTGACGCGGATGGCGGGTCCGGGGAGCCCCCCTGCTGGACTGCGCCCCAAGCCGTTCTTAGACGAAGGTGGCCGCTGGGCTTCCTCCTGAAAGCGGTCTGGTCTCCGCGGGGGGCCTGAGTGTGTTCTCCGTCTTTCTCTTTGTCCCCCAGTAACCTTTAAAGCACCGCGTACAGAAATAAGGGAACCTTGACATTAATTTTTGAGTGGCAGTCTTTCCCCGGTGCCTCGGCTGCCCATCGTGGCAAAGCGAATCCCATCTCCGGGAAGTGAACGTGTGTGGGTCTACGTCCCTCGGACCTCCCACTGCTGGTGGCGAGCGACAGCTGCGGAGTCCGGGTGGCCCTCCTGAGCCGCCACTGACCTGCCGTAGGTTCGCAGGCTGCCTGCGTGAGACGCGCCCTACATGACGGCACAGTCCCGCAGCCGCACCCCGGGCTTCGGGGCCCCCTGGGCGGGGCCGGGGTGCAGATTGCTGGAGGTCCGCCGGTGCTCCCGCTTCCGCCTTCCTGTCCCTGCTCCCTTTGCTCTGGGCGAGGGCTCCCCAGCGAGCCCGCGGTTTCTCACCCACAGCCGGGCCTGGCATCCCGGGCTGCTTGCCAGCTCGGTGCCCACGGGGCAGCACCCTGGCTGTGGGTCCCAGGCGCTCGCTGCTGCACCGTGTCTATTCTTAAAGATTGGCTCACCAGGGGTGACATCGGAAGGGCCAACAACCCTGTCACCCAGAGCCCGCAGCTCCCTGGACATTTGGCAGCGGGGGGCTACTGTGAGTGTGGATGGCAGAAGCTGCGAGAAGGGTGGCTTTGAGGTGGTCGCTCACTTAGGTGACCTTCACGGTCTCCTTCGGGCCTGGGCCTCACGGACAGCAGGACAGAGGGGGTTGTCCCCATGGGGTTGAGGCCTCAGCCGGCGGAAGCTGGAGGAGTGTGTGTGTGTGTGTGTGTGTGTTGTGTGGAAGGCGAGTGGGCCTCCAGAGCGGGCCCTGAGGACGGGGCGGCGTTTCGGGGGCGAGTCCACGGTCGGCCAGTGGAGGCGGTGTGTGTCCCTGCTGACGTCAGGCCCAGAGCCACCTCTGCGCCTTAGCACCCGCCCACGCCGGGACTGCACACTCAGAGCAGGAGACACCCTAAGGTGTTGGGTGGGGGGGTGCTGGGGCGGCCAGGCCCGCTCAGCACCACGGCCGTCCAGGGCCACCTGCGGCCACAGAGCACTGGGAACGGGCCGGGCCGAGTGCAGATGTGCTGCACCGCGCGCCTCAAAGGCTTCATGGGAAAGTAATGTAAAATACGTCGTTCCTAATTTTTAAATGGATTATTATGGTGAAATAACGGGATATATTAAGTGTATTAATTTCACCTTGTCTCTCAATTGTTAAATGTGCTACTAGACTTTTAAATTAAACCCGTGGCTTGCCTTGACCTTGGGTTGGACAAGGCTGGTCTAGAGATACCACCTTCCCTAATGTGTGTGTTGGGGGGGAGGGGGCTTTCTCAGAAAGAGTGTCCTTGGGATTAAGTAACTGCGCCTCCCGCTGAGCAGGGGGTGCAGCTCTGGCCCCAGACTGGCTCGCACCCCCCCCCCCCCCCGTCGCGGTCGTGGGAGGAGCCGAGTACGTTTCTCTGCTTTGGGGAGAAGAGGGGGGTCCTCATGTTGTAGACGTGACGCTGTTCCCGGAAACCACTCTGTTCATGGGACTCACCCGACACCGTGACGCCGAGGCGGCGCTTCCTCGCGTTCCAGGTTTCTTCACGCCGGCGCGTCTCCAGGGAAAGGGAGGCGGGCCTTGGCGGCCTCCCGGCCGCTCCGTGAGGCCCGAGGGCCGCTGTGCCGTCCGTCCGTCCGCCCTGCGGCCCCTGATGGCTCTGATGGGAGCACAGGGGGTGCTTCACCCCCCGCGTGCGCCCAGGCTCGTGATCCTTTCCGGGAGCAGCCCCGGGTCCCAGGCCGGGCTCCCAGGGGCTCAGCGCGGGCCCGGCTCGGACGGTCCGTTGGCCCGTGGCTCCCCGACCCGGGGGGGGGGGGGGCACAGTGTGCGGAAGCGAGCTGTGAGCGGGCGGGGCAGCGACGTGCCGGCTCCCTTCCAGCCAGGCGTGCGCACGGCCGCCCGGGGTGTCGGCACAAGTGCAGTGGGTGAAAACGGCCGCGGTTGCGTAGAGTTCAAGGCTCGTCGTGGTCAGCAACTAACCGACGGAAGCGTTTCCTAGGACCGCTCGAGTCTGTTCACAGGACTGAAACTCTGTAGCTTCAGTGTTGCTCTCTTGTAACCTTAACCTTCTCCGTGATAAACGCCCGGCAGCCTGGGACGGCACTGCGTGCAGAGCGGGGCGGGTGCTCGTGCGGCGCGTGCACGCCCGCCCCCCCACGCCCCGCCCACACGCGCCCGCGCCCCACCTGTCCCCAGATCCGGCGCAGCCCACGGCGGGAGTGGGCTGCGTCCTGGCCTCCCCACCCCCATGGCCCAGATCCTTCTCTACCTGCTGAGCCCTGCGCCCCGATGCTAAAGCGGGGGGTGGGGGCACCACTACCGCGCCCCAACCGGAGCCCGCCGACCCGCTCTGGGGGCCAGGTGTGCCGGGGAGTGGCCGCGGCTGTGGGAGCCAACGGGGACCTCGCCTGGGGACCTCGCCGTGGTCCTGAGCCGCGGCCTCTGGGGAGGGTGGCGAACGGCCGCCCTCGCCTTTGGGCCCACGATGTCCCGGGGACCCCAGGCCGGCCCTGCCCGCCGCAGGACAGCCAAGCAGGGGCTGGGTCGGTGGCTCCTGATTAGTTAGGAGTGTCACCCAACGATGCGACTAAGCATTCAGTAGACGAGGCTGGAGGGTTCCAAGACTGGCTGACAGGCCGACGAGTAACTTTGGTCACGTGAGCCGCGGCCGCCGGCGCAGGAGGAGTGTGGCTTTCTCCGCTGCCCCGCGTTTTGCTGGATTAATGTAAACTGCTTTGTTTGCAGGGTTTATTGTCATCCCAAAACCAGGCCAGCTCTCCAGGCGGAACTGTAGTGTAGTGACCCCCGCGGTCCTGACGGAGCGACGGACGGAGGCGGGAGCCCCGAGCGTGGACACTCGCGGAGGCAGCTGTCACCCGGAGTCGTGGGAAGACCCGCGGGGCCCGCCGGGAACGGCCTTCTCTGCCACTCGCCCAAAGAAGCTGTTGCCACTTTTAAATCGTGTTTGTGGGGCTGCAGTAAAAAATAAGAAATGGGATTTTCTTGCTTTTTACTCCAAAGTTCAATGTAATTAAATCTCATATATATATATATATATATATATAATTATACATACATACATAGTGTAAAATAAAATGTTTCTTGGACAAGAAATCCCCTTAAACTCAACTGTTATACATAGTCCTTCACTCTGGTTTTGCACTGATGTTTTTATCCTTAGGTGGTCAGAAGGCAGCCCGGAGCGCACTCGCGACGGAGGCTGTCACTTTCTGACGGAAGTACGCCATTCAGGAAGGCGGATGCTGCAATCTTAGATCTTCACAAATTGTTTGCACTTAAAGTAGTCAATGCTGTTAGGAAATTAAATGCGGGCCTCCCGGACTCACGGCCCTCCAGGGTGTGAAGATGCTCTTTCTAATCTTAACATTTATTTTAATATCGTGGTTTCCAGTGCAGTCGGGCTCTGTATTATATGTACAAATAATGTAATTCTACTGGGGGACGTGGTTCTTCGCCAGTGATTTTCATCAATTTGAAGTGATATTTCTAATTCATGAAAAAAATATTAATATTAAAACTATCTTGAATATACCATTTGTTTTTCTTTTGTCAAGTTGGCTCAGTGTTTAATGTAACCTTTTGTTCAATTAGAGTTTGGTACGAAATGACCGGCCCTTTCCCCACCACGCTCCGGGCAGCGCTCTATGCCCGCGGAGCCCCAGGCCGGGCTGCTCGAGGCCGCATGGCCCGAGAGTCCTGCCGCTCTGCGGCCCGGCTTCGGGCTCACCGTCGCGGCCACCGTCTGGGCCACCGTGGCCGTTTGCACGTGTGCGGACGGGCTGCAGCGAGTCCTTCTTTCCTTCCGGCTCCAGGGCCCGACTGTTGTCCCCGGGAGCCTGTGAGCGCTCGTCCGTCGGCCTCTGGGGATCACACGGGCTGTGTGTCTGGTGGAAACTGCAGGAACAGCGCTGCGCGGAGGTCGCGCCCATAGCCACCCGCTCGCCGGCCCTACGGTCTCGAGAGCCACAATGCTGTGCAGCGGCCACACAGGAGAACAGTCTCAGTTTTGAAAACTCGTACGCAGTTGCACCCCCGAAGGCATTTTTATTTGGTGTGGCTGGAAACCATGAAGCGCGCGAACCCCGTTTCTCTAAGCGAGCACGTTAGTCTGGGGCACGTCCACGCGATCCGGGTAGAAGAATGAGCGCACGCCCCCCACGACGTGCACCCCGTTTTCACCGTTTCCATGAGCGCAGCGACAGGACTGACGCTTCACCCCAGGCCGTGGCTGCTGCTCAGAGGAGAGGTCGGTACAGCCGCTCGCGGAGCCTCTGGGTCCCAGGGACATGCGCTTTGGGGAAGGTGGATACCAGGAAAGACGGCCACCCTGTTGTTTTAAGTGAAACGATCAGAATTTATATATCCTGTGCATTCGAAACGACCTGCATGTTAAAACCGCATATTCTAAACAGTTGGTATCTTGATCAAAGCGCGGGTTTCTAGGCGTCAGTGACACATAGAACCCCGGCCGCGCAGGTGCAGAGACGCGCAAGGAGCCCACGTACTGCCGCAGGCCATCGAGGGCCGCCTTGGGAAATGAAGTCCAGAGTTCATCTTGTGACCCCCGGGGGTCGTCTCCTCTTTCTGTAAAGGGACAGGTGGAAACCTGGTTGGCCCCAGGACGATTGTTAAAATTGGGGCACAGAGGGCCTGCCCGTGCTCCCAGCTTTCCCGGCCCCGAGAGTCACGACTCTCAAAGTGGGCAGGCCCCGCTCAGTCCGCCGTCACGCTCCGGTCAGGCTCTGGAGTTGACCATCAGCTGTGTCCCAATTTGCTGTAGATGCGTCTGCACCAGGAACGAGTCTCTTAGGCTCTGCACCTACGATCAGTCCCTGGCCCCACGGTCCAGGTTGGCTTCCAAAGTCGGACTGCCTTGTGACGGCCACACGCCGGCACCGCCACCACGGACGCGCGGCAGGCGCAGGCCCTGGGCACACGGCACCGGGCCAGGCTCCGGCCCATCACACCCGCAGAAGCCAGGGAAGGAGGTGGATGTAGGCCCGGCTCGCCCGATACGGTGTGTGTTTGTTTTCACTTCTTGCCCTGAGCTCTCGGCGCTTCTGGAGCTGGCGCGCGTGCTCGGCCGTGGGGACGGGTCTCGGGGAGGCTGAGGAGGAGGAAGGTGCCCCGGGAGAGTGGCTCGGCCCTCGGTCCCGGCCGCGAGCTTGCGGGCTGGCCTCGTGGCCCGGCCAGAGGAAGCAGCGCGCCCAGGGGTGTCCTCAGCACCGGGGGGCCGGGGGGGGGCGGCAGAGCCCAGGTCGCTTGAGTGGTGTCGCCTCTGCTTTTTCTACTCCACGAGCAGGACTACGACGCTGAGGCGCTGTCGGACTCGGAACCCTCGGAGCCGCACCTCGGCGGTGGGTGCCCGTGCCCCAGAGGCCCCCTCTTGGGCCGGGAGCGAGTGAGCCAAGTGGACCAGGGGTGGAGCAGGACTCCGACCCCGCTTCCCTCCTGTGGCTCCGCGGCGACAACCCCTGCGCCCGGGAGCCATCGAACAGCGTTGTCTGCAGAGCTCAACCGGCCTCGCGGCCTCCTTCACAGCCCACTCCGCCGGGAGGGCCTCCGGGCCCACCGCTGGGCCCAGAGCGGGCCCGGTGGGTGCGGGACGCCCCAGTGCGGCCGGCAGCATCACCCCGCTCGCCGAACCGGTGGGGCTGCCCTGGGCCTGGGGTGGCGGCTTTACGGCGCTTCTATCCCAGACACCAACGCTGAGCCGAAAGAGCTTCACTTGGTGGACAGGTCACCCCACCTCACAAGGGCCTGGCCTCCCCCGACAGGCCGTCCGTGGGGAGGGACGAGTCTGCTTTCTCAGGAAGGCCCGCGGGAGAACGTTACCGATTTCCCCTCGAATTTTATACCCTTAAAGGGGTAACAATTTTCCTTAACTCCACCGCAGAGCCAGTCCCCGAGGACAGGAGCCCAACCCTGCTGGGCCGCTGCCCCCTGGCTCCCCGGCGCCTCCCCTGCCTGGGCTCACCTGCAGCGGGCGCTCTGCGATCCCCCGCGCCTGCTCCCGGCCCGCAGGCCACCCTGCCTCAGCTCCCTCGGGCCTCAGAACTCCCAGATCCTCCCTCGGAGGCGGAAGAGCACCCTGCCTGCCCCCCCAGCAGGGCACTGGACGGCCCCCCCAGGGGGTTCAATGGGTTCAAAGGACGCCCTTTCCAAGCCCCCGCCACGTGCACCCCGCTCTCAACATCCCCGAAATCCTGCTTCTGGTCTTAAATCTGCCCTCCGTGGGCGCCCCTGGCCCCACCCGGCCTCGCACACCCGCGCTCGCCTGCCCCCTCCCAAGGCTGCCGTGTCCTCCTGCTGACCGTCCTGTAACTCCCGGTTCTGTTCCACCGCCTGCGAGGCGGGTGCAGAGGTGGTGGCCGCCAGAGAAGAATGTCACAGATTTGGCTCAAAGAGGGAACAAGAAGACTGAAACTAACCTGGGGAATTTGTGGGTTTTTTAATGTACGTCTGTGAAGACGTGAAAAAGAAGGCACCGTTTCCCCGCGGGGACAGCTCGTTGCTGGCACCCCTGGACGCACCGCGCAGCCTCCAGGAGCACCGCTCTCTGCTCACGGGAGGAGCTGCAGCCCTGGGGCCACAGATCGGCGGCCGCAGTGCAGCAGGGCTCCCGCCAGCCTCCTCCACCGGGCGGCCTCCCCTCCTGCACCTC
The DNA here is from genome assembly GCA_028646485.1 of Cryptoprocta ferox. Taxonomy (NCBI): domain Eukaryota; kingdom Metazoa; phylum Chordata; class Mammalia; order Carnivora; family Eupleridae; genus Cryptoprocta; species Cryptoprocta ferox. Next base: position 2,569,848 of record CM053560.1, on the reverse strand, counting down.
CCGTGGGCACCACGCGCACCAGGCACCCAGGCCTGAGTTTATTCCTTACGGGTTCTTCCAGCGCAACAAAATTAAGCCGTCCCAAAGTCTTCCCAACGAGAGAAATTCCCCGAATTATGCTCACAAAACCTAAAATAAAGACATGGACGGTCAGGACACATGGTAAAGTCAGGAAATATTAAAATATTGTAACGCTAACTCAATCTTTAATAAAGCTCCGACGGCACAGCCTGTGCGCTGTAACGTGCGCCATCGGGGATGTCCTAAAGGAGGCATGGCACGGGGCCGCGGGGACGCCAAGCCTAATACACAATATAAATTTCGATTTCTTTTGATTCCGATAAAAAATTACAAAATATTCTCCACCCCCCAATTCTTACATCACAAAAATGAAATAAACCGCCAAGGGAGGTGGTTTTACAGCACGGCCACTGGAGCGCAGAGCCCGGCAGGCGGGGGGCCGCGGGGCGGTGCTCTCGGGGAGCCAGGCCCCGGGCGGAGGACTCCCCGGAGGCCTCCGTCCGAGGTGATCCCGGCCGCCCGCGCTGCCGCACCCCAAGCAGGTGACCGGCGCGCGCCGCTCAGTGCCCTCCTCTCCTTTCTATGGTGGGCAGACGGTCCCGTTTCGGGCCAGGCTTCCTGTCCTTCCGCGGGCCTGCCTGTCAGAGGAAAGGGCAGACGTTCAGAGGAGGCCGGGCCGGGCGCCAGGCCGGTGAGCTGCGGGACGCCGGCGGGACAGCCTACCTTCTGGCTCGTGTCGACACACTTCGGGGGCCTGAGCCCCGGGACTTTCCCGTTGGCTCCCGGTCCGAGCACGGAGCGCAGTGCGGGGCTGGAGTACGTCACTCCCGAAAGCTTCAGGTGGGGCAGTTCCATCAGGCAGGCGGGTGCTCGTCTCGTGGGAAGGTCCTCCTCTTGCTTCAGGGACTGGTTCTTGAAACAAAACACAGGTCAGCTGAACGGACAATGGTGTCCCCTTTATGGAAGTTAAGAAATTCCACAGGGGCTCTTTTGCACGACTTCGCCTCATCTAACTGGACCAAGAGGCAAGACCACACGGTGCAAGTGACAGGGCCGCCAGCAGAGCCCAGCAGGGGGCGGCAGGGCCTCCGCAGAGAGTTCTCAAGCCCAGCTGGCCCTGCACGAGCTGGGCTGAGCCGGTGACTGAGCCAGTGACAGTGACCGCAGCGCTCCAGGGTCCCCACTCCCCGCTCTAATTCCCTGACAATGGCCACATCCACCCGCGGCCTTGCTTTTGTGTGGCTCGTGTGCTAAGAATTTTTTCACATTTTTGAAGAGTTGAAAACAGTTTCACAGCATGTAACAATTATAGGAAATTCCGATCTCAGTGTCCAGAGTTCTGCTGGAACACAGCCCCGCCATTCATCTACGGATCGCCCATGGCACCAGAGGAAGGAGGGTGGTTGTGACAGGGCCTCACGGCCCACGAAGCTGGGAAGCCTTCCTACGTGGCCCCCGTAGACATGCGGGGCCCTCGGCAGGTGCGGCAGGAGTGACTTGGTCCGACAGACGGCTGACCAGGAGGGCGGGGTGGAGCAGGGACAGCAGCTGGGACGTGAAATGAGGGAGGCTCAGGTGGGGGTCCCGGTTCGGGGCCTGAGCAGCTGAAAGGGGACTGTGTCCACCCTTAAAGCAAAGGTGTGGGGAGGAAAGCAGGTTTGGGGGAAAGAATGGGAGATCGGGTCTGTGAGCCACGTGGGTGCGTCGGGCAGCAGTCTAGAATTCCAGAACCTCAGCTCCTAGCGAGTACAGACAGTAAGTGCTGGGACGAGTGATGGGGGCCACAGTCCTCATGAAGCATGAGGCCAGCCCCAAAGGTGGAACCAGGGGGCTGGGCAGTCGGGGCCACGTGCGGCACCGAAGGATGACAAGAGGAAGCTGCTGTTTCTAACAGGTGAGCCCAGACTGGTGCTCACCTGGGTCCGCTGCGCCCACATGGAGGTGGGCTGGTCACTAGCTAGCTGGTCGCCTGGGCCAGCATGGCCTCTCTGTGCCCCGTGTTAGAGGCAGAGGGCCCAGGCAGGTGACAGCTGCAGAGTGCACGGGCAGAGAACCTGGCACCCACGAGTGGGAGTCCCACCTCGCCAGGCCTGCGCACACGGGGCACAGCACTGTCTCCCCTCGGCCAGCCGGACAGAGAGGGCAGGCTCGACCAGAGCCCAGCTCCCTGCATCTGCCGAGGGCGGCGTCCTCCACGGAGACACAGGCCACCTGAGGGCCTCCGGTCCCAGCTACCAAGAGCATTTCCAGCTCCCTGACATCACTTCGTACCTGTTTTCTGCCCTCCTTTGAAATCTGCCAGGCGCTACTGAGTGGTTCCGGAGCCACAGGGTGCTCTGGAAAGACGGCCTTCCTGTGGCTGGCCAGGACCTGCTTCTCAGCTGCCCTACGGGGAAGGAGGCGAGGGGAGTGCTCCCCTGAGCACGTGCACGGCAAGACCCTTCTGCCTTGTCACTACCTCTTCCACGTCAACTGTTCTGGGAGTCTTTTCCCTCCTCTGAGCGCAGAGGGCTCCGTGCTCCACGGGCCCTGCCGCCCCGGGAGGCCTGGTCTGACGTCACCTGCAGCTCCCACTGGCCGGAGTGCACAGGGCAGTGGAATTAGATGCCCTCGGGCAGGTGTCCGATGCCAGCCTCTCCCAAACCCTACTCGGAGGTCCCTTTGCCGACGCTGACGGGTCCCACCCCTCCCAGGGCCTGGGCATCAGCCTCGGAGCAGCCACAGAACCCCCCGTGGGCTCTGCCATGGAGCCGCTGAGGCCGCTCCAGAAAAGAGTGAGGCGGACGTTCGGGGCCCCTGAGTTCGGGACAGAGCTGTTCCCAGACCCACCTGCACCCCATGTGCCCCCTAGGTCTCCACAGCCAGCTCCCCCTGCACCCGAAAGCCCCCGGGAGCCCACCTCTGGTCCTGGAAGGAGGGGTGCTGCAGGGCCTGGTGGGCGGTGATTCTGTCGTCGGGGTCGTAGGCCACCATTGCGTGCAGGAGGGAGAGGCATTTCGAGGACAGATTGGTTGTCAGGAGAGGTATTCCTGATCCCTTTTTAAAAGGAAAATCAAAACTCATAGCTCTCGACCTGTATTGAAAGCCCAACGATAATAAAGGATCACGCCATTATTTCGAGCGCCTGCCAGCCATCGTCACGACTCCCCGGGACCTGCACGGAGAAGGGGGTGGGACGCACCACTGTCCAAACCCAGAGAAGCACAGCAGCTGAGGGACCCCTCACACAAGCTGTGGGCTCTGGGCGACAGTGGTGTGTCACCGGAGGCTCACGGACTCTGGCTGAGGTTCGTGCAGGGGGAGGCTGTGCATGCCACAGGGGGGTGTAAGGGAATTCTCTGTACCTTCCACTAAATTCTGCTGCAAACCTAAAACCGCTCTAGTAAAGTCAAGTCTACTTTTTTAAAAACGGGGCAGGGGGTTGTGAAAGCTGCCATGCCGTCGATGTGAGGAAACAGCTTTTCCCCAAAAAGACTAAGAGCACGTGCCCATCTGAGAAAAATGAGGTGAAGTTTATAAGTAGAAGAAGGAAGAATCCAAACCAGTCCCCTCCTCACCTTCCCAGGGCCCAGGAGCTGCGGAGCGCTGCCCACCCCCTCAGCCCACGGGCTCCCCCTCGGAAGCCCCCGGCTCCCCGGATTCGGTACCCAGTGCCCGCGTGGGCATCAGTGTGGCTGGTGACGGTCAGAGTCCTCACCGCGCACCGCAGGCACGTGGGAGCCTTCTCCGCCTAGAGGTCTCTAGGTCCTGGGTCAATATTCAGCAGACAGGACCCAACGGCCAAGGCCCTCAGCAAGGCCAGAAGCGTCTCCCACAGCGCCTGAGGGAGGGCACCCTGGCGGGACCCCGAGAGGAGGAGGGCAGCTCCGAGCGGCTGCTGTGCTCGCACCGGCCTGACCTGGGGCCCTTTCAGCGGCCATGGGGACCCAGGGGGACGGAGGGGCCGTGAGGGCAGCAGAGGTGCGGCCCAGTCCCCCCTCAGGGGGCGGGTCCATGTGGGGCCCCAGGGCGCTCACGCACTTACTGTTTGAACTTGGTGAGGGTCTTCTCGGCAGGCGTGCCGATGACGTCGTGGATTTTTGAGATCTGGTCCAGCTCGTTGGCTCCGGGGAAGAGGGGCTGCAGACTGGGGGGTGGGGGGGGCAGGGCTGCGGTCAGGACAGGCCGGGGCCACCTCGTCCCAGCGGCCCCCTGTGAGGGGCGGCCAGCTCCCACGGACACCCGAGGACACGAAAGCTGCGTGGTACTCCGTGCAGCCACGGGACTGCCGTGCCCCCTTCTGCGCCAGCCTGTTTCTCCTTGACCACGAGCGGGTGATGCTCTAAGACTCGGCCACGTTCCTCTCTGTACCCCTGGGGTCTCTGCAGCGAAACGGGAATGTTCACACTGGGACACCTAACCTCCACTCTTCCGTCACAGAGCAGCTTTCTGGACAACAGTTCACAGTGGGTCACGTCCAGTTTTGTTGACAAATGAAGTCCAAGAAACGGTTTGGTTTTCAGGGATTTATGGATTTGGGAATCGTGGATGGAAGATTTTAGGCTTCTATAAGTAAGTTCAGCTCACAGGACAGGCCACAGCGGAGGGTTTACAAGTGTGGCTTGGGCACCAGGGCCACCTCTGCACAGGAAGGTGGCTCTGAAACCATGGGGGGGGGGCGTGTGGCAAAGCGTGTGAACAACGGTCTCTCCCCACGGGTGGCCCTCACTCGGCAGACACAAGCAGCCGTCACGTTCTCAACACTGAAGTCCTTTAACATCCTTTCAGATGAATTCAAGGAATCGTAGCATAGGGGAAAGGACTGTCAGTACTTTTAGCTTCGATGAAATTGCCACTCAGCTTTCCAAAAATAACAAGTCGATTATCGACAGGTGTGTCCTGAAGGACACGTGTGTCTGTGGCCATAAGGCAGTCAGCTGAGCAGGTGGAGACAGAGGACTCGGGTCCCCGTCTGTGACGCACGTAACCCAGACCTGAAATGTGCCTGATCGTCCTTAACAATCCGCTCTGGGCAGGTGAGCGCTGGCCTCCCCCCTCCCCCGTGGGCCCCGTCAGCCCCACACCCTCCTCACCTCTAGGGGAGACAAGCCCCTTCCCTTTCTCCTGGGCCGCTGGCAGCGGGGAAGCCCAAAGGCTGGGCTGCGGGGGCCGGGGAGGATGGGTAGGACTGGGTGTTCTAGAATCCAGCTGTGCCACAGGGGCCCACCCTCACGCATGCGGCCAGAACATCCTACTCGATAGACTCTGTGTCAGGCAAGGCCCCGGGAGCGGGCCCACGGCAGGCCCCACAAGGTGGCAGTAAGCGCCCCTCCACTCTGCTTCTGGACTTGCTCATCAGTCATTCCACTGATGAAGCCGAAGGAGGCGGCCCACCGACCCGGGGCCAAGTTACGCCGGTGGGAAAGAAGTAACCGATGGCGTTCGGTACTTCGTGAGAAGCAAACAAGGAAAAGTGACTCGAGGTAAAAGGAAAGCCAGGGACGTTTTCTGTCAAGTTAAAAACCAGTCACGTGAGCAGGATGACTGTAAAACCTGTTTGGTGCAGGGAGGCGCTGGCATGAAGCCGCTGGGCAGGCGGGGCCTCGCTACGTGACCTGCTGGAGACGGTTCGCGCAGCGGGCACCGGGCGGGAGTCCTGGCCGCGAGGCGGGCCTCGGGCCTACCTGGCGATCTCGTAGAACACGCAGCCCGCGCTCCACAGGTCCATCTTGTAGGTGTAGAAGCCGTCGGTGAGGAGACACTCGGGGGCGCGGTACCAGCGGGTGGAGATGTACTCTGTGTGCGGCTGCTTGGAGCAGACGCTCCGGCAGGACCCGAAGTCCCCTAATTTCAGGACGTCCTGCTGCAAGGGGAGAAAGGCGGGGACAAATGACACCTCATCAAGCGGCTGCTATAATACAGACCATTTCAAATATTTACGTGCTACCAGGAAGATTCGTGCTAACTGGCACCGAAACTAGCTTGTGACAAGAACTTACTTCATAACTCTTGAAAGGGCCTCTGACAGACGAGACAGCGGCGTTTCTGCACGGTGGGACATGCTCACGAACACGCTGCCTGGGTTTACAACTATTTCCAGATGTCTACAGGGCTGGGGAAATTCTAAGTCACCTCGTGAGTCCACAAATGAATTCAACACCATATTGTGTCACCCGACTGGGGCGGGGGTGGGGGTTGGGGCCAGTTCTCTGGAGCCCAGGGCTCTTGGGAGCAGGTCAGACAGACCGGGCAGCCACGTTTCGGGCTACCGCTTCCCTTCTGTTTACGCCTCACCCATTCAGGTAATAAAGTAGAGGCTGGTAGTGCATTCGGAGCCTCTGGTGCCCACAACACCTACAGCAAATACTAAACGCGGCACGTTTCCAACCCAGGTTATCAAGAAACCTCATTCCAACGGCCTTTCAATGGATCCCATTACCCAGTGGATCATGTTGGACTTCCAACAAAAATTGCAAGGCGTGTTAACAGGCAAGAGAGCAGTCTGAAGAGACAAAGCAAGCATCAGAACAGCACGGATTTAAGGATTTTACAATTACCACAGGGAATTTAAAACCACTATGAGTAATTCGTTAAGAGCTCTAGTGGGAAAAGGAGGCAGCATGCAAGTTCAGATGGGAAGTGCAGAGAGATGGAAACTCTAAAAAAGGATCAAAAGGAAGTACTAGACATAAAAAACACTGCAACCAATAAACAATGACTTATATGCTCATCAATAGACTAAACAGCCAAGGAAAGAAACAGTGAGCTGGAAGATCTGCCAACAGAAACCTCCCAAACTGAAATGCAAAGAGAGAAAATAATGGCAAAACCAGAACAGAACAGCCAAGAACCGCGGGACCGTTTCTGAGGTGGCAGACGCCCTGGCACCATGACGTTGGATGAGCCTCAAAATGGCGATGCTGAGGGGAAAATCCAGATCAGAAAAGAGCACATACTATACAATTCCATTTAGAGAACATTCTAGAAAATGCAAACTAATTTATTATGACACAAAGTCAGTCTTTGCCTGGGGACAAAGGACAGGAGGGATGACCAAGGAGCACGAGGAAACTTTTAGGGGCAAGAGATCCGTTTTCTAGCTTGACTGTGATGATGGCTTCATGGGCGCACACAGATGCCCAGACTTACCAGGGTGTACCCTTTAAATATGCATGGACGAAGTGGCTGTGGACTGAGCCAGACCTAGGCGCGAATCCTACCTCTTCCCCTTTATCACTCCAGACACGGTGCGTGTAAATCTCAATGGAGTTTACTTATTTTTTTTAAAGTAATCTCTGCACCCAACGGGGGGCCCAAATTCATGACCCTGAGATCAAGAGTCTCATGTTCTACCGACTGAGCCAGCCGGGGGCCCCTGGAGTTTATTTTTGCGTGTAATAACAGGGCCTGAGATGGTTTCCTCCCGGATGTACAGGCACTTATTAAACAAACCATTTTTTCCAAACTGGGAGGAAACAAAACAAAACATAACATGGTGCCCAACCGTCTGGGGCTGAAAGCCTAGCTAGGAGAAAGCTTTCAGGTTTGACTTTCATTCTGATACCAGTTCTTCATATCGAAGTTCTTACCTTGATTAATATGTTTTCTGGTTTTACATCTCTGTGAAATATTCCATTTCTGCATGCAATATAAAAGGATAGAATTAATTGTACCTCATTCAAATTCTTTTACATTGTATTTTAAAATGAATGTCAGTTCACTGTATTAATCTGAGGGCTGCCAAGTCCCCAAGGGCGCACCTGTGCATGTGATCAAGGGACTTGCATAACTGGTACATATAGCGCATGATTTTCTTCTCCGGCAGCGGGTGTCTTCTCCCTGTGCAGTCAAGGAAGTAGCCAAATATGATCACCAACGGTGCACCTCTCATTTTTGAAGACAAAAATAGAATCCAACTATTTTATTTAATGATGTATGAAAATCTAAAAAATAATCTGAAGTAATTTCCCCAAGTACGGAGTGTACATACGAAATGCACCACTTAAAATTCCACACGCGGACACGAGTTCCCGGAAAACCCCGCATGCACACGTCCTGATCCGATCGCTGTGAGAACAGAACTGGGTAATAAGCAGCAGAGTAGTTCGGTCTGATACACCCGGGCTGAGCCTCCCGGGCGGGCCTGCCAGGACACGCTCTTCCATGCTGCCGACTGAAGTGTCAGGAGTGGCTTGGAACTCCAGTGTTTTCCTCGGCCTCCAGCCTGGACGGAGATTTCCAGTTTATAGGGGGAGAGGTCTCAGTTCGATAGAGGCGCGTTTTTCATCCAAGACCCACGATTGCTTTGAATTTCACGGCACACTCTTCTCTGACAAAGAACAGCCGTCATGTGGTGTCTCCTGCCACAGCTGCACCGCCCTAGCCCACTCGGCCGTCCACGCGCCCACCCCCCAGGCCTGCCAGCGGGTTTTATGTTCTACAACTCTTAACACCGCACGTCAGCATCAGTGATCCTTGGTCCAGAAGATGTCACATTTTACCTGATTTTAATTTCAAAGGTGTATTTTTTCATTAAGTTTTTTAAAAAGATTTATTTATGGGGGGGGGGGAAGGATCCCAAGCAGGCACAGAGCCCGACATAGGGCTTGAACTCAAGAACCCTGAGATCATGACCTGAGCCAAAACGAAGAGTCAGACGCTTAAGATTGAGCCACCCGGGCACCCCACATTAAGTTTTAAATCTGAAACACAACTCTTCTGGCCTAACAATCCAGAAAACCACTTTCTGGGAGCACACATCCCATTTGACATTTTTGGTCCTAAGTTTGCCATTCTTTTTAAAGTTTTTATTTTTGACACAGAGAGAGAGAGAGTGTGAGCTGGGGAAGGGTAGAGAGAGAGGGAGACAGAGAATCGGAAGCAGGCTCCAGGCTCTGAGCTGTCAGCACAGAGCCCGACGCAGGGCTCAAACCCACGAACCACAAGATCATGACCTGACCCGAAGTCGGACACTTAACCAACTGAGCCACCCAGGCGCCCCGCAAGTTTGCTATTTCTAATGACAAATAGTTTTATTCTTTTCTCTCATAATTAGGCAAAAATGTTTTTGCTAAGAGAAATTAACTTAAATTACAAAATCTCTAAGTTCAATTAATTCTTTCATATAATAATACTATAATCTTTTTATTGTTTCACATCATTTATCACCCACTTTCTAGAATTTAAAAGAATTAAACTAAGACTTAGTCATCTTTCCCTCACTTGAGTAATTCTGTAACTTTCTATTAAATTCTTATCTATACGAAGATAAAAAGCAAGCAAGACTTCCATTCTCCATCACCTGTGCTGCCGGATGAAGCTTCCTGAAATTTGGTTCTCGTCCTGGGAGGAGGGGGGGACTCACAGCCCACTGAGTTGGCTCGGCACGCAGGGCCCCTGCCCTCCCAGCCAGGGGCCCTCAGGCTCCAGGAGCATCTGTGAAGACACAGAGTGACCCCCGCCCACCCCTGGTCCAGCAGGCCCGTGGTGGGGCCCCAAAAGTCGCCTTCCGAACGAGCTCCCAGGCACGGCCACCACGCCTGGGTCCTCACTTCGGGGGGCGCGCCCCACTGAGCCCCTCGTTCGCCAGATGCTCAGGCAGCCAGGTCCACCTGCACTTGCTCCTGCGCTTCTGCCCTGGGAGCCCCCTTCCAGCCTCGCCTGCGCACCCGCATCTTCTGGCGGTCATCTGAGCCCGCCCTCAGGAAGGTGGAATCTTCTAGGGGAAGACTAACCCACCCCATCTTGACAATCACCTAGGGATGCTTTAAAATGGCGATTCGCAGCCCCGAACCCACCCAATGACTCTTAAAACCAGACATTCGGGCCAGGAATCTGCATTTCTCGGATGCCCTCAGCCCCCAGCCCCTCTGTTTCCTCACCGTCACGGTCCCCACCACCACCGCTCACAGCCCTGCAGGTAACCAGGACGTGGCTCCCTGCCCCCCACCCCCCTGTGAGAAGCCCCGCCCACCTCCGGGGGCTCCTGAGGGAGAGGTGCGGTGTGAACCATGCGGGACCCTGGTCTGAACAATCAGGAGTCCACACCCTTGACCAAGAGCGGGCGACTATCCATTCTCTACATCAGTTTTTCAAAAACAAGATTCTGACCTTCCAGGCCGAGACTGTATCTGGTTCCTAACGGATTCTTGTTTTCAAACGTCTTGAAACAACTGGAGAGGGTACAGTTACCGAACCACTCGAAGTTCCCGCGTGAGCCTCGCTGATCGCCAGCACACGGCGCTTCCCTGGCCTGTGTTAGCCATCCTGACCAAGTTCACCTTTGCAAGCTATTTTTTTATCCAAATAGCCTCATTAAGAAGATTCTGGGGCGGGGGGGGGGCGCCTGGTGGCTCAGTCGGTTAAGCAGCTTTGGCTCAGGTCATGATCTCACAGTTGGTGAGTTGGAGCCCCACTAATAGCACAGAGCCCATTTCGGATCCTCTCTCCCTCTCTCAAAATAAACTCTAAAAGAAGAAGATTCTAAAGAATGTCATATACAATATTAATAACAGAAAGAATGTTTCTGTGAGCACAATGACCAGCTGCGGCGTCCGCTGCCAGTATCACTGAAGGAGCCCGGCCACCCGTGTAGTCTACACTGTAACAGAGTAGCCCACACACACCCCCTTCCCACGAGAGGCCCCACCCTCGGGCCTGCGCCTGGCTATCCCGGCCACGGTCCACCGGGGCACAGGCAAATAGCGGCCTGCGGGGGGTCACAGGCCATCGGGATGTCCGACTCAGGTGGAGCCTGGACAATCCCCGGCGAAACTCAAGGACGGGCCCCCTGGTTCTGCTCTCTGAAGCCATCTCATCTTCGGCAAGTGCTGGAACTTCTGTGGAATCCCACCCCCTCACCTCTACAAGGGAGGCGAGCACTCGAGATGGGAGGGTGGTGCGGAGCAAGCACACGATGAGGTTGCTAACATAACACTAACGATGAAGATGACCGCAGTCCGCGTTTACTGAAGACCGTGCTCTAAACAGGGCACATATTATTTTATTTACGCCTCGCAATAATCCTAAGAGACACTAGGATTATTCCCTAATAACTAGGATTATTCCCACTTCACAGACAAGGACTGAGGCCCACGGGCCTGGCCTGGCCCCTCCATCGTTAAAGACACAGGACAGGGGAGATCTGTATTGCGTCCACACAGCCACACCGGAGCCACACTGCCCAGAAGCAACAGCGTCACAGCTAACAGGACGGTGACATGAGCTTGGAAGAAAAGTCCAGGGACAAGCATGCAGCACTGCTCACAGCGTGTCTGAATGGCACAGAGACTGAAAGGCATGGATCTCGGAGTTGGAATGTTTCAAGGAGGTGTCAGGAATGCCAAAATAGATCTACTCGCCTCGGCTTTCCTTTTTATATACGCGGCAAAGTGATCTGGGGAGAAACTGTCTAAATGGATCCAAAGAGCTCTTTTAGTAAGCACACAACTACAACTGCTAGAGCAGGTAAGAAAGGTCCGTGTCATAGTCGGTTGGCAATGTTTCCTCTGAAAATTCTGTGTCTCACAATCAGTGGGTCAGATCGATGAAGTATAAAATTACAATTGAAATGATCTGGGGGCGCCTGGGTGGCTCAGTCGGCTAAGTGTCCGACTTTGGTTCAGGTCATGATCTCGCAGTCCGTGGCTTCGAGCCCCGCGTTGGACTCTGTGCTGACAGCTCAGAGCCTAAAGCCTGCTTCAGATGCTGTGTCTCCCTCTCTCTCTACCCCTCCCCTGCTCACGCTCTGGCTCTCTCAAAAATAAGTAAACATTAAGAAAAAAATTAAAAAATAAAATAAAATAAAAGGCATAACCCTAAGGGGACAAGGCGAGCTCACCTAGCCCTCGGGAGGTGGCCAGTGCCTAGGCTTTCTGGGCCTGGTCCATCTGCTGCCAGTGGAAGGTCTCAGGGTCTGAGTGGCCAAGTCTGCCAAGAGGAGAGGAGAGGGACAAGCAGAGGAAGAGAGGCAGGGGACCACTCGGCTCCGAGATGTTCAATGGTGGCCTTGGTAGCCAGAGCTTTCCTGGTCCCGCCTCCCAAGAGGCCTGGATGAGCTCCCCGCAGGAGGTCTGAGGTTTTACCATAAACTGTCTCTTCTGTACGTGAATGAGCTGAGTGGTATGTGCTCCTCGCAATAAAAACAACCCATGACACTCGGCATCTGAGAACGTCATCGGGTGGGTGACACACCGAGCCGCCCCGGGAGCAGTGCTAAGTGAGGGAGCCAGCAAGGGCCTCAATGGGCGGAGGGGGACAAGCACTAGAGAAGCAGGCACGTGTCAGGCCCCCCGTGGGAGTTCACGGAAACACGAGGGAGGTGCACAGAGGAGCGCCAGTGAGGGGAAGCAGCGACCACCCACAGCCTGAGGGGGCACCCGAGGGTGGGGGGCAGTTAACTAGCCACTCACAAAAGCAGGTCGTTTCACTTGAGACAGTTTAAAAAAAAAAAAAAAGAACAAAATCAGATTAAAATAATCGATGCCCCCTAGGGGTGCCTGGCTGGCTCAGTTGGAAAAGCATGCCACTCTTGATCTTGCGGCTGTGAGTTCAAGCCCCACGTTGGGTGCAGAGATTACTTAAATAAAAATGTAAAGAAATGACAAAATAATAGGTTATAATCTTAACCGGTCTTTCCTTTCCTCCAAGACCGCCTTCCCTGCTGCGGGTGGCAGGTGTCCGGCGCCGTAAGCACAACGCACCCGAATAAACCAGCCAGGATTGCTACTCATCCCCGGCCGTGGGGAGCATGACAATTCTTCCCAAGGGAGCAGTGGGCACAATACCTCTACCGTCTCTTCGCCGGCCTCACCCCCAAAATGCAGACCCATCCCAACCCCCATCTCGCGGGCCAGGCACGCTTGTAGCTGGGAGTTCCAGATGTGATGGCTTCTGCTTCCGGCATACTGCTCGAGAAAGAGCACTCAGGCCCGAGTTCCGGGGGCAGAGGAGAGGAGGGAGGGCATCCGCTCTGAGTGCGGATCTTGGCGGAGACCGCCTCCTGCCGCGGCAAAGGTGGCCTGGTTCTAGAGCCGGGGCTGCAGCAGTGGCTCCTGATTTGGGGCATCCTGTCTGTGGCAGAGGCGACAGCCCCCTGGGCAGCTCCTTCCTGGATGCCACGCCCGTGGCATTTCCTCAGCCCTCCCAGCAGCTCTGCGGAGCCATCCGTGTCGCGTAGGTCCCCTGGGGCTGCACTGGCGACACAGATGCTGCAGTCTGCATTGGAAGGGACGACCAGTGCAGCCACCGACGGCCCATCCATTCTTTAAACAGCATCCAGAAAAGTCCTTCTACAAAGCACAGTCCATGAACTGATACTGGTCTGGGGGCTGTTTGTTACTGGTTTAAGAGGAACCGACAAAAACGAAGAGTAACCGGAAGCTTGTACAGCAGTTCAGTGTTGCTGTGACATCCAAGCACATGACCGTTTTTCCGGTAATTAATTTTTATGTATTTTACCAAAGTCTGGTGCACGACACATTAGGAAAGAACAAACGAACAAACAACGGGTCCTCCACGATAGTTTTAGAAACACCAGTCTAAACACCAATCAAAAGATGCTTCTTCCCTGCTTTAAAACCCCTGCTCAGGATGCTGTTTAAAACCCCTGAGCGCCTAGGTGGCTCAGTCGATTGAGTGTCCGACTCTTGATTTTGGCTCAAGTCATGATCTTGCAGTTCGTGGGATCGAGCCCCGTGTCGGGCTCTGCGCCGGTAGCACGTATCCTGCTTGGGATTCTCTCCCTCCCTCTCTCTGCCCCTCTCGTGCTTGCTCGCCCTCTCTTTCTCAAACTAAATAAACATTTAAACCCACTAATGCTTCCCACTGAACTCAGAATAACCTGAATTCTTACCCTGGCCCTATCTGCCCCCTGGCCCCTACCTACCTCATTTCCTGCAACTTTCTGCCTAGTGCTCCAGCCACATTGGCCTCCTAACCTCACAGTGGCCTCAGGACCGCGGCACTGCTTGTCTCTGTCTGGAATACTCTGTCCCCATCACTCTCACATGTGCCCTATTTTATTCACTGGTAACCCTTATCCTGTCTTGATCTCTTTCTTGATCATTTCTTTACTTGTTCAGGGCCTCTCTCTTCCTGGAGCCCATGTGGATGGGACCACCTCTGTCGTGCTCCCCACTGGGCCCACCTCCAGAGCAGCGCCTGGCACGTAGCAGTGAGGGAGACACCCTCCCCTGCATTTGCCTACTTCCGCCACTCCTCAGGGGGAAGCCCACGGTCCTCTCTGCCTCATCTGACACCTGCTGGTGTCAGAAAACTACCCCAGCAATTCATCTCTAGTGATTTTGACTTTCATATAGTTTCTCTCCTCAACAGAGTCTACGTTGTTTATCAAAGAAGCATCTCCTGATCTTCTCTCCGTCTGCCCGACCTTGCACGCTGCTGTGCGTGTAAGCAGACAAGCCAACCAAGACTGTGCGCCCACTCTCGTGCCATGAACTGGTTCTTCAGTACCTGACAGCGCTACTCCACATTCTGCTCATCCAGGAGAGCAGCCATTTAAGTAAAATGAATTGTCATTCTAGTAGGAAAAGCTTTAGTGACCGATTCAGTGTTCTATAAACCACTGTCACCATCAATAAGAACAAATACTTAGCAGGTGTCCATTCATTGAGGCACTGAGCTGAGGCCCGCAGTAGAGAGCCGGGGAGCGGTGGGGCATGGTGGTTTCACTTAATCCTTGAAACCTCGATTTCCTGGTCTGTAAAATGGAGATGACAATAGTGCCAACCGACAACGGGTGCCGAGGGGCTGTACGTGTGGTGACTGAGAACACGCACCTGGAGCAGGAGAAGTCCAAGCTTCGTGTCTACCACTCACGAGGTCCGTAACCTTGGACAAGGTACTTCTCTATGACTCCATTTCCCCATCGTTAAAATGGGGATAATTAGGGGCACCTGGGTGGCTCAGTCAGTTAAGTGTCCAACTTCGGCTCAGGTCATGATCTCGTGGTCCGTGAGTTCGAGCCCCACGTCGGGCTCTGTGCTGACGGCTCGGAGCCTGGAGTCTGGAGCCTGCTTCGGATTCTGTGCTCCCTCTCTCTGTCCCTTCCCCGCTCATGCTCTGTCTCTCTCTCAAAAATAAACATTAAAATTTTTTTAAATTAAAAAAAAGCAAAATGTTGGCTCACTGGTAAAATATATATATATATATATATACACACACAATATATATACGTGTACATAATAATGAAATAATAAAGTTTGGTGGTTGTTTCTCTTGATTGTACTGGGGACCCTGTCCTGACACTCTGACAGACAGATGTACGGGGACGAGCAGAGTGAACAATCCACATCGCACAGGACGTAGGAGAAAATGTAATCAAGAGCAACACCTCGTCTATCTAGACTGTTTGGAAGAGATGCTTAACAAGTGAAGTTTCCAGATCAATAAGGTTTACTCCTTGAAAGTAAAACTCTTCTCTACTGTAATCACTTTAGGCGGGAATGTTTTTAAAATCTTTTCTTCACTTTCCTACTGTTTCCTTCATGTCCACCGGCGCGGTATGCTTACCGTAGTCCAGCCCGCGGTTGCGCGTTCTTTAACCCATCTTGGGGGGCCCGGGGTCTCTCGGCCGGCTGCCCAGACTGTGCTCATTTGTGGTGGCGCCGTTGTTGCTGTTGGTCTCCTGCTTTATATTTTCAGTTTCATCCCCCATTGTGGGACTGTCACCTGTCACTTTCCGTTACTGCTGGTGGGCCGAGTTCTAGAAGCTCCTTCTAACCAATGGCTCTATTTTGAATAGGTTTTAAACCGAGAAACCTGGTAACCTTGTTAGAATTGTACTTAAAAGAACACAATGAAACAGGTCCCTGAGTGATAGCCTTACCTATGAATAAAATACACAAGGTTTGTAACACAGGAGATACCATCTATTCCCATATAAAAGGCGATCTCCTAATTTCTCGAAAAGATCCACCAGTTTTTCATCAACTTCTGTGGGTGTAGAAAAACTTGCCTATTCATACTATTTATTTTATTAGTAAGCTACTACAGTGCACATTTCAAGTCACATATAAGATCTACTTTGAGGCCAGCCCCCACCCCCACCCCCCGCTCTCGCTCCATCACAATTTTATTGGAACTCTTCACATGCCTCTCCCTGCACCAGTGTCATCTTCGTCACAAAAATAGCTTCTTCACCTCAAAAATGCTCCATACCATTTCCCGTACCACCTTTGGTTTGGCCTAAATTGTTTAAGATAATACACCAGTTTTTAAATTGTCCTTTCAAGCCATAAACAGTCACTCACATAACACGAAGCAGATCTGTTTTCGTTTGTCCCATCGGCACAGCGTGATCTGTGAAATGCCACGCTTTCTGTGCTTTCTCAGGGACAGCTACGAGGCTCGTTTGTCCTGACAACTAACACAACTGTGCAGTCAGACCCCCAGGGAGATTTGCTAAACGTGGGCCAACCATCTGCCTCCATTTTCCTTCAGGTGACCTTGACGAGCCTCCCCGGCCAGCCCTGACTGAGGCCGGCTCGGGTGCTGCGCTTTCCTGAACAGTGCTCAGCTGTTCAAAAGAAAGTAAATAAATGAGCAAGCACTCTGTCACGTGGGAGAGAGACTTTATAAGGATCTGAAAAGAAGGAGGTCGTCTCTCGGCCGAGGGAGCATCTTAGGGGACAAGCCTTGTCTTATTTAGAGGCAGAACCACGAGAGTGAGCTTTGGAGCCGCACGGCGCCCCCTGCAGGGGCCCAAGGTGAGGAAGGCCTGAGCTGCCACCTCACCAGCGTCACCTGCCAGCCTGAAGGCAGATGGCTTTACTTCTCACTGGCCACCCTGTGTCGAGTAGAAGAGAATGCCAGAAGAATACCTCCCAAGAGCCATGTGGTTCAGCACTGGGCATGTCTACGTGACCTCTCCACTATGGTGACGGAGGGTTTTGAGAACTAAAACAAAGTATACGTGAACGACAGGCTTTAGAAGAAGATCTTAGAGTAGTTGGTAAATTATTCTACGTACCTCGTATTAGCTCATAAATATTCATGTCCATAAGTTCACATATTAGTGCAAGAGAACCAGATTTTCTGTCACTGAAGAAGAAATCAGGTTTTTAAAAATGTTTTTTTCTTGTCTTAATCAGAAACTATAATCAAATATTTAATTCATTTCTGCACATTTCTGGTAAATGTAAACCACTCCCACCTCAAAGCCTGGGGCATAATGACTGAAACAGAAGTGGTGATTTTCAATCAATATTTCAGGTAAAATTAATTTAAAATAATAGTAAAATCCCACTTTAAGCAAAAAGTCTAAATGCTTCCCTCCTTTTTAACGAGATGTGTCTTTAAAATATCAAATTAGGGGCGCCTGGTGGCTCAGTTAAGCATCTGACTTTGGCTCAAGTCACAGGCTCACAGTTTGTGGGTTCAAGCCCCACACTGGGCTCTGTGCTGACAGCACAGAGCCTGGAGCCTGCTTCATATTCTGTGTCTCCCACTCTCTCTGCCCCTCCCCTGCCCATGCTCACTCTTTCTCTCAAAAATAAACAAACATTAAAAACAAATTTAAAAAAATATATCAAATTAACTACCGGTAGAAAGGAGAAAGGAGGTCGAGGGCTGGCTAAGCAAAACAGAGGAAAAAGAATTTTTAACTCCTGCTCCGTGACTGCAAATTTAGTTCTAACTTACCTAGATTCCTTCCCCGTACCTGGGATAAATTATGATGGGGAAACAAAATCCACAAACCAGTCAGGGGAAAAGGGAGGAAGACGGGTCACCCCCAGCCCCGGTGGGGTCCAGGCCTTGCACGGGGTGGGGCAGAGGCCTCTGGCCGGGCTGCCAGCTTCTCTGGAGCTCCCACCGCCCTGTTTGAGGTGCCCCCGCGCCCCAGGCAGGGAGCACCATCACTCCAGACTCTATAGCAGAGGGGCTGCTGGCGGGAGGCGCACACGCAGGCCCGGAAAAGCGCACAGGACGCGCCGAGCCGCGGGCAGCGCTGTGACCAGTGCGCTCTGCGGGCTCCGACCTGGTCCGCACGGCCAGCTCAGGACCCAGGCCAGGAGGCCACGCGGCCACGATTAGACATCCCACTCTGAGTTTCACACTGCTCTATCCTCTGATGAAAGCCCACGGCACTTCGCCAGAGACCGTAGTGCCCTGGCTGGTTTTAAAGCAGCCTGGAGGGGAACTGAGAGGTTTCCCAGGGCGCGCACCTTCTCAGGGTGCACAGAAAGGCAGGTTCCAGAGCCCTGGGTCCCAGTTCGTGGCCCGGGGTCCTAGAAGGGCAGTGCGGAACTGCTGGCACCTGCGGGCGAGGTGTGCTCTGCCTTCCTGATGGGCGGGTGAGCCCTACATAAGGAAACTATTCTAAAATTAGAACAGAAGTGACAAGTCCCCCGAATTACAGCAACCGTAGTAAGGGGGGGGGGTCACTACCTGACACTGTGCAGACATGGCAACAGGCAGGGACAATCCCTGACATATGACAATCCCTGACGTAGGACCACAGTGCTTTCCCATTAGCCCATAATTCACATTCGAGGCCTCAGGTGCACAGACTCCACAAAGGAGTCTCACTGAGCTCCAGGAGAGGAACCGGTTCAATTCTGCACGCTTTTAGGATATGGAGTCACCGAATTGAAGGCATTTCCACATTAGGAATCAGATACACGTTTGTCCAAGTAAATGCGTGACTTAAGATAAAATGAAAATCATTACTCCCTAAGCTACAGAGCAAATCTTTTAGATGTCCACCACCGATTTCTCCCTTAAAAAGAGATCTGATCACTGTTATCAAGTGCAGGTAATGGTAAAGCCCCAGGTATACTTACAAAACCACTTCGTGCAACGTGAGAATGTTCGGGTGTGGACTCAGGCGCCTCAGTGCTTGGATCTCCCGCAGATTGTTCACCTGCTCAACACTGTCGTGTAGGCGAAAATAAATAACTAATTTATAACTTAAGTCAACTTCAGATTGGGTTGTTCAGTCATTATTTATCACCCCTGATCACAACTGAGAACCTCACACTTATTTCAAGCAAGTGCATCGGCTCGTATTTCTCCTGTCAGCAGGTGACGTTCAACATGTCTCATCTGCATCATCTAAAAATCAAGTTCTTATCGGGGCGCCTGGGTGGCTCAGTCGGTTAAGCATCCAACTCCGGCTCAGGTCATGATCTCGCAGTTCATGGGATGGGGCCCAGCATCGGGCTCTGTGCTGACAGCTCAGAGCCTGCTTCGGATTCTGTGTCTCCCTCTCTCTCTGCCCCTCCCCCGCTCACTCCCTATCTCTCAAAAATAAAATAAAAAAGACAAAAAAAATTTAAAAAACCAAAAAACACAAATTTAAAAAAAATCAAGTTCTTACAGCTTTGGACATACATTCAAATTTTCCCATCAAAGCTCCTGAAAGAATACCTTAGTAGTTTCTTTTATAATTAATAAACATAGAAACAAATATTAGAATTTCCTATTAGTTTATGGGAAGTAACCAACTGCGCAACAGAAATGCCCCCTGAAAATACCCATTTCAAAGTTCCATGAACACACTAATCTTCTGTATCTTTAAAAGAAAGCAAAAAAATAAATTAAAAAAAATAAAGGAAAGCTGTACATTTTTTCAATTTCATTCAGCTGGCGGCTGGCGTTCCCCCGGCAGGTGTGACTTACTGCTGCCTCTTCTCTAGGAAGACAGATCTGCCAGACACTGTGTTTCCCTCCAAAATCACGTCCTTGTGAGTGTGAGGAAGCAGACAGGCTGAGGGTGGCTGTCACCACACTCCAGAGACCGCTTACAAGAGGTACCTGCCCACTCACGGGCCCACGGTCATGGTCATGCCCAACCAAATGACTAGACCAACCAGAGACTTCCATCGCCTCAGCTCTGAAAGGAGCTCACTGTGGGAATAGTCGTCTTCCTTTGAACTGCAAAACTCTGTTCTACCAACTTTTAATATACAGGGTAAAGCTCGGCATTTTGTCTGGTTCTTCAAAGAGCAGTTACATCCAATAGTGTATTTTTACTGTCTTAAATCAGTGTGAATATTTTAAGTCTCTCAGGCAGGCCAACAAATGGGAGTCTGGTATATAAGAAAAGCCTGAAGAGTCTGAGTGTAAGGATATTTCTGACTAAAAGTTTTAGACCTCTTTTTCATTTACTTTCCCCTATTGCTTCCCCCAGACCCAGGATGACATGGAAAATGTTAGCAACTTGTGCGCCATGGTCACCATCCAACCAGAAAAGACACAGCCCGTCATGCTGGAACAGGGACCCCCTGGGACCTCCGGAGGGGGTCCCTGTTGAACCAGGTACTAACCTTTTAGCTCTGGAGAGAGGAGACGTCTGGGGAGTGCTGGCAAAGGGGCAAGTGGAGGGTGGAGGTGGGAGGGGGCAGCACTCAAGAGGCTCAGGATAGCCGTTTACTACCCAGAAGAGGAGTCTTTCGCTGTTCTAATAACCACCTCGAATGGCCTGGTGTGTGCAGAGACCAGATTGCGACGCTCTCCATTCACGATGTCCGCTTAGTGCCTACCCCACCACCTGCTCCTCACCAGCACCCTGGCCCACAGAACCACAGGCTCCCCTAAATGCCTTTAGAACAATGCTTCCCAAATATGTCCCATGGAACATTCTTTCTCTAGAAAATGCTTTATGAAGAAACTTCATGTTCAGAAAGTTAGAGACAGGCCCACTCCAGCTCCTTTTGGAAAGTAACAAATTACCATTGATATTAAAAGCTTTCATAAATCCTCATATGGGTGCCTGGGAGGCTCAATCGGTTATGTGTCCAGCGTCAGCTCAGGTCACGATCTCGCGGTTTGTGAGTTTGAGCCCTGCGTCGGAGCCTGGAGCCTGCTTCTGATTCTGTGTCTCCCTGTCTCTCTGCCTCTCCTCAACTCATGCTCACTCACTTGCTCGAGCACGCGCTCTCTCGCTCTCAAAAATAAATGTACATGAAAAAATCCGACAAAATAAAACAGTTTACCTTTATTTAAACAAACATTTCCCAAACTTTTTTTGCCCCAGGATTCCTTCTTACAAACTGTCTAGTCACCATCCCTTAGAACGAGGGTTCCAGACAACACACCGCTCCAGACCATCCTCTGAGTGGCTACAGGAATACCTTTTCTCCTTTGGAAGATACCAGTCAGGCAAAAGGAAGAAAATAGATCACGTGCAACACTTTGCGGGGGCACGTAGGCAACCGATGGTAGAGCCTCTTTCAATCCCTTTCCCTGGGGTCTGCACTGGAAGAGACCATCGAAGCCCCTCATCAAGGTCCCACACCTTAAGGGGGGGGGGCGTCCCTGACTCAGGACTAGGTTGCTGGAGACCTCACCTCTACCTGGTGCCTGCCACGCCTCTACCCATGGCATGCCTTACCGCAGGTCAGCGGTTCTCATCTGGGAGGGAGCTTGCCCCCCAGGGGACATTTGACAATGTCTGGAGACACTGTGAGCTGTCACAGGTCCTGAACATACTGTTCCATATTGGCATTCAGTGGTAGCAGCCGGGGGTGATGCTCAATATCCTACAGGGCCCAGGACAGGCCCCACAACAAGCAATAACCTGGGCTCGAATGTCGGCAGTGCCAAGGTTGGGAAACCCTGCTTTAGGTGGAAAGAGCAAGAACCCAGAGGGGCTACCAATAGTTCTGATTTCTGAACACTCTATAGGAAAAACATAAGTTTTCAGAACTGAAGAGTCAAATAGTCTGGTCTATCTACTCTTCTCATCTTTAATATGAAAGCCTGTATCATACTCTGAAACATATTTTGCTTATTGCGGACATAATTCTTTCGTGCCTCCACAGACATTTCTCTCAGAAACAACGAACTAGTACATTTAGAAAGGCACTTTCATCTGAGTCTCACTAGCTTTGCTCAATTAACAATATTTTATTTCAGGAGAGAGAGAGTGCGTGAGAGGGGCAGAGGGAGAGAGGGAGGGAGGGAGAGAGAGAGAGAATTGCAAGCAGGCTCCACACACAGAGCAGAGACCAATGCAGGGCTTGATCCCACGATCCTGGGATCATGACCTGAACTGATCAAGAATCAGATGCTCAACTGACGGAGCCACCCAGGCACCCCAACAATATTTTATTTTAATAAAATATAAATAAACTCTGCTCTCTCATTTAAAAATCGGGGTGGGGAGGGAATCTAAAAAACTGGAATTAACCACTTTTCTGTGCCTTGGAGTTGCTTCGAATTCTGTGGTCAGGTGACATTCAGGGTTTTATTTGTTGGTTGGTTGGTTTTCACTGTCCTGCTGGAGACAGAAGCAATTACGGGAGTGAACACAAAGGAACGCAGGCAGCCTCTGCCCCAAAAAGAAGTGATGACATCTACCATAAATGCATTTTTCTACAACTGGAAAAATTATATTACCAGGTCCAAGTCTTTAAAAAATACTAATTTTGCAATTTCAACATTTCATTTTATTGGAAAGGTTTTACAGAAAAGTTTATCTAACCAATCCAATCGATGGGAAGAAAGTCCTTAAGCTGAAGGGAAGAAGTGGGTTATACTAAGATTAGACAAAGTAGATTTCAAAATAAAGATTATTACTATCTATAAAGATTTCATAGTGATGGGACAATACATAAAAAAGACATGACAGTTACAAATGCGTGTGTGCTAAATAAGAAAGCGTCAATGCACAAGAAGTGAAAACTCACAGAAGAAAGAAGAAAGGGCTGGAAGTTTCCATACCCTCTACACAAGTGAAGAAAATCAGTAGAGAGATACAAGATCCTAACAGCACCATTACCCCCTTGACCCAACTGGACTTCATACAGCACCTGCTACTTAACACCTAGAGCCAAACTATGCTCTTCACTCAGGTGAGTATCTGGACCCAAAGATAAGTCTCAATAAATCCCCAAACACAAAGATTTACAGAACACGTTGTTCTCGGACTACAGCGGACGTGAATTAGAAATCAATGATAGTAAGCTAGCTAGAAAAGCTCCAAATACCTGAAAGCTAAGCAACACACTTGTAAATAAGCCACAGGTAAAGAAGAAATCACAAGGGAAATTAGAAAACTTGAACCAAGCAATAAGAAAGCACAGCATATCAAAATTTATAGGCTGCAGGAAAGCAGGGCCTAGAGGTGTATTTATGGTTTTAAAGGCTTATGTTAGAAAGGAAGAAACAGTTCAAAACCAATTATCTAAGTTTTTACCTTTAGGCAGAACAGTAGAATCAGAACACTAAATTAAACCAAAGTAGAAGAAGAGCACTAATAAAGAGCAGAAATCGATGGCACAGAAAACAAACAAACAATAGAGAAAATTAACAAACCCAGAGCCGGTTCTTTGAAGAGACTAATAAGACTGATAAACCCCTGAGAAGACCAATAGAGGAAAAAAATGACATAAAACACTAACACCGCCAACCAACATTAGGAGTGAAGAGGCGGTATCACTATGGCCAGATATTAAAAAGCGAAAAGGAGGTCATATGAACAACTGTACGCCAATAACTAGGACAATTTAAATAGATTCCTTGAAAAACACAATTACCAAATATGACACAAAACTGAAAATCAAACTGGCCCCAAGTTTACCAAAGAAATGGCACGTGTTAGCAATAGCCTCCCCGAGCTGACGGAAGTGCTCTACAATGGGATCGTGGTAATAGTTGCGCGCCTGCATACGCTTCCTAAACTTCTCCAACAGGCAGATTTGTGGAAATGCAAATTACATCTCAATGAAGCTTTTTAAAAAAACCTATGAAAACCCTAAATTACTTGGCACGGTTCTCATTCTTTAATATTCCACGGTGCGGACATACCATGATGCCCCCCCCACCCCCACCCCCACTTCGTTCCATTTCCAGCCCAGGGCCACTACAAGCGATGTGGTGACCAACACCACGGGTGGGCGGGGTCAGGGGTGAGAGGCCTCCCCACGAAGAAACCTTCTTGGCCCAGATGATTTCACAGGGGAATGATCTCAAACGTTTAGGAAAGAAATACTCTGACCCATTTCACGAAGAAGGTATACGAATGGCCAACAAGCACACGAGTCCGCATTCCTCGCCACCGGCCGTCAGGGAAGAGGGAACTAAAACCACAGTAAGAGGCCACAGCGCTCACCAGGAAGGCTACAATTTAACACCGATGCCACCGCGTGCTGGTGGGGGTACAGAGCACCTGGAACTCTCCTTCTCTGCCGGTGGGGATGGAAACAGGTGTAATCACTTTGGGAAAAGGCTTGGCAGTTTCTTATAAATATACGCCCACCCTTTGATCCAGAGATTCTATTCCAGGTCATTGCCTAAGGAGGAATGAAGACAAGACATCTGTCCCAGGAAGGCTTGTGCACGAGTTCTCACGGCACCTTTACTGGCGGCAGCAAAGCCCGTCACCGGGAGAATGGACACGCAAAGGGTGCTGAGGTCACAGTGCGTGCTGCTCAGCCGTAAATAGGGATCAAGTGTCCGTGCAACAGGGCGGCTGAAGCTCCAAGAGTCCATGCCGACCCGACAGAGCTGGTGGCGGGACCACATTCCAAGATTCCATTTAATGTGAATTTCTAGAAGGGGATAAAGGAAGAAACCCAGAATAGTGGCTGCCTGGGGTGAGGGTGGAGACCTGTCACGAAGGAGCGTTCCAGGTGACAGAAGTGTTCTATCTCTTAATGACACGAGAATATCTGTTTTCCAAAACTAGACAGCAAAGAAATGTGCATTGTAATGTATGCAAATTTTGCCTAAAAGAAAAAGAACCGTATACTCACAACCACGTGTGGAAGGGCCGGGTGGAGGCACACAGGAAATAAAAACCACGGGCCTGCTGATTCTGGCCGCTGGGTACCTGGGTTCATTACACTGTTCTGTTTACTTTGTTCATGTTTAACATTTTCTATGATTATATTATTTTTAAGTAAAGGAGCTTTTAAAGTGACTCATGAATTTCCTGCCTTTGCTTTTATTTCTAACCTTACAAAGCAGACTTTATTTTGGTAAAAGTAACTTGAGGCCCAGGTAGTGATGGGACTTGAGGAAAACTGTGTACTAAGTCAAGACCAGATGGCTGCACAGCATCCCGCAGCGGTCAGGAGCACTGGAGGGACACAGGCCTTGGCCCGACACGGCCCTGGGTCCCACGCTGGGCTCTGTGGTGTGCCAGCTGGGGACACCGGGCAGGTGGGAGAACTCGGCTCTCTGACCGTGCTTCCCTCGTCTGAAAGGAGGCAACGACAGCGTCTATCTCCTGCGGCTGCCGCGAGGATTAAACGCTGCACGCCCGCAATTCACCCAGCACTGGGCATGGTGCAGGACACGAGGTGACCAGTGCTGTCCTCTTCATCATGATTACCGCTATCACCCCGTTCAGTGTCCAAAAGTCTTCAAGCCCCACTCACCGGCACAGCAGATCACAGCACAGGCACTGTCGTGACTGCCCACCTCCTCAGGTCAACCCCCACAAGATCCGATGGGGTAGGTCCGGGGTAGGTATCTATGCCATATATACAAAGCAACTGAGGCACAGGGGGAGGAACCGCCCATGAGCCTGTGCTGACTATGAGTAGCACGCATGTGTTAGACTTACTGCTTCGGGACACCAGTAAGAGACTACACAATTCAAGGCAGGATTTTTTTTTTAAAAGAGACTCATTCCACTTCTTTATGGTATTTCTGTGGGCAGAATACACAATACAATCCTAGCAAAAAGAAAAAGCGGGGGGGGGGGGGGCTCTAATGAACTGCTGTATTTGTGGTGAGTGCAGGTGGGGTCCGGACCGCTGCAAAGACACACGACACAGGATCAGGAGGACTGGGCCGCGCCGCAGGCGTCCGGCAAGTAACTCACTAGCCCCGAACTGAGCCTTTGAGTGACTCTGGAGGAAAACAATCCTCAGAGGCCGGAAGTACCCTTCCTGCCACGGTGCTAATGAACCGGCTCATGTGACCTTACCTGCACTTCACACTAGCAGCTATCAGTGCAAACACTGTCCATTTCTATTTCGGTAAGAGGGAAAGGAAAGGAATGGAAGTAAAACTTGGAAGAGGTGGGAGTCAGCAGCTCCAAATACCAACCTCATTCTGCCCGTGTGACTCAGCGTGATTTTCCTGTTACGGCTTCTCGTTTCTCATGCCGCCCACACAACTGTGCAAGGTGACTTTGAGGATTCACTTAGACAATGATACATGAGCAGAAATGGATTTTTAAAGAACCTAAAATTATTCTTCAACTGAGTAAGATTAAACTGTTTAATAATGGTGATAGATATTCCAGAACTCCCAAAGCAAGAAATAGGATTTTCATGGTTAAAAAACAAAAGAACATTAAACTTGTGGACCAAGTATCAGTGATCCTGGAACATCCAACAAATTATTAGCAATCTCCTTCCTAGAAATGACCCTGAAAGCAGTTGTCTTTCTTCTAGAAACTGCAGAGCCGTTTCTTCCTACAAGTCAGAAACAACGGAGGAAGCTCAGGAGCAAGATGTGTCATTCCATATCACTTACAGTTATTTTTGTTTGTTTTGATTTGGTTTTTACTTCCAAATCATTTTTTTAATGTTTTATTTTATTTTTGAGAGAGAGAGACAGAGTGTGAGTGAGGGAGGGGAAGAGAGAGGGGGTGTCACAGACTCCCAAGCAGGCTCCAGGCTCTGAGCTGTGAGCACAGAGCCCAACTCGGGGCTCGAACCCATGAGCTGTGAGATCATGACCTGAGCCAAAGTCAGACGCTCAACCGACTGAGCCACCCAGGTGCCCCATAATCATTTTATTTTTTCAAGTTTATTTATTTTGAGAGAAGAGAGAGACGAGAGAGTGCACACGTGAGTGGGGGAAGGGCAGAGAGGGAGAGAATCCCAAGCAGGCTTTGTATTCAGTGAGGAGCCCAATGTAGGGCTCCATCCCATGAAGCGTGAGATCATGACCTGAGCCAGTATCAAGAGTCGGAGGCTTAACTGACTGAGCCACCCAGGTGCCCTCAAATCACTTTAGGCTAACGTAAGTTACCACGATACTACAGCTATCTATTGTAACTCAGCTTCCTTTAATGTGAGCACCTTATGCGACACTTATCAAAACTAAAAAACTAACATTGGTACAATTCTATTAACGAGACACTTTATTTGGATTTCCCCAGTTTCTCCATCAATGTCTTTTTCTCTTCCGAGGCGAAGGATACCTCATTACAATTTAAGATACCACGTTCCCTTACTCACCTCCAGTCTGTGAGAGTTTCTGTCCTTATGTTTCATTACCTTGACAGTTCTAAGGAGTACCAAGCAGCTATTCTGCAGAATGCCCCCTAATTTGGGCTGGGCCGATGTAGTCCCATAATTAAGCTGGGATTACGGATCTTCAGGAAAGAACACAATGGAGGTGATACGCTTGCTCTTTCAATCCCATTATATCAGCAAGTACATGACATCTATCTGGCTAATTACTGATGGTGTTAACCAAGTTAAGGTGGTATCTTCCGGGTTTTTCATTGTAAAGTTACTATCTTTCCCTTCCTATTTTCTATCCTTTAGAAGCAAGTGTAGCCCACAGTCAAAGGCAAGGCAATTAGGCCCCCCCCTCCTGAAGGAAGGAATATCAAACAATTTATGGACATATGCTAAAACCACCACAGTAATTAATAAATAATTGGGGGGGATCAATGGAGGCTCTGCAGAAATCCTGTTCTCTTCGAAGTTTCACCTACTAATTTTAGTATTCCTCAGTTTACCTTGCCTATAGAAATTACTACTGTTATTCTGATGAGGATTTTCTATTTCCCTCATTCCTTCTATATTTGTTAGTTGGAACTCTTCTATGAGGAATTGTCCCCTCATCCTAATTTACTTATTTACTCATTTACTTCTCAGTACGGACTCGTGCTTACTTGAAAAGATAGATGGGAGGGTGGAGAGGGAAAGAGAGAGATGCGTGTACACACAGGTAATACACACACACTGGCTCTGTCTGCTGAGTCTAGAGGGACTGACTTTCCAGTAGTAATGAGCACACCCGGTGCCAAGTTCTTGTTTTCTAAATACCTTTATCCAGTAAAAGGAACCAGGGCTCCTTGGAGAAATGGATGATTCTAGGGGTGGAAAAACACAGGATGAGCCTCAGAATCTTATAGTGCCCAAAATTAAAGTGTTAAAAAAGGAAAAGGAAGAAATAGGATGAGGCACATCAAAGGAACACAGGAGCCGCCCTGAAAGGGCTCCCCATAGGCACAGCTGGAACAATCTAAGCAGGACCAATTAGTAATCAGGATGGTGCTGGATGATAATCTCCTATAGGTTTGAACATATGTATCAAGAGCAAATTAACACTCACATGAATAAGCCCAAAGTCCAGTTCCTCTTCCCTGGGGAAGGATTACACAGGCTGGCAGATACCTGTCAAAACTAGCTTGAGACTCTATCACGGATTCCATACATCAAACAGCAACAAAATACCACTAGCCCAGAGTAAATGTGCTTCCTTTCAAGTAAAGCCAACATGTGAAATTGTTGTTTATACAACAGAAACTAAAGCCTGTTCCCCAGGTCATGATCTCATGGTTCGTGAGATCAAGGCCCCTGTCAGGCTCTGTGCTGACAGTGTGGAGACAGCTTGGGAGTCTCTGTCTCCCGCTCTCTCTGCCCCTCCCCCGTTCGTGCTCCCTCAACCTCCCTTTCAAAATAAATAAATATAAAAAAAAATAATAAAGCCTGTTCATAATCCCCTATAGACACACAAACTTTAAGAAAAGGAGCTCTGGGGTGCCTGTTTGGCTCAGTCAGTGGAGCATAGCACTCTTGACCTTGAGGTTGTGAGTTCAAGCCCCACGTTAGGTGTAGAGATTACTAAATAAACAAACAAAACAAAATTTAAAAAGTAACACTACTCAGTGGTATTGTATTAAAAACTGGACTTATTATGGGTTTCTAGAATACTATGTGCTCTAATCAACCACTTGAAAGCTGTGTTTCAAACCTCTTCACTGGCAGTTCCGCGGCTGCGGTGAGGCCGCCATCTGCTTCGCTGTTCCAACAGCTTCCTAACCCCACCTGGGGTCTGACCCGTTAGAAGCTGCAAACTTGAGGGGTTTGAGAGACCACTCTGAGGGCGAAGCCACAGCCGTGCCCCCAGTGACGAACCTGGAACAAGCCAGCTCCCCTCTCCTCGAGCGGCAACGGATCAGTGTCAGGGAACAGAGTTCTCCAACCCTATCTGGAAATCGTTTCTCAATATATTAACGAACTCGCAGCTAATTAAACCACAAGTGCCTCTACTATGTTGAGACTGAGCTTTCATTTATAAAAGTCCAACATACGACTTTCAGGAACACAGAGGCTGTTGCAAGGGAAGCACGCTTTTACAGCTTAAATGTTCTGTGACCACTGGTCACTGATACTACAGCAAGGCTGGACACGAATAAAACCCAGGATCACCAACATAAAGTTAGCCCGTAATCCTCTGCCCAAAGAAAGCAGACTCTATCTTACCTTTACTACGTGACTACCAGCTCCCCGCTGCGGAACCGCAGCGTGTTTAGTCTTTAGGTCTCTGACCGCCTACCTTTCAAAGTGCTGTTTCATTTGCTTACAAGCGTAGTAGCTCCCGTCTCTCAGGCTCTGCATCTTCATAACTTTGGAAAATGTTCCCTCTCCTATTTTGCCAATCACTTTATAGTCTACAAATAAAAAGAATCACAGAAATAAAATATATTTATGCATATACTCAACTTCCAGACAGTGAACTTTTTTTTTTTTAGCCTATGCAGTAACGCAACGCCGACGGGCAGAGCTCGGTTTTCTCGCGGTGTCCGACGCTCCGTGCCCCCCTCGGTCACGGGAAGGCGGCAGGCGCGGGGACTGGAGAAGGCAGCCAAGAGGCGCAAACTTCCAGATCGAAGATAAACGGGTGCCACGCACGGAACGCGTGACACCATCACTGACCGCAGCTCACACTGCCGTCTGCCGCTGAGAGACCAGGTCCTAAGACTGCCGGTCACGGGGAAAGTTTCGTTTCCTTTTTTCTTTTTATCACGTCTACACGAGAAGCTGGGGGTCAGCTGAACCCACCGTGCTGATCATCTCACGATGCACGTAAACCAAACCATCGTGCTGTGCGCCCTAAGCTGTGGGCCGATGACTTCCCAGTAGGAGCGGGGGAAAGAACAAACGCGATCCTCTCGCGCCGGCAAGAGAGCAGCGGCGGCCGGGCTGTGCGTTGGCCGCGAGCACCGCCGCCCCCGCGCTCGGCCCCGGAGGAGAGCGGCTCGGCCCCGCTGCCAGCGCCGGACGCTCGGCCGGCGGAGCTGCGCAGGCGCGCCCGCCGGCAGGGGCCCCTGGGCACGGGCACGGGCAGCCTCCTGGAAGCCGGCCTCCGGGTCCCCGGGGGGCCCAGCTGCCGGGGGGGGGGGGGGGCGGGGAGGCACGGCCGGATTCCCGGGCCCGGCCGCCCCCGGCACCTCGGCGCCGCCTCTGTCTCGCTGTGCTCGGCCCCATCGGGGCTGAGGCCAAGAGCAGCTTCTGTCTTCCTGGCTGAACCCCGACAGGTGCAGAAACGAGACGCCGAGGTGAGGCGGCGCG
>CM053560.1:2513510-2538833 GCA_028646485.1 Cryptoprocta ferox | reverse complement strand
TAAAATGAACAAATCAAGAGACTATAGATGCTGGCGAGGATGTGGAGAAACGGGCATCCTCCTACACTGTTGGTGGGAATGTACACTGGTGCAGCCGCTCTGGAAAACAGTGTGGAGGTTCCTCAAAAAATTAACAGTAGAACTCCCCCATGAACCAGCAACAGCACTGCTAGGAATTTACCCAGGGGATACAGAAGTGCTGATGCATAGGGGCACATGTACCCCAATGTTCGTAGCGGCACTTTCAACAATAGCCAAATCATGGAAAGAGCCTAAATGTCCATCAACCGATGAATGGATCAAGAAGATGTGGTTTACATATACAATGGAATACTAGTTGGCAATGAGAAAGAATGAAATCTGGCCATTTGTAGCAACGTGGATGGAACTAGAGGGTGTTATGCTACATGAAAGAAGTTAGGCAGAGAAGCACAGATACCATATGTTTTCACTCATATGTGGAACAGGAGAAACTTAACAGAGGACCATGGGGGAGGGGAAGGGGAAAAAATAGTTAAGGAGAGGGAGGGAGGCAAACCATAAGAGACTCTTAGATACTGAGAACAAACAGGGTTGATGGAGGGGGGGGGAGGGGAAATGGGTGATGGGCCTGGAGGAGGGCACTTGTTGGGATGAGCACAACTTGGCAATAAACTATATTTTAAAAAATTAAAAAAGAAATATGCTCCTGTGCATTGCCATTTGCCCCTGCTGAAGGTGTGCACTGCGACGGCCGTTCGGAGTGCAACTTGACAATGCCTGTTAAGTCCATACGACATTCATACCCTCTGACACAGCAATTCCAACTGTAGAACTTACCCTGTAAAAAACAGTTCAAGTATGTACGATATGAGGATGTCAGTTCAACATTATTTCATAGGGAAAACTGCTGCCCCCTGATATGGAACTAGCTGCCTTCTGCATGGTTTGTCCACATCATGGACTATATTTAAAAGAATGACCCAGATTATTTCCTTAAAGACAATACACTTAGTGGCTCTCTCTCTGAGGGGAAAGGTTAGGAGCGTCTCACTAGGTTAGACATTTTCCATAACGAGAGCACCATTTTATTAAAAAGCAACAATAAAACCTAAAGACTCCAGGAAAAAAAAAAAGTAGTGAGGGTCAGAACAGCAAAATGTTATCACTGTTGAAACTAGGCGGCAGATACACATGAGGGTTCACTGTATTATTTTCTCTACCTCTGGCATGCTTGAAATTTTCCATAACAAAAAGTGAGAATAAAAAAGTAAAGAGGCGCCTGGGTGGTTCAGTTGGTTGAGTGTCCAACTCTTGATTTCAGCTCAGGTCATGATCCCAGGGTCGTGAGATCGAGCCCTGAGTTGGGCTCTGTGCTGAGCGTGAAGCCTGCTTGAGACTCTCTTTCTCCCCTGTGCCCCTCTCCGCCGCTCATGTGCTCTCCTGAAATAAATGAGATAAAACAAAAAAATAATAAATAATAAAAAAAAGTGAAAACAGGGGTGCCTGGCTGGCTCAGTCAGTGGAACAAGCGACTCTTGATCTCGGGGTTGTGGGTTGGAGCACTGCACTGAATATAGAGATTACTTTTAAAAAAATAAAATATTTTTTAAAAAAAGGAGAAAAGAGGAAGTGGTGGTCGCTGCCAACAGTGGTACGAAGACACCGTTGGGGCGGGGGGGGGGGGGGGACAAAGAAAACCGCCCCCATGTGACCCGGCAGGCTCATGCCCCTGTCTGACTAGCCAGGACAGAAATGACCCCCCGGAAACCCTGGCAGATAGAGATGATGGAAAAGCCCCTAGGGAAGACTCCCAATGGGGAACACTTACATAGGACTTCACATGAACAGGAAACACTACTTTCTCATGTAAAGCCCCCTGAGATTTCGGGGTGTATTTATCCATGACAGCACCTATGAGTATTGCCCTAACATACTTGAGATGTAAATATCATACTTTATAAAACAAAGAGAACAGCCTTTTGAGAATTTGTATTTGCGAGATTTCACATTAAAAAATCATCTCTTTGGAGCACCTGGCTGACTCAGACAGTACAGCGTGCAGCTCTTGATCTCAGGGTAGTGAGTTCAAGCCCCACGTTGGGTGTAGAGGCTACTTTTTTAAAAGATCTTTTTTATATTCAATGACTTTAGTTACAAAAATTCAATGTACACCAAATTTTCAGAACAAATTCATATCTGAGATTACCCACTTACAAGTTACTAAGTTAGCCTGTGACTGTCATGAGCGCTGGCAGAAGATACAGCCTCTTGGGTCACAAAGGACCTTATGACTCATGGTCCAATGAGGCGTATGCGCATCAGCATATTCACACTGGTTTCCCCGCCCGAAGCCAGTGACACGCTGGGCCCAGATGACACTTAAACAGCAATGGGCTGCTTTACAGGAGAAGAGCCCAGGGCCGATGGCCAAGCACTTGGGTTTTTTTTTTTTTAAGTTTATTTATGAATTTTGAGAGAGGGAGAGTGAGAGAGAACAAGCAGAGAAGGGACAGAGAGAGGAAGAGAAAGAATCCCAAGCAGGCTCCACGCTGCCAGCACAGAGCCCGATGTGGGGCTTGAACTCATGAACCATGAGATCATGACCTGAGCTGAAATCAAGAGTCGGACACTCAACCGGCTGAGCCCCCCAGGTGCCCCTGGCCCAGCACTTTTTGAACAAGCACACATAAGATGGATAAGCCTTGCCATCTGGCACATTCAGCAAGAACTTTCAGGAAGCTCAGGGAGCTGGCAAACTGCATCCCCCCACAGTTGGTTAGAGTGTTAGTATACACATCCACCAGTTTTACTGATACTGGGTTTTTGGTATGGTATTATTCCTACCTATAATTTTTCATCTATATATAATATTGATTTTAAATACTATTTTTCAATCTTACTCCAAATATCAATTTAAGTGTGCATTTTCAAATAGCTTCAGGCCATGCAAAACAAGAAAATCCTACTTGTAATCACACATTTGCAGAATCTGGAAAAAGTGCCTTCCCCCAAGAGCATCTAACCATGTCACTGCTATTCAGACGCCCATATACCACGTGGTAGTAACTGCCCCCGGAGGAAATAGGCACTGTAACTACTGTGCAGACGTGAGATGGCCCACAACTCCTGAAGGGAAGGGCTGAAGAAATAATTGTGAAAGCTTCTCACAAAAATTTATTTTCCAAAGATGACTTCTAGGGAGGGAGATAAAAAGCACTGAGAGTATGTAGTGAGTTGAATGGTGGACCCCCCAAAAGATAGGCCCTCATCCTAATCCCTGGCATCCACGACTGTGACCTTATTTGGAAGGTCTTCGCAGGTATAATTAAGCTAAGGAGCTTGACATGAGCACATCCTCATGTTCTCATCCCCACTACCCGGGGGGCCCTAAATCCAATGGCAAGTGTCCTCATAGGAGACACGCAGAGAAAGCAGAACGGTGGTTGCCAGGGGCTGGAGGGAGGGAGAAATGGGGAATTGTGATGCAATGGGTACAGAGTCCAGTCATGCAAGATAAAAAAAGTTCTAGAGATTGTTGGACAGCAATGTGTACTGTTAGCAGTACCACACACTTAAAAGTTTATTAAGAGGGTAGAGCTCTTGTTTTCATTGTGTCATTGTTTTCCCCACAATAATTTAAAAAAAACCAGACACACACATAGGCTCAGAAGGGGAGGCCATGTGAAGACGGGGGCAAAGCGCTGGAAGCTGCCGGAAGGGGCCAGGAAGGACCCGCCCCTGCAGCCTCCTGAGGAAGCACAGTCCTGCTAACACCTTGATTCCAGACTTCTGGCTCCAGAACTGGGAGAGAAGGCATTCCTGTCGGATGAGAGCCACCAGACTTGCGGTAATTTGTTGCCGCAGCCCCAGTTTTCTCATCTGAGAAAAACATTTCTTTCATTAAAGGAAAAATATTTCCTAAGCATAACAGTGTAGGCAGTGGCTCTGAGAAGACGGATGTATTTGACTACATAAAAATGTAAGAACTCTAGCACCTGAAGAAACACTCTTTCTCATGGTTAAATAAATGATGAAAAAGCCACACGAAGGAACGTTATACAGCAGACAACAGGAAGAAGGTAGCTCTGCAGCCTCTGACGGGGAAGAACCTTTGGAGACAGAGCATTAAACAAAAAGACAAATTAAGGAACAGCGTGTCAACTATGTTAACATTTGCAAAAAAAAAAAAATGAAAGAAAGGGAAGTGTTCATGGGGTGTCGACGGAGTGGCTCCCCAACAGGGTCCGTGTCCCTGGAAACTGAATGTCAGTCTGCGTGGCAAGCGGGAATTCGGATCGCAGAAAGGGGGGTGCCGGGGGGGCTCGTCCGCTGAGCGTCCGGCTCTTGGTTTCGGCTCAGGCCACGATCTCACGGTTCGAGGGATCGATCCCACACCGGGCTCCGTGCTCACCGCGTGGCGCCTACTTGGGATTCGCTCTCTCTCTGCCCCTCCCCCACTTGCGTGTGTGCGCGCTCTCTCCCTCTCCCCCAAAGTAAATAAACTTTAACAAAACTTTAAAGATTGCAGGAGGAACTGTTAAGGTTCCTAATGAGCTGGCCTTAAAATAAGGAACCGTTCCTAAACGTATCAGGTGGGCCCAAAGTAGTCACAAGGGCAGTGAGTTGAAGGAGGCAGAGGGGACAGAGTCAGAGCGACTAGAAGGTGTGACAACGCTGACTCGGAAGAAGGTGGAAGAGGCTGCAGGTTGAACGCGTGTGGCCTCTCGAAGCGGGAAAAGGCCAGGAAACGGGTTCTCCTTCAGCGCCTCCAGACGGGATGCAGCCATTCCAGCACCTTGACTTTAGCCCAGTGAGACTCACTTCAGACTTCCGACCTCCACGGCTCTCATAAATTTGTGTTGCTTTAAGCCATGGAATTTATGATAATTTGTTACAGCAGCAATGACACATTTATGCTCATCTATTCATAGAAGGAATTCTCCCACATGGGAAGCTTGTCTATTCTCATTTACTTATTTAATAATTGGCATTAGTATGGACCCGTGGATGTTTATTTTATACTTGGGATGATCCAATACTATTTTATTTTGTCGCTCAGGTTGCTCCAGCTTTGGCCACGGGTACCCGTTCAGCTGCCCCCGTGTCCCTCTGATGTGCCCCCATCAATAAAGGGTCTGTTTTTGAGTATTTTCTTACTTGCTGGTACTACAAAATCTTGTGTGTTCCCTGTCTCAGTCCTAGGACTAGCCATTTCTTCAAGAAGCCTTGATGCCTTTTATGGGAGAACGGTATTTATTGGTACTTATGAAAACACCAAGATCCGAGCACTAGGTGTCAGGTACCCTTTTACACTCAATCACCTCAACAATGCCACGCAATAAGGTACCCAATAAGGTACCCCATTAGCCCTCTCTCACAGATGAGGTCAGGTAGCCTGCCCAAGGTCACATCAATAAGCGGTAGGGCAGGGCTTTACACCCGGGGAGTCTGACTCCAGAAGCCCTTTCCTGACCACACTGTCGCTGGTTTCCCATGAGCAGAACACCATCACGAGGGTGCAGATGAGGTCACTCCGATGCAATTATAAGAGCACTGACCGGGGCAAGAGGTCCTTTTCAAAATAACTGGCTCGGCTAACAAGGTCCATGAGAAAGGCAGAACTTGGGAACCCCAGTGCCGATGATATAGGGACACGATCTTGGTAGGAGGACCAGCGAAAACACGAACTCCAGATGTGAGTGCCATAACCCTCACAAATGAGCACCAGAGTATGTCTGGTCTCTCCTGATTTGGTAACTTTCAAACTTCTGATACAGTCAGTGCATCAGGCAATCTGGTCACTCAGTATTCCCTGATGTCGTCTACCCTGTGCTGTAACTTCGTGCCTTTTACAACATTAGATAGTTGTTTAACAAAGTGGGAATAACTAGCTTTTTTTTTTTAAGTTTGAGAGAGACAGCGTTGCACGCACAAGCAGGGGAGGGGCAGAGAGAGAAGGAATCCCAGGCAGGCTGTGTGGTCCCCACAGAGCCCAACTCACGCTTGAGCTCATGACCTTGAGATCATGACCTGAGCTGAAATAAAGAGCTGGCCACTCAACTGAGCCATCCAGGTGCCCCGACAGCTAGCCCTTAAAACCTGTTACAGCACATCCACTGGAATGGCTAAAATTAAAATGACTGAAAATGCAAAGTGTTAATGAAGACGTGGACTCAACAGATCTCTCATATGTGGATAATGGGAATGAAAAATGGGATAGCCATCTCTCTCTCTCCCTGTTTCTCTTCCCCGCTCATGCTCTCTCTCTCTCTCTCTCAAACAAGATTTTTTTTCTTTAAATGCATTTGTGGGGCGCCTGGGCGGCTCAGCCGGTTGAGTGTCGGACTCGGCTTAGGTCATGATCTCGTAGTTTCATGGGTTTGAGCTACACCTTGAGCTGTGTGCACTGACCACGCAGAGACTGCTTGGGATGCTCCCTCTCTCTGCCCCTCCTCCACTCATGCTCTGCCTCTCTCAAAAATAAATAAATAAACTTAAAATGCATCTGTGTATTTACCAGCCCTTCAGAAGGGGAGGGCTTTTTTAACACAGAAGTTCAATGAATTGACAAAGAAGGAAGATCTAGAGGTGAGCCTAGCCACACTTTTTAACATGTTTACATCAAAATCTTAAAATGTAAACGCAAACCATGATCTGAGAAAATTTATGCAACAAATATGAGAATAGCTAATATATTTAATTATAAAGACAAGTTTTAACAAATAAATACTAGTATCTTTCAAAGAAAATGCACAAAAGGGCATAAGATG
Source organism: Cryptoprocta ferox (assembly GCA_028646485.1). Classification (NCBI taxonomy): domain Eukaryota; kingdom Metazoa; phylum Chordata; class Mammalia; order Carnivora; family Eupleridae; genus Cryptoprocta; species Cryptoprocta ferox. The sequence continues at coordinate 2,532,081 of CM053560.1, read as the reverse complement.
ATTCACTTAAAAAATAAAAGCGGCTCAGGGCACCTGGGTGGCTCAGTCAGTTAAGCGTCCGACTTCAGCTCAGGTCATGCTGTCACAGTTCGTGGGTTCGAGCCGCGCGTCGAGCCACGCGTCTGACTTTGTGCTGACAGCTCAGAGCCCGGAGCTGCTTCAGATTCTGTGTCTCCCTCTCTCTCTGCCCCTCCCCTGCTCCCTCGCTCTCTCTCTCAAAAATAAATAAACATTAAAAAAAATAAAAATAAACTAAAAAATAAGAAGATAATAGTAGCCAGTAGAGAAAACTACTGACACTTAGAGGAATACAAAAGAGCTGCCTTTTTTTTTTTTTTTTTTTTTTTTGAGAGAGAGAGAGAGAGAGAGCAAGCAGGGGACGGGCAGAGGGAGAGAGAAAGAGAATCTCAAGCAGGCTCCAAGCTCCGGGCAGAGCCCGATGCAGGGCTCGGTCTCACACCCTGGGATCATGACCTGAGCCGAAACCAAGAGTTGGATGCCCAACTGACTGAGCCACCCAGGCGCCCATCCCCTTTTTAAAATAAGAGACTGTTGGGTGCCTGGGTGGCTCAGTCGGTTAAGTGTCTCACTTCGGCTCAGGTCATGATCTCACGGTTGGTTCGTGAGTTCAAGCCCACGTCGGGCTCTGTGCTGACAGCTCGGAGCCTGGAGCCTGCTTCGGATTCTGCGTCTTCCTCTCTCTCTGCCCCTCCCCTGCTCATGCTCTCTGTCTCAAAAATAAATAAACATTAAAAAAATAAATGAGTAAAAATAAAGTGAGACTGTTCCATCTACCAAATTGGCAGAGGTCCGCAACATGTGTATTCCACATAGGAACGAGGTTGTGGTGAGGCAGTGCCACGTGACACAGCACAACGAATGCGGAAATGAATGTCTACGGCAAGACCACTGAGAACATCCGCTACCTTGCCCGGCAATGATGGGCTTCCTGGGGAAAGGCTGTGTGGTAGACTCCCACTTTCCGATCAATCATTCTGTATTATGTGAATATTCTACAGCAAACATGAATTACTTGTTTAAGTAGGAAAAAGATATTAGAAAGAAAAGAGCCCATATCCTTTAGCTCAGCAATTACACCGCCAGGTTTCTATCCCAAGGACACCAACAGAGACACAAATAAAATTTACAGACAGAGATGTTCATCACAGTGCCACACCAGTAAGAATGCTAAAAAATATCTAATATCAAGGAATGGTCTAATAATACTTTCAGTCACAAGCTGAAATATTAGGCAGCCACTAAAAATGATGCTTTCAGGTTGTCTGGGTGGCTCGGTCAGTTAAGCATGTGACTTTGGCTCAGGTCATGATCTCTCGGTTCCTGAGTTCGAGCCCTGCGTTGGGCTCTGTGCTGACCCCTCAGAGTCTGGAGCCTGCTTTAGATTCTCTTTCTGCCCCTCCCCCACTCACGCTCCAGCTCTCAAAAATAAATAATCATTTAAAAAATGCTTTCAAATAACATTTAATGATATAGGGAAATGTTCAGGCATAATTTAATGTTAAGTGAAAAAAGGATGATAACCATCATGCAAATACATAAACACACAAGAGAAAGAATGGACATAAGTATGTAAAATATGTTAAAGCATCCATCTCTGAGTGGGATCAGTGATGATTGTAATTCTCTCCATTATTTTCTATATTTTTCAATGTTCACAATGAATATATATTACTTTAAATGTGCACAGACATGGGCATTCTCAAGAACGTTAAGAAATCAGTGAACTCGGCTAACCACCAACAGAAACATGAGCTCAAAATGAACTGTCTTGATACTACAATAGCAGTTTAAAGAGAGATACACAGGAAGCTTCTGGGAGGGATGAAAGCCAGTTACTTAAAGTCATGCTGGGGACTGAGGTATTGGATTTGAGAATAGAAGGGAAATTTACACAGTAAATTCCAATTTGTATCTCATCACAGGTTAAGTAGACTTACTTAAAACAAAACAAAACAAAACTAGTCAACTGTTCGCTTGAAAGTGGTTTAAGTACAAACTCAGAATGTGTGCCAACATCCCAGGTTAGTTCCAGGCCATCACAACGAGCAAGTGATAAACAGAACCCGCGGCCTGGAGATGGCCATGGTGGATAAAGGGTCGCTTATCTCCCCCATGATGCCTTCGATAGAAGGGCTGGGTATAAAACAAGAATGAGGGGCACCTGGGTGGCTCAGTCGGTTAAGCATCTGACGTCGACTCAGGGCATGATCTCATGGTTCGTGGGTTCGAGCCCTGCATCAAGCTCTGTGCTGACAGCTCAGAGCCTGGAGCCTGTTTCAGATCCTGTGCCTCCCTCTCTCTCTGCCCCTCCCCCACTTGTGCTCTGTCTCTGTCTCAAAAATAAATAAAACAAAACAAAAAAACAAGAATGAAAGGCAAAAGAGAGAAAAAGAGAAACATCTTTATTAAAAAAAAAAAAAAAACACCTAGGAAACGGACCTTCCTATTCTCTCCAGCAGGATCTGCCATATTTTCACAGGCCTTTAATTTAGATGAGGGACATCAAGAGTACACAAAGCACAACACAGAGCTATTATGAAGGGACAGAGCTGTGCTAAGGGGGGAAAAAGTCCCGCCTCACATTAAGGGGTATAGACAAAATAAACGGTCACCAAAAAACCCAAAAAAAACCCCCCAAAAAACCACCCAGACTCAAGGACAAAGAGGAGTTACCTAATACAGCTGCAAGGAAGGGTAGAAAGAGGAAGGTAAATGAGGCTGTTTGCATTAATTAAGATTCTATTCATTTTTATTAAACCAAGTCTTGTTCATTTAAGTGGAAATTAAGCCTATTTAACGCATGAAAACGGAGGTCAAATTCACTTTTTGTGAAAAGGGATGCTTGTCATGCTCAAAGCCATTTGTACTGTAAGCGCTGCTTCTACATAGCTTAAGGCAGGTGATAGGCATCAGCTGTGGGGCCCTGCCAGTGGCGGGGTGAAGACTGGGGGGTGGGGGGGGTGAATTACGGAGGACAACTGTCAACTCGAGTTGGAAGGAAGAGGATTCAGCTTCTAATGTCCACTCTGAGAGATTAAGTAGCTCAAACCAAATTACTAAACCACGGAACCTTCCACGAGGAGGGCTGTACCCAGTTAATTACTTGGTGTAGTAAGGAAACTGTGACCTGAATTACCGAACACCAGGAAAACAAAAAAGGACGTAAAACTATTCATAAATCCATTAAAATTTTTCACTCAAATTGCACCCTTGAACCCAGTAAGTCCACTGCTGGGAATGTATGCCACTGATAAACATGAAGAATTAATAAAAAATTTTAAGAAAACAACAACTATGTTCAAACATCCTCATTGAAGATCCATCCTAGAGAGTTACCCTGCGACGTATTTAATACAGTCCCGTACAGTTCGGGGCATCTGTTTAAGAGACAAACACATATTCACAGGTACATATACAGATACATACATCTATTTATGTTCGTCTATGTACCTGTATATGCATGTGTGACTATGTAGCTGTATATGTACACACACACACACACACACACACACACACAATATGCACAGATTTGTGGAGGTCCATCTAAGGAAACGTTAACCAGGACTGACGATGTCAAGTAGGGGGAGGGTCCCAAGACTCACTGTTTCCATGAATCACAAAGCCAGTATTACTTTTACTTAATTAAAGAGAAAAAAAATAAAGAGAAAAAGTTGCTGGTTGATGCATCCATTTATAAAACCAGAAGGAGAGAGGTGCACTAGGAAGAGAGAGTGACACAAGATTATTTGAGGTTCCCGCGAGTTTGGTTCCATAAAAATACATTCATGAGGGACACGAAGCTGAACTCTCTGCAGTAACAGCAGATAACTTTAAAAATTCTCTGTGATATAATAGGAAACTGTGACTGCCTTCCGAACACATAGGTTTTTTTCTCTGTTTATAGTTATGTTTTGAATAATCCATTAAAACGTTCAGACAGTAAAAAATTGGCACTCCCACTAGATTAGATAACGGTAAATTTCTTCCAAATAAGAATCTGTCATTCTTTCCCCTCCTACACCCCTGCCTTCCTCCACTGGGGTAGCAAATAAGAACTCATTCACGGGGCGCCTGGGGGGCTCAGTCGGTTGAGTGTCCGACTTCGGCTCAGGTCACGATCTAACGGTTCATGAGTTTGGGCCCCGAGTCGGGCTCTGTGCTGACAGCTCTGAGCCTGGAGCCTGTCTTCCGATTCTGTGTCTCCCTCTCTCTCTGCCCCTCCCCCATTCATGCTCTGTCTCCCTCTGTCTCTCAATAATAAATAAATATAAAAAAAAAAAGTTAAAAAAAAAAGAACTCATTCATAATTACCACTTACCAGACACGATGCTGTGAGCTTTTACACAGTTGATTTCATTTAATCTTTGAAACAATCCTATAAAATAGATGTTCTTATGCCTGTTTAAAATGGAGTGTGGAGGCATGCCTGGCTGGCTCAGGGGGTGGAGAGTGTGACTCTCGATCTTGGGGTCATGAGTTCAAGCCCCATGTGGGGTGTAGAGATTACTTAAAAATAAAATCTTATAAATAAATAAATAAATACAACTAAGTGGAGGATCTTATTTTCGGAAGACGGCAGCTTCTAGATACCCCATCCCACATGCTCATCTTAGTGCGTACCTCTGCCACTCCTCCATCAAGAGGTGCGATCCACGTTCTGTTTCCTCAACTCTGGGGGATGCGGGGGGGGGGGGGGCTACGACATTTCCGAGGCTAGATCAGAGAAGGTCACGCTGCTTCCACCCTGCGCCCCCCAAGTGCCACCCTGCGAGGAAGGCCAAGGCACGTGGCGGCGGCAGCGTTCCGGCTGACAGCCCACGCGAAGGCCCCAGTGGGCAGCCAGCATCAGCCGCCGGACACGTGAGTGACAAACTTCGGAGAGGGCTCCAGCCCCAGCCACAATCCGACTGTGACTGCAGGAGAGGATCCAAGTGAGGCCTGCCTAGCTGAGCGCAGGCCACCCACGGAACCTCGAGAGAGAGTAACGTGTTGGTACCGTCAGCCGCCAAGCTGGGGGGATTTGTTAGGAAGCAATACATAACCACGATAATGAAGAAAGGTCAGTGACCTGCGAGACCGCCGTGTCTGCCTGGCCTGTAGCAACCTTCCTGTGTCACCCCTGCTCCCTACAACTGCAAATGACGCGAAACAATAAGAAGGCCGCCTTCACAGAATGCTCACTACGTCCCGAAACACTTGGGCGTTGCCTAGAAAACAAGGTAGAAAATACACGTAGAAAACCATAAAATGAAGACCAACATGGTGCCCAGCCTTCCTGGCCCCACTGACCCCAAGCTATGAATCCAATTTCACCATTACTCACTCTTCCTATTCATTCTACTTCTGTGACTCTGTCTCTGTGACTTCCTGTTCTGGAATATTTTCTCCCTTGTTAAATATCTGTCAGGCATCTAACTGATCGGGACGTACACTCGGGTGACAACAGGTTTCACCAGTACTTAGACTGGATTTTAAGGCAGAAGAAAAGAATAAAGATGTAACACTAAACCAACTAATTGAAAACTACCAACATTGCCATTTAAAAGAACATATCAAATAATACCTACTATACCAAAAAAAAAAAAAAAAAAAACCAAAAGGTTTAAAGGATATAAAAAAGGCAAGTATTGACATATATAGAATGCTTACGTGTGGGGCGCCTGGGTGGCTCAGTCAGTTAAGCATCCAACTCTCGATTTCAGCTCAGGTCATGATCTCACAGTTTGTGAATTCAAGCCCTGTGTCGGGCTCTGCACTGACGGTGAGGAGCCTGCCTGGGATTCTCTCTCCCTCCCTCTCTCTCTGCCTGTGCTCTCGCTCTCTCTCTCAAAAATAAATAAATAAACTTCAAAAAATAAATAAATAGAATGTTTTATGTGTAGTATGTGTTATATATTGTTAGAGTATACAATATATAATGCTAACATTAATGTTTAAAAGGGGGGATGGGACACCTGGCTGGCTCAGCCGGTGGCGCATGAGACTCCTGATCTCAGGGTTATAAGTGTACGCTCTCTCTCAAACATAAATGTCAAAAAACATTTTTAATAAAGGGGGGATAGACACCCATTTATATATGCTTGTATGTAAATGCACAGATACGCGTTTATAAAAACAGACATATACAGACATGAGTGAGACCCTAAGAGTGGTCGCTTCTAGCACAGGAGCAGGAAAGGTCTAAGACGCAAAAGTGAATAAATGGAATGATCAAAGGATCAAACCTAACTTAAACAAAACTGAGACACACTGATAGGGACACAGCACCACCTCTGACGTATCTTTGACCAAAATGTTTAAGCTAAAGCTAATCATGAGGAAACTATCCGATAAATCCAAATTGAAGGGCATTCTGCAAAATCCATGGTCTCAATTCTTAAAAAAAAAAAAAATCATGAAAGACACAGAAGGCAGGACACCGAGCCGGTGTAAAGGAGACCAAAGAGATATGGCAACAAAATGCAATGTGTGCTTTTTGATTGGTTCCTGGAAAAAATAAAAACACCTATAATGGATGTTATTGGGCTAACTGGGAAAATTTGAAATACAGGCTGCATACTGGATAAGAGCACTATATATCAAGACGTTTGTGCTGTGATTACGTAGAATGTCACTGCTCTTAGTAGACACTTGCTGAATGATTAGTGGTGAAAAGTACTGTGTGTACTACTAACTCTCAGAACACTCAGCGAAATAAACACTGTACATGATTTAGAGTGTGCAAGTGAGCAGACACACAAAGGGCAACATGGTGCATTTAGGTGAAAGGTTTATAAATAATCAATGAATTCGTCCTGCAACTTTCGTGCAGACTCAAAAATTCTGAAAATAAATAGTTGGGAAGGAAAAAAGGAAAAAAAATGTGTATATAAGTCCCCATCATAAGTAAAAATGTAAATAAAGGGGCATCCGGGTGGCTCAGTCGGTTAAGCAACCGACTTCGGCTCAGGTCATATCTCGCACTCTGTGAGTTCGAGCCCCGTATGGGGCTCAATGCTGACAGCTCAGCGCCTGGACCTGCTTGGGATTCTGTGTCTCCCTCTCTCTCTGCCCCTCCCCTGTTCACACTCTGTCTCTCTCTCTCTCTTTCTCTCTCTCAAAATTAAATAAACATTAAAAAATTTACATGTAAATAAAGCCTTTTGTAGGCCTTGTACTCTACAGCTTTGGGTGCATTAATGAAAAAGAAAAACCTGTAAACAATAGCCCAAAAGAAAATAAGAATGTCTTGTAAAGCGTGAATGGGGTAAATTAATTATTTTAAATATCTTTGTTTCACAATTTATGCCATAATCAACTACCAAAGGACACTTAAGGTACAATGCAAATTTTACACTGTAAGTACACGCAATTAAATCTTTTCACAGCAAAGAAGATCCGAATTTTTCTGTACCTGTGGCAGAAATATAGATCTGTATAGAAATGTAAAAAAAAAAAAAAAAAAATTTTTTTTAACCCATTGAGGTTGGTTGCAGTTCAATTACCCATAATCCACAAATCCAAGCATAGTGTAAATGTTTTACCATTACATTTTCCAGGGCGACCACTTCATTTCCCAACTTCCTAGTAACACTCACTTCACTAAAAGGTTGTTTCAAAATCCCTATAAAAAAGTTCCAATAAAAACACTACTGTTTGATCCAAAAAATAAAGCAGCCCATCTTTCCTCTCATTTTTCCCTAAACCGAGGGCATTAAAAGGCAGGAAGCCACACAGTAACCGCTACCTTACTGCCGAATGTTCAAGAATCCCAGTTTCAGTCCAGCGTGTAAATACAACAAAACCCCCAAAACTTGTAACATAACCTCACACCAAAATATGCCTGGGAGCTCTCGGGGGGGGGGTCCGCTCTGAGACCCCACCGCCCCCAAGCCAGCCCCGAACCCCCGGGGGCGCCCGCTTCTGACGGCCCAGAGAGGTTCGGGGTCCCCACACGCTGCGCCTTCCCGGCCTGCCGAGCGGCCCCACCACCCGGGCGAGCAGACCCCGCCCCTCCATACCCTCCCGGACCCCGGCGCCCCGCCGTCCGCCCTCGCGTCCCCTCCCCTCTCCGGCCCCGCTCACTCTTCATCCTGGACGCGGAAGCCGACGACGGGCTGTTGCCGACACTGGGCGGAGAAGAAAGGGGCAGAAAGGGAGGCCCCCTGGCTTCCACTCCTCTGACACAGGGTCCCGAACCAGGCCCTCCGCGCTGGCCCCTCGACAGAGAGCGTTAGGATCCGGCCGCCATGTTGTATCCCTGTCACCCTAGCAACCGTCAGGCCCTGGACGCCCGCGCGTGCGCAAAACACCACGTCCGCCTCTGTCGGCCCAACGTGTACGCGTGCGCAGTGCGGCCCGACTCCTTAGTCTGGTTGCTGAGCAACCTCCCTCGCCGCCTTTGGTAAGCAATTCCCCGCCTTTGAGTGCAGGCGACTTTCAGGGATCGCTATTCCCCGCCTGCCTGATAAGTTAGCCGTGTGACACCTAATGCTGGAACGACGGTGGAGCTTTAACTGGGCTGGAGACGCACTAACTGTCAGTTGATACCTATTCTTTACCGTCTCATCCTGCGATTGATCATCTCCTATCTAGTCTGGAACATAGAGGTTCATTTGTAAGTTTTTCTGTTTAATTCAGCAAGCGTTTATTGAGCCCAGGGCACTGTTGCAGGCTTTGGGTCTATAAAGGAGGGCAGCGTGGACAGGGCCCCCGACTTCCTGAAACTTACATTCCAGTGTAAGGTTGAAGGAATGAATATGTGAATAAACTGTGTGCAAATAAGCAAACGGTGGCCAGCCCTCCGGAAACTCACAATGCGCTAAAAATAACAACTGTATGTACCTGTGTAGCACTTTATGAAACTCATTGTTATGTAGTTGCTTTTTTCATCCCTACAACTACTCCCTTAGTTCAGGTATTCCTTTTTTTTCCAATTACTTTTTGAAATTAAAGAAATAAAACGTGTCCTTTGGGGGGGATCAAAATACAGAAATATATCAAGTAAAATTTGAAATAATCCTTTAGAAGCATTTACATCCTTCTCACTCTCCGTCCTCCCCAGAATTAACCACTGGCAACAGTTGAGTGGCATCTTTTGGGAATTTCTGTGCATGAATTTGGACAGACTTTCCCCATAATTGAAAATCATAGATATCCTTCTATAATTTGCTTTTTTTCCACTTAAAAAATCATTGTCATCTTTTAATATAAGCACATGGAGAGCTTCCCTATGCTTTTTAACTGACACATAATATTCCACAGTATGGATATACTCTCGTTTTTTAACCATGTCCCTATTAATGTTTCCTATTTTCACTATTACAAACAATACTTGAGAAAATATCCCTGTGCCTATCTTTGAGCACACAGACTGTTTCTGTTGGAGTTGATAGGTCATAAGGCATCTATAATTTAATTGTGGACTGATGTGAAATAATTCTCCAAAAACACTGTGCCAACACAGAAAGATCTATACATGAATTCCCTTCCCCCCACACTTGCATGGACACAGCATGTCTAGGAAGATTAAGGAGCCATTCAGTCTCTTCCCCTTTGCTGCCTTCTCTGGAGCAGCAGCGGACGAGGTTTCACCTGCCGACTGCAACCAAAATGAAGTTCAATCCGTTTGTGACTTCTGACCGGAGCAAGAACTGTAAACGGCATTTCAGTGCACCTTCCCACGTTCGCAGGAGATTCGTGTCTTCCCCTCTTTCCAAAGAGCTGAGACAGAAGTAGCACATTGGATCCATGCTCATCCGGAAGGACGATGAAGTGCAGGTTGTCGAGGACACTACAAAGGTCAGCAAATTGGCAAAGTAGTCCAGGTTTACCGGAAGAAATACGCGTCATCTGCATTGAAAGAGGACAGCGAGCGAAGGCAAACGGCCCAACCGTCCACGTGGGCACCCACCCCAGTAAGGGGGTATCACCAGACTAAAACTGGACAAAGACCCTCCAAGATCCTTGAATGCAAAGCCAAATCTCGCCAAGTTGGAAAGGAAAAGGGCAAATATCGGAAGAAGCAACGAAGAAGATGCAGGAAAAAGGAATCTGATACATGACATTTAATAAAAACTGTTAAAATGAAAGAAAAAAAGCTACTCTGGAAAAGATCAAAACATAACAGTGTGCAATTTTTAGTTTCTTTATGGTTCCCAATCCCTCTTTCTTGTCCCCCCCTTGAGGACATCATCTCTTGTCCGTTGGCTGGGAGCTTTCTCCTGTCTAAGCCACTGGACATGAGCCCTGAATGCTTCCACTGGCCCGGCCACTTTCCCCTGTCCCCTGTCCTCTGGAGCCCATCCCAGCAGGGGGCAGACCACCTGCCCAGGTGCACTCTGCCCTCAATATTCCCTTCCTCCCCGCCCCCACAAGACTCCTCGGTTTCCCACACACCCCTCCTCCTGTTTCTACCCACCTTACCTCTTGCTGGTCCCAGCCTCCTACTTCCAGCCCCAGGGTGACCAAGTCTCCACAGGTGCCTGTCATTTATAAGATAAAGTCACATTTCTCACCCCATACACAATCTCCCTCCACCTGAAATCATCAGGCCCAAACCTTTGCCCATCCCACGTTCCTTTCATGTCTTTGTGCCTGAATTCATTTTGGTTTAGAAAGTTATTTTTAGGGATGCCTGGGTGGCTCAGGTCAATTCCAGCTCAGGTCATGATCTCACAGTTCATAAGTTCGAGCCCCATGTCGGGCTCTGTGCTGACGGCTCAGAGCCTAGAGCCTGCTTCAGATTCTGTGTCTTCCCCTCTCTCTGCCCCTCCCCCGCTCTCACTCTCTCTGTGTCTCAAAAATAAATAAAACATTTTTTAAAAAAAGAAAGTTATTTTTAGTTCCTCTAATAATGTTTTAAATATATTTGACATGTATTTAATTAATAAAATTATAATTAATATTAATATATTATTTAAACTATTATATAAAAATACTATTATATTTAACATATATTATGTTCTATTCCATTACATTATATATTTGGTGGCTATTCTGTTTCATGGTTGCACCATCCCCTGTTTAACTGGTTCCCTACTGATGAACATTTGGGTTGTTTTCTAATAGTCCCATCTTTCAAACACTGCTGCAGTGATCAACCTTGTAAATACATAATTCCCTGTACGTCCATGTGTACCCAGAGGAGAAATTCCCAAAGTGGAGCTTCAGAGTCAAGGGCATCTACTTTGAAATTTTTAACTTCTTTTTAAAAAGCTGAGTCAAGTTCATATAACATAGAATTAACCATTTTAAAGTGTGACATTTAGTACATTCACGGTGTCGCGCAACTATCACCTCTATCTAGTTCGGAAATACCTTCTTCATCACCCCAGAAGGAAGTCCTGTTCCCATTAAGCAGTCACATGATGTAAGTGAAAGAAGCCAGACACTAAAAGCCACATGTGTATTGTATGATGCCATTTATCGGAAATGTCCAGAACGGGCAAATCCGTAGAGACAGAAAGGGGCTGGGGGAGGGAGAGAAGTGACTGCTCATGGAGACAGGGTTTCTTTCTGTGGCGATGACAATCTTCTGGAATTAGATTGTGGTGAAGGTTGCACAAGTTTGTAATAATTCCTGAATTGCACATATTAAATGGTTAAGAACGATTATGTGGGGGCACCTGAGTGGTTCAGTCAGTTGAGGGTCCAACTCGATCTCGGCTCAGCTCATGATCTCACAGTCTGTGAGTTCGAGCCCTGCGTTGGGCTCTGTGCTGACATCGAGGAGCCTGCTTGGGATTCTCTCTCTGTCTTCCCCTCCCCTGCTGATGCTCTCTCTGTCTCTAACAAAATAAATAAATAAACTTTAAAAAAAAGAATATGTGAATTTTATCTCAGAATAAATTGGAAAAACACACAGAGTGGTTATTGCTAGTACTACTGTTAATGGTGCTATCTTTGTTGGCTCTGAAGGGCCACAGCTAATTCCTGCAGACCACTGGGATTTGATCTCTCCCTATCTCCTTGTGGCCTTTCCCCTTATTTTGGGACTTTGTCACATTTATCTTTCTCTCTATCTTTCACATTCTTCTTTTTTTAAATGTTAATTTATTTTTAAGACAGAGAGAGCGCAAGCAGGCAAGGGGCAAAGAGAGGGAGACATAGAATCTGAAGCAGGCTCCAGGCTCCGAGCTGTCAGCCCAGAGCCCGACAAAGGGCTTGAACCCACAGACTGCGAGATCATGACCTGAGCCAAGGCCGGATGCTCAACCCACTGAGCCCCCCAGACGCCCCACTTTCCTATGTTTCTTCTGCCATTTAGGCTCTAATCTCCTTGGGCTGCCCACCTTTCTTCTCCCCTGCAGGTAGACGGTGTTACTGGATAGTCACTGAGTTCCTGTTAAATTGATGAACAGGTGAACGCATTTTGGCAGGTGAGCCCCAGCCCCATCATTTCTGGTTGCCACGGGCTGAGTGATTTTCTGCTCATTTTCATCGTGGACAAGCGGCTCTGGGGAGTGAAACTGTAACGACCAGGTTTGTCTGGTTGTAAAGACCGGTGTGCTCACCCAGGCAAGCAGGGGCCGCTGGACTTCAACCCTCAGCAGCTGGGCCGGCCCATCACACCTGGCGCAGGGGACCATCACTCCCAGGAGCGGAGGGGGAGGGCCTCCAGAATGAAAGGTCAAAGGATACAAATGGGGTACCTTAGCAGGAAGTTTACAAAAGGGAATTTGTGAAAGGTTTTGCCTAGAGCAGTGGTTCTTCAGCTTAGCAGGTCCCAAATCACCTGCCTTCAGGCGATCGTGGTTTGTTCAACCCAGATTGTCACGCCCCACTCCCAAAGTTTCTGCGCCTGTAATTTTGGGGCGGGGCTCAATAATTTGAGGCTCTAACAGGATCCCAGGTGCTGCTGCTGCTGCTGCAGCAGTGACCATATTTTAAGAACCACTGACCTAGATAACTCCTTATTCTTTCTTTAATTCTGAGCAGATTAGGAAATGCTACTTCGTGGGGCGCCTGGGTGGCTCAGACGGTTGAGCATCCGACTTCGGCTCAGGTCATGATCTCAAAGTTTGTTGGGTTCGAGCCCCGTGTTGGGCTCTGTGCTGACAGCCTGCTTCAGATTCTGTGTCTCCCTCTCTCTCTGTTCCTCTCCTATTCACTCTCTGTCTCTCTCTGTCTCTCAAAAATAAATAATGTAAAAAAAAAAAGAAAATTATAAAAAAATAAAATAAATAAAAAATTTTTAAAAAGAAAAGAGAAAGGAAATGCTACTTCGAAAAGAAAAAGCAATCGCTGTGGACCCGTGTCTCTCTACAGAAACACGCTCAAACACCACGTCTGGGTGTCAGCCTTCTGGGCTTACAGCTGTGGGGCCTGGACACCATCTTCCCTGGACCACTCGTGCCCTAAATGACAAGAAGATGAATTGACAGCCAAGAAACAATGGGCCATGAGCCCTCCTCCTGTCCTGCACACAGTGACAGCAGCCAGGCTGTGCAACACGCTCAAGAGATGCTTGCAAAATGGAACCACCCTGCACCTTAGAGCTCCACCTTTGAAACTGCTCCAACATTACCTAATGACAGCCACTGGAGCTTTCTGATTCATTCTAAAACTGTTCCTCGCACAGTTCATCCTGCATCCTAGCACTAGCTTTTCTCTATTTTCCAATGTCAAGAGATTCAGCCATGAGGCCATGTTTAAAAGATATGTGTCCTGGGGAGCCTGGGGGGCTTCGTTGGTGAAGCATCCGACTTCGGCTCAGGTCATGATCTCACCGTTCACCAGTTGGAGCCCCGAATCGGGCTCTGTGCTGACAGCTCAGAGCCTGGAGCCTGCTTCGGATTCTGTGTCTCCCTCTCTCTCTGCCCCCCCACCACTCTGTCTCTGTCTCTGTCTCTCTCAAAAATAAATAAACATAAAAGATATGTGTTCGTCTGCTGAGTATCTTAATAAATGTTCCAACCAGGAAATAGGCAGAAGTTATAAAAATTAGAGATGACAGAAATTTCAAACATGTTAACACTGGTAAGGTGGGCAAATGCAAATCCACCTAAATACATTAGAAATTAGATTCACTTTAGAAAATAATAAATATATCTCAGAGGAAACTAAGGTAGCAGAGCTACGAAATAAAGAGCACAAGAATATTGGCCATTCAAACTAACATGAAGAATGGTAGCTAACCAAGCACTATAAATAAGGTCACGGTGTAATGTGTGATGTGAATGCAAAAATAGGTAAACTTCAGACTCAGGGAGTCTATGCACATCTCTGAGAAAAAAGCATTCAGAACAACAGATACCTTATAAAGTTTAAGAAAAGGTTTCCTAAAAGGAGAACAGAAAGAATTAAAATTCAGCCCTTAAAGTCATAGAGAAGAAAATCACACCAGGAAAGCCCAGTCAAATCACTGGACCACCATTTTCTCATTTCTGTACATGGGGCTAAAAATACCCACTCCAAAGGGTGGTAGTGCAGATTCAATCAGATGTCTGTGGCACACTATACAATACTGCTTGATTTTTGCCCAGATGCTCAATAAATGTTGACTAATCAAAAGCTATCATCAGGGCGCCTAGGTGGCTCAGCTGGTTAAGCGTTCAATTTCAGCTCAGGTCACGATCTCACGGTTTGTGGGTTCAAGCCCTGCATCGGGCTCTGTGCTGACAGCTCGGAGCCTGCTTCCGATTCTGTGCTCCCTCCCTCTCTCTCTCTCTCTGCCCCTCTCCCACTTCACTCTGTCTCTCACTCTCTCTCAAAAATAGACATTAATCACTCTGTCTCTCACTCTCTCTCAAAACATTAAAAAAAAGGTATCATCAACTGTCACCTGCTGTTACTCTTTTCTGACAAGGGTGAGCCTGATTTTCAAAGATTATTGCACATCCAGGACAAACTTTAACCCTTGATAGGGAGGAATTAAACAGGTAGACCAATAGGTTATAGAAGGTCATGTGGCCTGTTGGAGACCCAGAGAGGCCTTTGCCAAGGTCACCCACTCATTAGTGGCCATCTCTGCTCAGCCCCAAATCTGCAACTTCCAACTCCTTGTGCTTCAATAGCTCCCTTACATCTAATAAAGACCTTTGTAAAAGCTTTGCAATTAATCTACATGCTTTAAGGAAGGACATTTTTTAAAAGTCTATGGAACCAACCGATTTGTTGTAGCAAATTAGAAGCAACATCTGAAAAATCCTTCTGTTTGTGTATTTTTCCTTTGTGTTGTCTAACAGCTTTGACATGGTGCATATTGTACAATGAAGCATTTTATTCCTGCTTCCCCTCCCCGCTCCTGCTTTCTTTCTTTTTTTTCTTTTGCTTTTTTTCTCCAGAGTTGATTGGCAAGAATTCAGCTTCAACATTCAAAGTGTTTTGCTCTGTCCTTGTCTGTGTGCTACGGGACTCTGAGTCAAAATTAAAAAAGATAAAAAGAAGGTTGGAAGATAGTTTAAGGAAATTGTTCAGGAAATAGACAATAGACCTGGGCTTGGACCAAAGGAAAGAGACGAAAATTAGAGATTCAACCCCGAAGTTTTGACGTCTGAAGAATAATGTTCCAGAAAAAGATAAAAGGAGACGATCAAATCTCCCTCAGGAACATTCTTCCTCTGAAATGTTGCCAGAATGGAAGGGCACGTTTCTGAATCGAAAGGTCCAACAGAATGAATTTAACATGAATTCAACAAACGTGTATTGAACACCTACTTGGTGCCAGGCACTGTTCCAGGAACTTGCGATCCACAAATGTCGTGATGGAGGCCACGATCAGAGTGCAGCTTCCACAAACGAGCAAAGGAACAGCAAAGATTGCCAGCAAACCACCAGTGGCTGGTAGAGAGGCATGGGACAGATTCTTCTTCAGAGCCCTCGGAAGGAACCAACCCTGAGGACACCTCGGTCTTGGACTTCTGGCTTCCAGAACTGTGAGAGAATACATTTCTCTTAAGTCGCCCAGTTTGTGTTTTATTGTGGCAGCCCTAGGAAACGAATACAGTTTTACAAGTTGAGTTTAAAGCAAATGGACAGTTTAAAATCCAAGCTGCATGCACAAAAGCCCCTCTCTCAGACACTGAAAAAGCTGAATAATAACCCTGCACCATCCAGTGCTGGTCATGTATGAGTTTGCATTTTCCTAACTCGAAGAATGAAAATTAGGACTTGTTTGTCTTGCAAGAACTGTCAGATGGAGTCAGAATTGGTAGGAGAAATCCGGAGGCGTTAGCACAACACCGGTGTAGGAGGAGCCCCGGGCGGCCAGGGCCTCTGCGGGCGCCTGGGTCTCTGGTGCCCCCTACCGCCCGTGTTCAGTCACTGCGGCTCCCCCACCTTGGGCGCGCCCCGTCCCTTCGCCGGGGGATCGGAGCCCGCCCACTCAGGAAAGGAGCCTGCAATTCTGCCTGGCTTGTGTCAGGGCTGGACCTCCAAGGGATGATCTGTCAACCTCGACAGACCTGAATCGACCATCTACTATGTGCCAGTCACTTCTAGGTGCTACAGGTGCAAAATAGAGGTTGCTGTCGGGCACTCACGAAATAAGCAAGCTCTGGAAGAAATCCAAAGCAGGAAAAACAGGGGATTCTGAGTGCGGCTTGCGATTTTAAATAGGGGGGTCAGAGTAGCCTCGCTGAATATGCGACATTTATGCATAGACATGAGGATGAGGGAGGGAGCCTTGACAGTGTCTGGGGGAAGAGGGTCCAGGAAGAGGGAACAAAAGTGCAGAAGCCCCAGGGCAGGAGCATGGCCTGGTGAGAGAGATCCAGGAAGGAGGGTGGTGGAGCTGTGGAGGGGTACAGGGCGGCGGAAGGGGAGCGGCTTAGGTCGGGGCCTTTCAGACGGATGTTATTCTGCGTGTAGGGGTGGAACATAGGTACGGGATGCTCAGTTAAAGGTGAATTTCAGATAAACGACTACATATTGCCTGGAATATATACTAAATTATATGCTAAATCTGGCAACCCTATCAGGGCTGGACCAGGAGGGGAGGGTTTGAACAGAGAAATTACTTGATCTGACATGTTTTAAAATGTGAACTTGCCATTAGCTCATTCATCCGTCTGACTTCTATTTATTATTATTTTTTATTTTAAGTATAATCTACCCCCCCCCATGTGGGGCTCAAACTCATGACCCCAAGCTCAAGAGTCACATGCTCTCCTGATGGAGCCAGCCAGGCACACCTGACTCCTATTTATTACACTCCTATGACTCCAGGGAGTGTGCTGGGTGCTGGACATTCAGCTACAAGCAAAATGGACAGGATCACAGACATTTCACTTGGCCCAGAGCGCTCTACCTCTCTTGGCCTATACTCACCCGTCCCTGACCTTCAGAACACAGTCAACCGTCCCAGTCTTCAAAACCCTGGCCAAAACGTGCACCCCTGGCACTGTTTACCTACATCCCGCGCAACGCCTAGGTGTCTCCACCATATACTAACTTAGCACCTGTCTTTGCTAAACTGTGGGCTTGGTGAGGACAGGATCAGGTCTGCTTTGCTCACCGCTGATTCCCTGGGGTCAGGGCACTGCCAGGCTTAATGAGTAGGTGTTGAGGAAACCTGGCTCCAGCCTTTTAATAACCTCTCTTCTGTTAAGATCAGCTAGACTGGGCTTCCGCTGCTTGCAACAGGGGAGCTGATGATACATCTGCTTTTTTTTTCTTTTTTCTTTTCCTTTTCTTTTCTTTTCTTTTCTTTTCTTTTCTTTCTTTCTTTCTTTCTTCTTTCTGCTTTCTTTCTTTTCTTTTCTTTCTTTCTTTCTTCTTTCTTTCTTTCTTTTTTTTTTTTTTTTTTTGTCAGACCACAGGGATGGACAATGTGAAAAGCTGTGGCTCCCTTCTCCTATTCCGGAGCACAGGAGGTCAGGGACTGGGAGACCAAAAAGCCCCAGGGGAGACAGTGTCTTTTCAGACACTAACCCTTTGCAGTGGATACTACCGTTTGCCCACCCAGCAACTGTTTCATGATTTATTCAGGTTCCAGTCAGCGAGAGAGGGCAAAATGAAGACATTTTCCAGACATTAAAAAACGGGCGGTGGGGGGGGTGGGACATTAAGGAACCATTTAAAAACCATTTGCAATTGCTTAGGGATATGATAGTGATAGAGTATTAAGTACAAAAACAAGAAAGATAAACGATTATATTCTTTTTAACAAGGTTGAACTGGATGCCAAATGCATATTTTTAAATAAACCTGTGCAGTGAAAATAGATTGTCAGGAAAGATACCAAGACCGAAGCGACGTTGTTTTCGGACGGTGGGGGATTCGGTGGTTCTTTCGTTCTCGGTCTGGTTTTCCGCCTTCCCTAAGCTGTATTTAGCCACACCGAAAGCTCCTGATACACGAAGTTTCCACGCTGGAAGGATTCTCGGAGATACAGAAAAACAGCATTGAGTCGCAATGTTTGAAAATCCTACTCCCGCGCCAAGCCTCCCATGTATAATTTGCATCCCCCGCGCGAAAACCTTCGGTTCGTGGTAAGGAGCCACTTCTACTCTCTCTACCGAGTCTCTGTGTTTTCTTCTGGCCAATAGGGATGACCGTAGGGATGACGACAGTTCCAGAAGGAACGGAGGCTCGGAGTCCGCCGGCCGCCCCGCGCAGGCGTAGAAAC
>CM053560.1:2476735-2513410 GCA_028646485.1 Cryptoprocta ferox | reverse complement strand
CGTTGTGGACTCGGCCCCGAAGTTGGCAGCAGGCAGCCCGTGGGGAGAAAGGGCAGGCTCCCGCGCGTGGTCGGCCCTCCAAGTCCCCGCCCGCTGTGCGCACCAGCAGCTGCCGTTGGGGTCTTTCTTTTTTTGTTGCTGTTGTTTAGGATGCTCTCAGATGTCACTGCCAGTTGCTTCCTAATGCAGAGCGTCGGAGCGCCGTCGGCGGAGTCCCCGGTTTTCATGGTTCTTCGAATTGAAAATCGGGGCTGGAGTTAGTTCATTCCGCAAATGCTGAGGGAGCGAGCGCCTTCTTACTGCATGGCCGTCGCGATTCTAGGTGGGAAGCAGAGCAGCAGCAAGAGAGACAATCCCAACCCCCATGGAGACAATGACCAGCCAACACCGGTCATGTCTTTAGTGAGACCTGGTTGTGGACGCATCTGGAAACCTTCTCTTGCTACTTTCTTCCTTTTCAGAGAGATCTTAGGCTTCACATTTTTTCCTCTTGGTTCTGCCATTTGCCCCCAGAAGGCAACTGGGTGAATTTCTCACGGGCGCTTCAAGTCTCCGTCAGTATTCAGGCATGTATGGTTTAACACAAAAGCCAGTTATTTTAGGGCTGATGCCATCTTATATCAGGGTCTAGTAGGAGCTCTAGCCGTGTTTGAAAAATATCCAGTGAGAACATCTAATAAATCACTCTTTTCTCAAATATGTGTTAAGCTCTGATGTAACTCAGTAACAGCTCAAGTTTGCAGACCAGCGGCATAAAGCCCTTGGCAAGTACCCAGCGGGTAGTAAAAGGGCTCATTAAATGCCAGCGATGGGACCCTCGTTCTTCCAAATAGGAAGGAAAACCTGGGGCTCTTGACACTGAGTACAGGCCCTTTGGATGTCACACCTTGGGTATCTGTGTTGGGTACCTTATTAGATGCGGGGACCCAGCAGGGGAAAAGCTGGCTGAGACTGCTGTCCTCAGAGCAGCACACTGTCCCAAACAAGGCTTGAAGGGGTCCAGAATACACATGTGTGGCATAAAAATTATTTGGGGCAGGAGGCATTTGAACTCCTGAAAAGTCTTATCTGCCTAAAAGTAGAGCCTTCCCAAAGAATTCAAAAGAATTCATTTGTCATAAATTCCCTTCCTTGGGACCAGGAAAGGTGGACTCTTGTCACTGGAGATTAGTTGGCATCACACCTATACAGGCATTGTCACAAAGCTGTCATATGTCCCATCGACTCTGGTAAGGGTCCATTTATCTTTCCTAAAAGGCATTTATTTTCCCACAAGTGCCCCTCCCCTCTTCCGTTCCTCTATTAAGATAGTATATAGGTCCCACATCTAACTTTCTCTTTGTGTCACATTTTTCTGTGAATTCCCTAGGTACGTTAGTAAAAATGCATGATTAAATTTTGTATTTTCTCTTGTTAATCTGTCTTTTGTCACTTTAATTCACAGCCCCCTAAAGACTGAACCTAAGAGCACAGAAGAAAAGTGCCCTCTCCCCCGACAGGCTCAAAAACATGATGAAATGGGGGTACTCTGTTCTAAGTGAAGAGGGAAGTTCTTGGCTTAGGGGTCAGAGAGGATTTTTCTGACATCTGAGGATGTGAGAGTGAGAAGGTCTTATTTCAAAGTTAAAAAAAGACGATTAAGGAATTGAAACAAATTCCACAAATTTGATCTCCTCTCTGGCCAATCCTTAGTGAGGCTACTCATGAGTTAATTTAGAACACTGTTGGGAGCTCAGTGAATCCAGTGTGAGTATTGACTATGATGATGTGGAGAGAAAAATGATCAGAAAGTCTACCAGAACCTTCTCAGACATCAGCCTGGCTCCCCAGTCTCCCTGCTTTTAGGGGCATCAAGACACTCATCATATTATACTGTAAATGCAAGTTTCCTCCTCTTCCTGCCTAGACTGTATACAGAGGGCAGGACAGTCAGAAAGGCAAGCATGGTGACTCACCCAGCAGGTGCTTAATGACTGTTGACCAATGGCCCTACTGCCCTCCCTGGGGAGGAGAGTTAAGAAACATGCACACACCGCCAGCTACAAAACGGGGCGGGATACACAGAGCCAGGAGAGTGAAGAGGGGCGGAAATGGGAAGGTTGGACTGAAGAAGAGGGAGTGGTAGAGCTGTGATGGATGGGACTGAAATGTGGAGAGTGGTGGGGAGGTTCCTTCCTCCCTCCCTTCCTCCCTCCCTCCCTTCCTTCCTTCCTTCCTTCCTTCCTTCCTTCCTTCCTATTCATCCATGCTTCATTCATTCCCTGATCTTGCACTCTGATGGGTGCTTGTGCTGAGCACTGTGTATAATATCATCTTGGCCCTTAAGGTGCATCCAGTATGGATGGATGTATCGACCTGGGAACAACTTAGGGCGCACACTTGTTAAAAATGCACACTTCAGGGGCGCCTGGCTGGCTTAGTCGGTGGAGCTGCGACTCTTGATCTCTGGGCGGTGAGCTCAAGCCCCAGGTTGGGTGTGGAGCCTACTTAAAAAGATGGGGGCGCCTGGGTGGCTCAGTCGTTATCGGCTCAGATCACGATCTCAGGACTCAGGAGATCGAGTCCTGCCTCTGGCTCTTCGCGCTGATAGCCCGGAGCCTGCGTGGGATTCCCTCTCTCTCTGTCTCAAAATATATAAATAAACATTTAAAAATAAATAAATAAAATGAAACTCGTTATTTTTTTTTAAAGGGAGCACACTTTGGATCCCCTGCGAGATCAGAAGGTGGGACCCAGGAATCTCCCTGCGCAGACGGGATCTTCAGGTGGCTCTAATGCGCATGACGTCGACAACTTTTGGAGAGTGTGAACTTCTGGATAGGCTAAGGGGCTCTGGAACTCCGGAGACCTCCGCCTGGGAGACCCTGAAGAGCTCCTGGAGGAGTGACACCTGAAAATTACATCAGTGACAAGCGAGAGGAGAACCAGGCCGACTCTGTCCTCGGCGAAGCGGCGACGGGGCGGGGCCTGGGTTGGCCCCGCCCACCGACCCGCTCTGCCCGTTGCGGTCGCCTTCCAAGGTGTCTTGGCCTGCGGGGCACTCGTAGTCCCCCCCCCCCCCACCTCCCAGGTGACGCACATTTGAGCCGCCGTCGCTTGGCGGCGCGGGTTCGAGTCCCGGTGTCGGCTGCCATGGCGGACGCGGAGCCGGAGGCTGAGGACGGCGGCGAGGATGGCGGCGGCGGCCAGGCTCCCCCCGGCCAGGGCGGCAGCACCGCGCCCGTGGCCCCGCTGGGCCCCGAGCAGCTGCGGCGGGTCCTGGAGCAGGTGACGAAGGCGCAGCCGCCCCCGCCGCCGCCCTTGGTGCTGCAGGACGCGGCGCGACGGCTGCGGGACGCTGCGCAGCAGGCCGCCTTGCAGCGGGGCCCCGGCGCCGAGCCCCCGCGCCCGCCGCGCCTGCTGCCGCCCCAGGTGAGGCGCCGGGGGGCGGGGGGGACGTGGGGAAACCGAGGCCCGGAGGGGGGCCGAGCGGCCGCCCGCCTTATAGCTCCTGGGGACGGCGAGCCGGCCCCGCCTGTCACCGGCCCGGCGGCTGCAGCCCCTCCGGCGCGCCTGCGGGGCCGCCGTGTCGCTCGCACGGGCCCCTGTCCGTCCGTGCGGCGTCTGCCGAGCGCTCGCCGGCTCCCAGGCGCCGCCGTGGGCGCGGGAAGCGCCGCCTCGCACGCCCTCCGCGGGGGCCGCGGGCGGACCGTGCGAGGGGCGCGGCGCCGCTCCAGGGCGAGGAGCCCTGAGGCCTGGCCCCGGGGCCGAGACGCGGGCGGATTCAAAGGACCCGGTGCGGAGTGCAGCGAGTGCCGCGCCGGGGACGGGGGGCGGAATGAAGCAGAGCAGTTGAGGCAGGACGGAGCGCCCTGGGCGGCGGAGCCCGGACTTGAAACCAGGGCCCCGCACAGCGCCCGCCCTACACTTAGCGAAGGAGGTGCGTGAGGGCACTCGGATGCGACACAGCGTCACTGGTCAGCGTTATCACTTCCCGGGTCACGCAGCTCTTGGTGACTAGGCAAGTGGAAACTAGAGCCCGGTCTTCCAGGCCCAGGGGCCCGGGGTGGCTCCTGAAGGCCCAGGTCCTGCCTGTCATCTGTAAAGCCACGTCCCCTTTCAGAGCTGGGGTTGCAAATGACACTAGCTCTTCTGGCCCAGAGTTGCCAGAGACATGCCGCTTCCACTAGGAGAGGGAGAGAGAGGACAGAACCAACGGGCTTCCTTGCTGGGTTTTAACGGGCTGATTTGGGCCGCTCGGAGTTGTCTGCGGTCGGTGGTCAGGACTGCAGAGGTGTCTTGCTAAAGTTTGAGAAGACAGCTGTGATTCTGCCCAGACTGCTTCCTAGAGGTGTGACCTTGAGTCACCCAACCTCTTTGGGCTTTGGTTCCCTTGTTGGGAGGAGGGGTGGCTGCTTGGATGAGCTTTCTAGAATGTACTCCTGCATAGGCCGAGTCAGAAGGGCGATGGTGGCTGCTGTTTGGGGCTCCTGGGGGGCTCAGTCGGTTAAGCCTCCAGCTTCAGCTCAGGTCGTGATCTCCCAGTGGTGAGTTCAAGCCCTGCCTCGGACTCTGTGCTGACAGCTTAGAGCCTGGACCCTGCGTCAGATTCTGTGTCTCCCTCTCTCTCTCTGCCCCTCCTCCCCTCAAAAATAAATAAACACTAAAAAAAAGAGAGAGAAGGGTGATGGCTGCAGGGTGGCTTACCTCCCAGCAAGCACACGGAAGTATTTGTATCAGCACTTTACAGATAAAGAGCCAGCTGGGAGAGGCTGGGTGCCTTTGCCCAGGGATCCGATCCCCACTCCTGCACCTGTTGAAGGCGACCCCAGCTTTTTGGGTTTGGTGTGGCAACTTGAAGAGTCCAAAAGTGACATTTTCCATAAAACGCAAGCAAACGTAATCAGCATTAGGCAGCATGATCGTATTCCGTGGCTGATCTAATTGGGATGACAGAACCCTGCCTGTGCTCACAATAATGTAACCTCGCTGTCTGGTCAGCCCCAGTTCTGCCAGAGGCCACAGAGGCAAGCCACCTGTGTCCCTTGCACCTAAGGAGGTTATGATCTAACCAACGAGGTAAAACGTGACTCAGGTAAGTTCTAATCAAGGTCAGGAAACTAGAGATAAAGAACCGAGTGCCCTTAGAGAAAGGGAGAACCTGTTTGGGGCTGAGGGGATCAGAAATGACTTAGTTGAAGAGGTGGAAGTGTGGGTCCCAGTTGAAAACATGGAAGGGAACAGGCAGTGTTGGGGGGAGGGGGGAGTGTGCATTTGGAGAACCCAGGCCTTGTGGTTCTCTGCAGGGGCTGGCGTGGGTCAGAAGGCACCGAGCAAGTGGACGCGCTGCCGTGGGGCGGATTCATACTCGCACCCTCCCGAGCTCCCTGTCCCCGAACCACAGAGACATTCCTGGTTCCTTCCAGCACGCGGTGCCATGTTCCATGTGTCTGTGCATTCACACGTTTTTCCTTACCTTTCCGCTCTGGCCAACATCCTATCCTATTCAGCCTTGTCAGGTCACCTGTTTCGGGAAGCCAGGCCCTCCCCCACCCTACCCGCCAGGCTCTTCCTGCCGCTCTTATGCACCTGCTGCCCCGTGGTGTCATCGTTTCCTGTCTGTGTGCCTTGGACAGCCTAGTCCGCCTTCCAAATCGGCAGTGGAGCCTTTGAAAGTACAGATCGCGGGGCGGGAGGTCCTGGCCCACAGGTCTGTGGGTGACGGAGGCGTGGCTGGGACCTGCCCTCCTCAGTGAGGCTGGGGCTTGGCTTATGTTTTTGTTTTTGTTTTTAATTGAAGTGTAGTTGACATACAACGTTACGTTAGATTCAGGTGTGCAGCGTACAACATCGTGATTCCAGGGGCCTGGGCGTTATTCAGGGCTCCCCACAGTGAGCGTAGCCCCCGTCCCGCACGAGTGATTGGACAATGTGGTTACAACGTTATCGACTATCCTCCCTCTGCTGCTCTTTTCCCTTCCCTGACTTACTCATTTTATAAGCGGAAGTTTGTTCCTCTTAACCCCCTTCACCTACGTCACCCGCCGCCTCACCCCCGTGTAAGTGTGGGCACACAGAGACTTAGTAAAAGGTTGCTGAGTGAAATAAACATCTCACAAGTATCAGGCATAATTCCCACATGGTGACCTGGTGAGGAGCCGGTTTAAAAATTAGACCAGTTTTGCCTCTGAGGTAACCCTAAAACAGTAGGGCTTGGGGGGGGGGGTGTAACAGCATTATCTGGTCACATCCCAAGAGCTGAGATATTCTAAGCGACTGGTAGTAAGTGAAACAAATGTGATTATTAAAAGATAGTTGTCATTTGGTAACAGGTGGCCCAGGATTGGCCCCCTAGGCCCGGGGGCCCCAGCTCCAGACACTTCCTCGCCCAGGGTAGCGGGTTGTGTCTGCTGTTTGGGTACGTGTGCAACACACACACACACACACACACTCCAGCCTGGTTTCAGTGAGAGTTTTCATTCTGCTCCATGTGACACTTTTATTGACCCTCCACTTGGCATGGGGTTGGGTCCAAAGAGGGCCTGTTGGTGGCCCCAGATCAGGGGTTCTTGGGTGGGGGCACTTGCAGTGTCTGGAGACATTTTTGTCCCAAGTGCGGGGGAGCTGCCGGCATCTGGTGGGGAGAGGCAGGGACGCTGGCCAGCATCCTGCAGTCCCAGGACGGCCGCCACAGGAAACAGTTCATGGTCTGAGATGTCACTTGTGCCCAGGTTGGGAAAGCCTGCTCCGGACGATGAGGTTTGTCTCTCTTTTCTCCCTGGAGAAAGATGCTGATTCTTTCTTTCTTTCTTTTTTTTTTAATGTTTATTTATTTTTGAGAAAGAGAGAGAGAGAACACAAGTAAGGGAGGGGCAGAGAGAGAGGGAGACACAGAATCGGAAGCAGGCTCCAGGCTCCGAGCTGTCAGCACAGAGCCCGACGCGGGGCTCGAACCCACAGACCATGAGATCATGACCTGAGCCGAAGCCGGACGCTCAGCTGACCAAGCCACCCAGTGCCCCAATGCTGATTATTTCTGCACCGTGAGGCCATGAACCTCGTCTCTTGCTGCCTGTCCGCTGAGCCCGTGACAGGGGTACACCGATCATTGTGTCTGGCACATGCTAACTGCTCAGTAATTATCTGTGGAATGTTGTCGAGGGCAGCCCTGCCCTTCGGTGGGTGCTTTGCTCTCGCAGTCGTGCTGCCTTGACCTCCCCAAGACCTACATCTCCGTACCCATGCCAGTGTTTCTCATGGAACCCCAAGAAGCAGACTTGCCGCGTCAGGAAGCGTGTGCATGTAACACTTCCCTAGATGTTAAAAAGTTGTGGAAGGCAAGCACCCCACTCGTAGGTATGTGCCCTGAAGAAACACACACGTGCACACACACACACACACACGCCCCCGTGAAGGCTCCGGGCATACTTCGGGACACTTGCCCATCAACAGGCTAGAGTCACAGCCTGCAGAGGAAGGGAGGGCTACACGCCTCAGTGTGCGTGAATTTCACAAGCCAGATAGGGAGTAAAAACACGTCAGAACCGAACTGCATATCTTCGGGGGTGGCTACGATTGGAATATAAAAAATGCACGAGAATGACAAACAGCACTTTCTGGAAGGCACGCAGGCTGGGAGAATAGTGCAGAGCTTTTCCTTGAAGGGAAATGCCGCACGTCTTAAGGCAGGTGGTGGGAGCCTGTGTTACATTGCTCCTTATGGCTTTTTTGTGTCTAGGATTTCAGGAAAAACTTTTAAAAAAATGAGCCTATGTGTTGAACTGAATCCAATTTGAAGTACTAAGAATTCCAAGTAAATACAAATCTACTTTAAGAAGGATATTTCTTATTAGGTCACGAAATCAATTTAGCAGATTGAGACTAGTATTTTTTATTTTTAAATGTTTGTTTATTTTTGGGAGAGAGAGCAGGCAAGGGGCAGAAAGAGAGGGGAACAGAGGATCCAAAGCAGGCTCCGTGCTGTCAGCCCAGAGCCTGACGCGGGGCTCGAACTTACAAACCACGAGATCATGATCTGAGCCAAAGTCAGACACTTAACGGACTGAGCCCCCCAGGCGCCCCTTGACTAGTATTTAAAAAGCGATGTAGAATGGATACTATCAGAAGGCGTGGGTATAGAAATGGTAAGTGGTTTCATGAACTTTTAATTTGTATATGCAAATATTTGCACACGCACCTGTGGGTGTGATGCAAAGTGTATCACTAGATGCGCGCAGTACAGATATGTTAAACAGACTCTTATAAATAAGGGGTATTCTATAATTTAGAAATAAGTGTGATAATACATTTAAGATGAGACCAAAATTGATAAGCGTAACGTCGATAAGCGTAATGCTTTTCTCTTTCTGTGTTTAAGCAACTGGAAGCCATTTGTGTCAAGGTGATATCTGGAGAAATGAAAGATCAGGAAAGGCCGACGCCCTCACTGGGCACCCTCCAGCCGGGGACAGCCAGGCCGAGCCAGCCGCCCAGGGGGCCTTGCAGCGTGTTGGGGCCCAGGGCACAGCGCCCCCTGAGCACCGGGCCACAGCCACGCTTCCTGAGTAACTTGCCTCCGATCCGGGTGTTCGTACAGAAGCCACTGCCCACCCTCCATCTGGTGGCTCCGAAAGGACGGGGCGCCACGCTGGCCCCTCTTTCAGCTTCTGACCCGCCGGCGGCGACATCTGTTTCATCCAGTTCAGCGAACTTCTCTATTTCCAGCTTGCACACGGAACACACTGAGAAGCTAAAAAAATCTTTAAAAGTGAAAACGCGTTCTGGACGGATATCCCGACCTCCCAAGTATAAAGCCAAAGATTATAAGTTCATAAAAACGGAGGATCTGGCCGATGGTCACTTGTCAGATTCTGACGATTATTCAGAGCTGAGCGTGGAAGAAGACGAGGACCAGGGGGAAAAGCAGGTGCGCTTTGACTTGTCGGGCTGTTCCCTGAGGCCCAAGACATTTAAGTGTCGGATGTGTGAGAAATCCTACATAGGGAAAGGGGGCCTGGCCCGGCATCTAAAACTCAATCCGGGCCACGGCCACCTGGAACCGGAGGTGTCGCTGTCTGAGAGAGCCAGCAGGAGCACGACCCGGGGCTGCGCCGACGGCAGGAAGGCTGGCCCTGCGTCCCCGGGGCTGCCCGCGTCAGCCCTCCTAAGCGAGGAAGGGGCCCAGTCACCACCGGGTGGCCCGCAGGTAATGTTTCTGACTGGTGACAGTGTCCTTCCTGCCCATCCACAGTTAGCCTGTGTGGTAACTGATGGGGGTTCAGGTGACGGCTCAAGCGGATCCAAGGTCACAGCAGGGGCTCTGAGCACCCGCCCCCCCGCATTGTCTGTGCCAGCACCGGACCAGCAGTGTGCCCTGTGCGCGGTGCACTCGCATGCCTCGCTGGGCATGTTCGATGGGAACATAGCCTCGAATTCCTTAGCTCCGGTCAGGGACGCTCCCCGCAGAGCATCTAGACTTGCGGCTGAAGTCTCACAGCGGGTCCTGGGAAAGGTCTCAGTTGGGGGCCGTGGTCCCCGGGGCGCTTTCTGGGGCATCAGCAGCCACGTGCCCCCTTCACGTTTTGCCCTTTCAGAAACTCACAGGCAGACAAGGCAGGTCGAAGTCACTCTGACTTTGCACCACGACGCCACAGTTGATGGACAGCAATCTCAAGTCCCTAGACATGTGTTGTGCCCTTGTGTGCCGCGTGCAGGCGGTCAGGTATTTGCAAAACTCGGACGGATCTCATATGCTTCGCTTGAACCTCCCTGCTTCCTTCTCCTTTGACTTGTTGGCTCTTGTTTGTGTCCGTGCTTCTGGCTAGGTAATTATATTTGCAGTTGCTGAAACGTTAGGCAAACCAGCATTGGCATTGACTTGGCTGTCACTGGGAGCTTGTGATTTTAGCGACCTGGAAGATGTTCACCAGAGCCCGTCTGCTCCGGCCTCCTCATTCCCTGCAGTGGGACGGGGGTTCCTCAAGCAGGGGTGAGGCTGGTGGCCACTTTGGCTTACAGATCGGGGCCTGAACAGATCTCGTCTGGGCCCAGGTCATCTGTACTGAGGTCTAGTGGCAGAACCACGGGACAGCCCTGTGTGAGGATTGCGAAGTACTCTCTCCTGTAGCGTTAGCCCCAGTACTGGTCACACAGACACAATATGATGTTGATTGCACGCCTCCTGTGCACCGGAGTGTTGTAATTCTTCTTCATCCTGTGAGAGCCCCGAAAGGCAGGTGCAAGACAAGTGTGTGGGGCTCAGAGGGTGGTGGGCATCCCCATCGAGGACTCTGCCAGGTAAGAACTAGACTTAGGTCTTCTGACTTCAAAGCCCACCGTCTAGACTAAGCTGCCTTGTTGGGGAAGGTTCTGCACCCCTCATGGCTGGTAAAACTCCAACTTTTGAGAAACCTTTCAACTTCTCTTTTTCCTTTCTTTTTTTTTTTAATTAAAACAAATATTTATTTGAGAGAGAGAGACAGAACATGAGTGGGGGAGGGGCAGAGAGAGAGGGAGACACAGGATCTGAAGCAGCTCCAGGCTCTGAGCTGTCAGCACAGAGCCCGATATGAAACTCGGACCCACAAACCGTGAGATCATGACCTGAGCTGAAGTTGGACGCTTCACTGACTGAGCCCCCCAGGCGCCCCACTCTCTACTTTCTTGAGTTGAAATAGGACCAGGGTGATGTGTGGTTCTTCATCCAAACCAGGACTTTCTGAGAGTGAAAGGGCCACTATTCATAATTCCAAGTGACAGCAGGTGTGTGCGGGAGTGTCTCGGGATGTCCAGGCTAACCGGCACATCCTACTTCCTTCAGTGACAAAATCTGACCCCACAGCAGAAGCGACGTGTAGATCCCAGAGTCCCCGAGTGCAGGCCTGGCCTCGGGCGCGGTGGCTGTCCAGGCTGCATGGGAGTGGGGGGACACGCAGGCCTGTGTCTCCTGTCCTTTCCCGTGAGCGGGCTCATGGCACTTAGAGCCCTGGACAGACCTGGCGTTCCTCCTGCAGCTCCCCTGTAATGAAGATTTGGAGGGAAAGTTCTTAACAGTTCGGAGGACATACTTTGTGCTGGCGGCCACATGACGTGTGTTCCTGGGCGGTGCCGGTGTATTGTTCCTGTTTTCAGAGGGGGAGTTGGCACCGAGTGAGGACGTAGCTAGTGTCGGATCCAAGACTCTGTCCAAAAGCCATGCAAATCCGTGAGACAGAGAGTGGGTTAGCAGCTCCCAGGGCCTGGGGGTAGGGAAGAATGAACGATGCTGACGGGCACAGGGGTTCTTTTGTGGGGGAGGGGGGCAGAGGGGCGGAGCTGTTGCGGGATTAGATAGTGGTGTGGTTACACAACCTTGTCAGTGCATGAAAATCTGAACTATATATGTTCAAAGTATGAATTCCATCGTATTTGAAATATACCAGTAGGAAATAATAAAATTTTTTAAAGTCATGGGTAAGTTATGAATGACCGAACTTCAGGTTCATTTTTTAAGATGACAGTGGTGTTGGAGACATCTCCTGTTTCATTTTGGGCAACAGCCAGGGTTCTGGTTTGTCGCCCCAGACTTCGCGGCTGGCTAACGCCACCGGGCCTCTCAATGAGGAACCCTGCTGGGAAAGTTTAAGGTGCGTCGATTATAGTTCATGTGTCTTGACAATGCAAAGAGGAAACAACTTCTCAGGTTCCTCGCTTAAATGCTGTTTGTCTCTAAGGTTGTCCCTATGGCATATAAAGTAGGATTCTCTTATTTTTGTTTTGCGTGTGCAACGCTCTCTAGAATAGCCAGTCGGTAGAAGATGAAGAGGCCTTGGGGTCCGAACCAGAAGATGGAAGTCATTCGGCCCTCCTGGGATCGGACGGACACCCGGGCCCCAGAAGAATCGACTTCGCAGGGGCCAGCGCGGCCGTCCATGGCCAGGGCGGAGCTGCTCACCCACCCGGGGATGCCGGGGCCAGTGAGGCAGGGGCACAGGGCGCCTCGGGGGCCAGAGCCCGGCTCAAGGAGGTGCGTGGCTCTTAGACCCTGTTCTTGAAACCCGTGTCTTTGGCATGGCGTGTGCCAATCCGCTGGTAGGTTTCTGAGTTAAAAAGAAAAATACCCAGAGCAACGAAACAGTTCACGTGAAATGTATTTGGACGAAGTGTGTAATAAACTCAGGAAGAGTGTCATCTGAAACGATTCTAGGCTTACCTGCTTGGAACAAGCAAGAGGACTTTCGGGAGAGCAAGGGCTGCCCGCTGTTCCACGCCTGGGAACCATTATAACCTATGCTTTCATAGAGGCGATTTAGGAAACCAGCAGCGTCTGTTTTTCTGTACAGAGTTTTAAGGTACAAAATCACGTTTCAGGTTTTGAACCCTGGACTCTCCATTCCAATCGCTTGAAAGTAGGCTTCGTGGATTTAAGGGGACCTGATTTGGAAAAGTGGGACCCTAAATTGATCCCGATTGTCTTTGACGAGGCGGTATCTGGTTGCCTGGTAACGGCCAGCTGAGTGTCGTCGAGAGGTGAACGGGAGCAGAGAGTGCGAAGGAGTGAGCTGGGGAGACGGCCGCTCGCACGGCGGCCCCCAGGGAGCCGGGTTCTCGGGAAGCTTTCCTAGAAAGTGTCATGAGCTTACATGTTGTAGCTGCAAGCTTAAACCCTGGCGACTTCGCTTTTCCCTCATAGGGCTTGTCAATTAATCCTGGATGAGGGATTTTTAGGAGTAGGAGGGAAGGTGGTCCTGGACTTGACTCCTCCGCTAACCTGTGAAATACCGCCATCTGTTGAGCACTTTGTGCGTGGCAGCTCGGCCACACTGCCCCGCCCCGGAGCCACGTTCCAGGTTTACTCCATTTCGTTGGTTCCATAATCATTATCTCCACTTAATAGACGAGGAGCCGAAAGGCTCGTGAGCTCCCTGTGCCCCTTAAGACTTCCTGTCTCTGAGACTGGTCCCTTCCCCTCCCACGTCATGGCCGCCCTGGGTGACCTCCTCCATCCTCCCTCTGCTGACACCCGTGTACTTCCTGCCCTGCTCTTCTCGTGGCTCCTGAGCCTCAGAGCGCTGATTTCAAATGTCCCCACCTGGGCGGCCCTGTACTCAGTCTTCCCCCTTCAAGCAGGGCCCGCGAGCCTACTTCCTGTCTAACTTGCCCGGGGTCTGCCCCGCGCGAGGCCCAGCGTTTGTCTGCCCAGCACTCAGCTGCGAACCCACAGTCATTCATGACTCCTCTTTCCCCTTCCTGACTCCTCCCCCAGTCCTGAGGACTGCGCCCTCCCGGCATCCCTCTCCCCTCGCCCCCCACCCCTGCATTCACCTGGGGCTCCTCCTCTTCGGTCTGTCCTTTGGCGGAGGTCTCCTGACCGCAGGCTGCCCCAGACTTGTTTGCATTTTCATCCCTGGCACGAATTAGTGCCCCGGAGAGTAGGGAACAGCTCCTTCTCCAGGGCCCAGCACCCACCCCACGCTCGGCTGTCCCAGGGCAGTCGCCCTTTGAATCCAGAATTGATCACAGACTTTGTTAACAGATGGACAAGTGAGATAATAAACAGAATGTTAGAGAGTTGCTTAATCACTGAGATTGGGGGGGAACTTGAGGTCTTTTATATTCTTGGTTGCACCATCTTTTTCGCTGCCGGGAGATTGTTTTGGGGTGTTTGAAGCTGTTAAATACTTTCTTCTGGCAGTTTCTCCACCAGTGTGACCGGGAGGCGCTAGTGGACTTGGTGCTGCCTCAGCTGGCTCAGGTGGTGACCGTGTACGAGTTTCTTCTGATGAAGGTGAGTCTTCTGAGCGTTTGTAAAGGACGCAGGGCTGATCTGAAGCTAGTTAGAAAGACATCCTTCACATTCGTTTTAGAAGGAGCCGGGCCCTCCTCCAGGACAGAGCTGAGGGGCGCCTGCTGGCCCCGCCGGTGCATGTGTGGCCAGGTCCCTCAGAGGCTGCTCGGGGACCCCCTTGCCTGTTTTAACTTGGTGTGGGAGGCAGGGAAGTGGTGGCAGCAAAGCAGGGCCAGCCCGCAGCCCCCATGACCTTCCTCTCGGGCACCTCATCCCTGGTGAGCCCGCTCTGATGACTCGGGAGGCGCCAGCACAGCTGCCCTGAGGGGTGAAGGCCTGGGCCCGTCCTGCCTGCTGGCCTGTCCCTCGGACCTTTCTGGCTTCCCGCCCTGGCCACGGTTCCCCGGCGGCTGTCACCCTGGTGGTGGTCTGCTCTGCAGCCCATCGGTGTCCCCGCTGTGCACGGGGCTGGGCACATGCGGGTTTTCACCGGGGAGTGGGGGAGACGACGGGCCGTGGACCGCTCGACAAGCTCATATCCTTCCCCCCCCTCCACCCCCGCCCCCAAGCTCCTGTATTTGCCATTTTGTTACCTCTGGTTTAAACATTTCTTGTCACTTTTATCTTCACAAAGGTTCAGACAGGTCATCTAGCAAAACCTTTGTTCCCCGCTGTGTATAAGGAATTTGAAGAGTTGCATAAAAGGGTTAAGAAAATGTGTCAAGATTACCTCAGTGGTTCTGGTCTGTGTTCCCAGGAGCCTCTGGAAATAAGCAACAATAAGGTAACAGTCTCACCTGGGAAAAAAGTTTTGCCTTTAGATTTGCTAAAAGAAGGATATCCACTTAAAAAGGGGAATGTTTTTATTTTTAGTTATTTTTTAAAGTAATCTCTGTGCCCAATGCGGGGCTCGAACTCATGACCCCGAGACCAGGAGTCGCTCGCTCTACCAACTAAGCCAGCCGGGCGTCCCTGAGGAGCATGTTTTCAGTAATGATGTCTTCACAGTCCACTTCTTGTCAGCTCTTTTTTCCACCAAGTGACTTTTTCTTTTTAGTTTATTTATTTATTTATTTTGAGAGAGAGAGAGAGAGAGAGAGAGAGAGAGCGTGTGCGTGTGGGAGGGGCAGAGAGCGAGAATCCCAAGCAGAAGGTGGGGCTCGAACGCATGACCCATGACTTCATGACCTGAGCCGAAATCAAGAGTTGGAAGCTTAACTGACCGAGCCCCCTGGGGGCCCCGACACTTTTTTTAGTATAAATGCAAACGGTGCTTGTTTCAGGAAACTCAGGAATGCGGACGGGCTGTCCGAACCTCGTAAGTTCCAGAATAGTCTCACTCAGTGATGACTGCAGTGCTTACTGGGGGCAGGGGGACGGTGACCAGGGCTCATACGTCCTGTCCGTGGTTGTTAGGACAGAATTCTCATCCCACTGTCATCGTCCCCATCAAGTCTGTACCCCCTCTGGCTGTACCGGGTCCTGGATGGAAATCTGTTTTGAACTGATGTGGTTTTACTTGTTCTGGATGAAACCGTCGCAGGGCTTAGCGTGCCCCATGTGGCCGCATCATTCAGGGGTCCGCGCTGGCCAGGCCCCCAGGTCCCAGGCCCGCCTTGAAATGGAGCGCTGAGTGATGCCATGCTTCTAAACAATGCCTGTTTATTCAGAAACCTACTCGCCAACGGTAGCCCGGGCACGCTGGTGTCTCAGAGACCGTCTCCAAACTACTGAGAATACTTTGCAGGTTTATATAAAAAAATGGGGGGCGGAGGGGGCGGGAACCTGCAGGCGGGCAGTTGTGTCCCGTCGTGGGAGGAGTCTGGTTGGCTCAGGGCCGTCCTTACTGCTGGAGGGGGTAGTTTTGGTTCCCATCAGGGTAGGCTTTGCCCTCAGAGTGCGCTGCCTGAGCCGGGAGCCCCGCCAGGAGCCGGAGGGCACAAAGGGGCAGCCACAGCCCTCGTGCACAACTGTAAGGAACACTGGCCG
This sequence comes from Cryptoprocta ferox, assembly GCA_028646485.1. Lineage (NCBI taxonomy): Eukaryota > Metazoa > Chordata > Mammalia > Carnivora > Eupleridae > Cryptoprocta > Cryptoprocta ferox. The sequence goes on along the minus strand of CM053560.1, from coordinate 2,497,677 downwards.
CGGTGCTTCAACTGCTCTTAAGATTTCATTGACCTGGTCATGGGTTTGTCCCCCCGTTCTTAGGATTAGTGTCATACAGACTAGGTTACTTCCGTAGCAAGAAGTCTTGATCCACACTCTAATAGAATAAGGGTGGTTTTGTTTTGGGGGAGGGGTGTCATTGGTCATTAGTTTTATACAAATGCAACATTTATTTATTTATTAAAGTTTATTTATTTATTTTGAGAGAGGAAGTGTGTGCGCGCTAGCGGACGAGGGGCAGAGAGAGGGAGAGAGAGAATCGCAGGTGGGCTCTGTGCTGACGGGGGCTCAAACCCACGAACTGTGAGATCATGACCTGAGCCGAAATCAAGAGTCAACCAGCTGAGCCACCCAGGCGCCCCAAGAGTCACCTGTTTTTTAAGCTGTGAGCCCGACAGGTGTGGGTGTCCTCCCGCCCCAGGGGGACTGGACACGCACGGCGCTCTGCCCACCCATCGGGACCCCCACCCTTGCAGGTGGTTCAGGCCGAGCCCCAGCCTCCTAGGGGCACAGACGGGCTCGGCTTGCAGGGGACACAGGCAGCTGGGAGGCGCTGAACTTGAGGGGCTGTCCTCTGCTCCGACCTTGATCTGCGGCCCCTCCTTCCCTGCCTCTTCCCCTCCTGCTCCGAGGCCCTTTCCTGTGTTCACTGTAAATGGTGACAGCTGTCACTTCACAGCATCCCCCCCCGGGGCAGCTGCGGTCCCCTCACAGGACCTGGAAGGTTCCGGGAGCAGAGAAGCCAGGGCCTGACGTGGCCCTCAGGCTCCCAGACCCTTTCCCTCTCCACTGCCTGGAAAAGGAGATCTCGTTCTGGAACAAGGCGGTGGGGGGGGGGGGTTGTTTTCTGCCGGTTCCAGAGCGAAGTCGAAACAGGAGGAATAACAGGCGAGCAGTCGCTCTGGTGTCTGATGCCTTCGAATTTCTGACGACGCTGCGCAGCACATTTTTAAAAGAACACTCTGGTATCTGCTTCGGCACTGTGCTACCACAGAACCTTCTGGTTCTGACAGGACCCGTTTTCTCCTCAGCTGTTCCACTGAACTCCTGTGTGTCCTCGTTTCTCCCGTCATTCGGGCGGCCCCTCTCTGTACGAAGAGGCGTCCCCGACGCGCCTCGGTCCTGTCATTACTGTTGCTGTGCTGCTGAGCGCAGCCCCTGTCTGTCGCCCTCCTCCTCAGGTGGCCGAGTCTTTAGGAATCACCGAGTTCCTGAGGAAAGAGGAAGCGCGTCGGGAGTGCGTCCCAGGCCGGGCCGAGCTGGGGGCGACCCGCAGGCAGAAGCGGGCGAACGAGGTGGGTGTGCGTCGGAGGGGGTGCGGGGGCCTTAGGGCTCTGGCTCCAGCCCGCGGCGCCGCCGTCGAGAGGGCCGGGCTCGCCCGCTCCTTCCTGGGCTCAGCTCGCCACCTGTCCTCTCCCTAGACGGCGGAGGCGGCACCGGCCTGGGTGAAGAGGACCAGAAGAGACGGTCGGCCCCAGGACACCGGCGGCGGCCGAGCCCCAGCCGCCAGCGAGGGTAAAGCGCGCCCCGTGGGGTGGCCCTGTGCCTCCGAGGCCTGCTTCTCGCCCCGGTGCCCCTGGGGCCAGATTTAAGGGAACTGGGTTTCTCAAGGGTTTTCTCCGCACCTCCCAGTGTCCCGTGGGTCTCTCTCGTCCCCTGGGAGGCTGGAGGTCTGTGAGGCTCTCTCTCCCTTACTGGAATGAAGAGCCACCTCGTGCGGGTGAGGGATTGCTGTCCGGAGGGTCCCAAGGACACGCCACTCTGGGGCTTGGCTTTCATGAGATTTGGCTGTAAGTGCCAGCTGAGGTCTAACACTGGAAACAAGCCCTCCTCTGGGTTTTAAAATTTTTATGTTTATTTTTGAGAGAGGGAGAGACAGAGACAGAACATAACTGGGGGAGGGGCCAAAAGAGAGGGAGACACAGAATCCGAAGCAGGCTCCGGGCTCTGAGCTGCCTGCACAGAGCCCGACGCGGGGCTCGAACCCACGAACCATGAGACCATGACCGGAGCTAAAGTCGGACACTTAACCGACTGAGCCCCCCAGGCGCCCCTGGTTTTTACTCTGTTCTGGCCAGAACCTCTCAACTAGACACTGAACCGGTAGCGCCCTGAAAATGGTTCTGCCGCTTCCCAAAACTGCCGGAGAGCAGGCTTGAGCCTCAGGCCTCCAGTTTAAAGAGGCGTTCTCCGTTGTAGAACTTACGACTGAATTCCACCGCAGGTGAGGGCGGGTTTATTCAGGGAGAGCAGTGACAGCCCAGGCCCCTGTTGGCGACACTGCTCTCACCTGACTGATCAGTGTTGCCTCTGAACTTCATCCACACTTGGAAGCTGCCAGTCCCACGCAGCAAGGCGACTGTACGTCTCCGCGTGCTCCGCCAGGAAGTTGACCTGGACGAGCTGGTTTCGGACGGCGGGCGCAGTGCGCAGGCCCCACCACAGCACATGTCTACTTACCTGCTTTTCTTGAACTGTTTAGGTCTTGCCCCTTCAGCGAGTGGGAACGCCTCTCGCCATCCGGAAGAGAGCCACACGGCACCGCTTTCTGGCCCTGCAGGCCAGCGGCTGCAAGCATCTGCTGACCCGGAGGCCAAGCGTGGGTGTGGGGCTCCTGCTGTCGCGCGGGAGGACGCCAGCGGGCCGAGTCCGTGTCCTCAGTTCGGAGAAGCCGGGATGCAGACACAGGGGCGGGCGCCAGCCCTCGCTGGAGAGAAGGCGCAGGAACACTCCAAAGGCTGGAACGGAACTGGGGACGGCCCGGGCAGCGGGGGTCTCTGTGGCACCCTGACGTGCCCTGGAGGGGCGGCATCCCTGCTGCCTTCCGGGCCTGGAGACCTTGAGAGGCACGGCTCCCGCAGGACGGGCCCGAGGTTCGGCCCCGGCGACGCGCTTCTTCCGGAGGCTGCCGGCCTCCCGCCGGACAGGGTTTTGTCTGTGGACGTGGGGCCAGCTGCCTGCGTCCCCGGGACCGTGCCCGAGCCGGGGCCTCAGCAGGGCCAGGCTGGGTCGCTGCCCACCGACAGGGGCCACGTCCCTCCCGGGCCCGAGGCGCGTGCCGTCCAGAGAGAACTGGAGAGCATTGCTGGTGCCGGCGAAGCCGTGGCTTTTGAAATTACCAGTGGGTGCCGTGAATCTTTGTCTCAGGGACGGGAGGACAGATTTATTCACACTTCCGGCGGCTTGATCTTGTCCCATCCGGGTTCCGTGGTGTCCGGGGAGGAAGATGTCACAGTGGCTGGTGCGGAGGGGCCTGCCCTGCAGATGGGCCCCCCGGAAGGGGTTCCTCTAGAAACCACGGAGGCAGAGCCCTCCCAGTGAAGCGGAGTCGGACCCCAGGTTTTATCCAAAGAAGGTCTATGTGAAGTGATATGTATTTTTCTATTGCGGATACGGACACAGATGAACATCTTATTTATAAAGAATAATGTCTTTCTACTTGGCCGTCTGTCCGCCCTTTTCTGTATCTTGCTTGCCTTCGCGCTGATGGCAGCGATTACCCGGTAATGAACTCCTGTGACGCGGCGAGTCTTCAGAGACGACCCACAGTTAGCACTGCGGCACTGTGACTGGTCTGCCTTGCTCCCCCAGAACTGCGTCCCCTTCTCTCCTTGGTGATATGCTGCTTTCCCACCATATCTGGGTTTATTAAAGAACTAAGTTAGCCGTGTTGCCCCCACCCCCAGGAAGTAGGAAAGAAAGTCTTTTCCGCCCGCCGTGGGGTGCAGCTGAGGTCAGAGCCCCAGTCCTCTGGGGTCTCACTCACAAAGTCACCTGTCAGGGTCTCTTCTCTTTTGAATGTTTTCCTCGGCTTTGTTACTGGGAGGGAAAGGGAAGGTGATTTGTCCACCTTCAGACGGCGCAGGCGTCCTCTCCCCCAGAGAGACTGTCAGGAGGGGCCCCGAGCAGGCAGAGCTGGGCACCTGGGCTGTCCCCCACCCCCATGCCCTGCTCCTTCCGGGCCCTGCTGCGCAGACGATGGCTTCACCCTCGGCCATCTTCCTGTCCTCTCGCTTGATCTCGGAGCTGGTTCAACAGAGCAGGAGGGCAGCGTCCCAGGACACAGCACCCAGCAACGAGCAAGGCACGGTACATCCTGAGGACTCGAGCATTTCTCAGGAGCCCAGAGTGAGTCCCATCCTGGGATCCCGGAGTGAGGCCTGAGCCCGGATCCCGGAGTGAGGCCTGAGCCCGGACCCTGGAGTGAGGCCTGAGCCCGGACCCTGGAGTGAGGCCTAAGCCCGGACCCTGGAGTGAGGCCTGAGCCTCCTGCCTGGCGATCGTTCCTAACCCTCGTCAGGCAACTGATGCGACAGGGTCAAAGCTGGCCCCGTGGTCCATGCTCTGGACCCAGGCCCTTTAAATACAAATTTATTTTCAATTTATAGGACATTACAGAACATCCCAGCACATCCTAATTTCACCATTGTGGATGTGCTACTGTAAGTGGGTAGTGAATTTAACTAACGGAGTTAAACAGCCTCGTTCGCTGAACAGAGCTGGAAACACAGGGGACCCTGGCAGTACGCTCATTAAATTTTTTTTTAAGCTTATTTATTTTGAGAGAGAGAGAGAGAGAGAGAGAGAGACTGGGCAGTGGGGGCAGGAAGGGGGGAGAAGGCGGGGAGAAGGCAGAGGGAGACAGGATCTGAAGCAGGCTCTGTGCTGTCAGCAGAGAGCGTGATGCGGGGCTCAAACCCATGAACCTTGAGGTCATGACCTGAGCCACCCGGGTCCCCCAGTATGCTCATTAATTTGACATGCTGGTCGTGCTCCGTTGGACTGACAGGCCTCCGCTCTGGGGCCCCTGTGTCATACCTGCCAGGGCAGCGTTCACAAGGCCCCAAATGGGCAGATGTATAAACAGCTTCTACGTCACAGCACTACGTCAGCAGACGTGACCTTATTCCATAGAAAACAAAGGGAAGTTTCTTTTTCTCGTGAAGAATTTTCTTTTGTACACATAGTACTTATAATTTGAGATGCTCAGATCAGGGGCAGGAGTGAAGAGGTGTCAGATCGCAGGTTGAGGGACAGGTACCACCCAAGTGACTTGGGGGCTGGTGTGGACCCTCAGTGAGGATGTATGTTTGCAGCGCTTGCCACCTACAAGTCCCTGTTCAACTACTGTCATTACTAAATGCAATGAAAGAAAGTCCCTTTGTTCTCTGTTCCCTGGACAGCACGAGGGCCCTGCAGCTGCAGCCCCCACCCCCCGCCCCAGTAAGGCTCTTCCGTGTTGGCCTCCCCAGGGGTCACGGGAGTGGGGGGAGTGGGGAGCACTGAACCAGAAGAGGGGCCGAGGGGGAGGCGGTCTTTGATGTCCTCTGAGGTCTACATTTTAAAGAGTAATGTCTGTTCTCATCTGGGGAATAGTAAGCACATAGCTTGAAATGCCCAAAGCTACCGGAAGGCCTGTGCCAAGCACCGCTGGCCCGGCCTCAGCCCTCTGCCCCTTCAGCCAAGACGAGCACGTTCTCCTTTCTGGTGACTCCCCTCCGTGTGGCTAAATTACGTCTCTTCTCGCAGCTTTCTTGATTTATTCACGTCAAATGGTATCCATGGACTATTTCATTGTGAGACACGGGACAGGGCTCGCATGCCCTGCCCCCGCCGCAGTGTCCCTATGTCACAAGTTAGTATTCAGTCAGCATTTAATGCTTACGTTGAAGTATAAACGCTGCTCACTGCTGAGTCTGGTGACATGCTAGGATGACACGGACTTTCCTGTAACCTTCTATTTTTCCTAGAGAGAGCTGCCTTGGAGTTTTTCAGTTGCTTAGTGGCTTTTTTTTTTTTTTTTTTGCTATTTTTTATTTTTTACTTACTTATTTTTAAAAGCTTATTTATTTTGAAAGCGCAAGAGAGTGAGTGGGGGAGGGGCAGAGAGAGACTCTCAAGCAGGCTCCAGGCTGCCAGCACAGAGCCCAACACTGGGCTTCAACTCACGAACCGTGAGATCGTGACCTGAGCTGAAGTCGGACGCTTACCCGACTGAGCCCCCCCAGGCGCCCCACACACAACTGTTAAGAACCATGATCCGGAAGTTGCACGCGTCTCAGTCACGGGGACTGAACAAAGGAGGTTCTTGGCAAAGGAGATTCTGAAACCGACCCCTAAACTGGTAGCCGCACGCCCACGAAGATTCAAAGGAAGCAAAGCATAACTAGTGAAGGACAGCCAGCGGCCCCGGCCAAGCCCCTTCTGCCAGAAGGGCCCACGCTGGGGTGGGTTAGGAGAGGCGGCAGGAGCAGTTCTGCAACCTCGGCAGCCGAAAACAGGGGCATGTGCTTTCTGCTCACGCAGCATCACTCCCGGCTAGGGGGAGGGCTCTGTCCCACCACCGCCAAGTGAGGGGCCCGGGGGGACAGGCACACGGCGCACGAGGCCAGTGGTCACCCCGAGGGAGGGGATTGCAGGAGAGGTCAAATCCGCAGCGAACGCCCTTCCGTGGCCGGGACTAGCCATGTGGCCCCAGCCGGCTGCATGGGTGGGCTGCGGGGTCACACTGTTTATGACATGCAGGTGTCATTCAGAGCTGAGCTGTGTGGGAGGCTGTGACTACATTGACGCTCTTGTATCAGCTTTTGTGCTTCCTGGAGGGTGTCTTCTTTTTTTGTTTTAATTAAATGTGCTTATCATGACTTCATCCCGAAGCCCTTCCTCAATTCTGCTCTTGGATTTTGTGGACTTGCCCTTGTCACACTCCTTCACTATCCAGCAAGGAATCTGGAGGCGGAGGCCTGTGTGAACCATGTCCTGGGTTAGAAGTCTGCTATCAGCTCTCTGGCAACTTCACTGCTGTGTGGTGACTGCAGAACTCAACAAATTCGGGGCACCTGGGTGGCTCAGTTGGTTAAGTGACCGACTTCGGCTCAGGTCACGATCTCATAGTTTGTGGGTTCAAGCCCCGCGTCAGGCTCTGTGCTGACAGCTCGGAGCCTGGAGCTGCTTCGGATTCTGTGTCTCCCTCTCTCTCTGCCCCTCCCCCACTTGCAGTCTGTTTCTGTCTCAAAAATAAACAAAACAAACAAACAAAAAAAAGAACTCAACAAATTCAACAGCCAGAGGGGTCTTCCTTTGATTTGATGCTGCCTCTTGTTTCCTGAGCGATCTCTGGGCCAATGCCACCACATGATTTGTTCATCACTGAGCTCTTTCATGTCTCTCATTAGCAATGTCTACCTTCCATTAGCTCTCCTGGGCTACTTGGGTGTCTGGGGACGCAGCATCAAGAACCTATGGAATATTCTAGAAAGGCCTGCTCACAGTATTAAGTTCTTCAGTGTCTCCTCTGAAGAGTATTTTTTAAAAAAATATTTTTTTTAAAGTAGGCTCCATGCCCAACATGACGCCTGAGGTCATGACCCTGAGATCAAGAGTGGCGTGTGCTCTACTGACTGAGCCAGCCAGGCGCCCCGAAGAGCACTTACTTTTTAAGTCCCCCTGAGACATAAAACTGACTGCTGCTGGACCTCGTGCCTCGGGGGCCTGTCCCGCTCAGCCACGCCCGCCGCTCTGACAGCAGCCTGCCTGCCAGGCGAGGAGGGCAGCCGGGAGCAGAAGACCATCCCTGCCGGACACTAACCGTGTGGCTTCCAGACGTCTGAGGGGCTACTTCATGGTAGCGAGAGCATCGCAAGGGCAGAGAGCAGACAAATGGTAAGAAATGTTGCCTTTCTTTTTCTTTTTTAAACGTTTGTTTCAAGAGAGAAACAGCGTGACTGGGGGAGGGGCAGAGAGAGAGGGAGACACAGTCTGAAGCAGGCTCCGGGCTCTGAGCTGTCAGCACAGAGCCCAATCGAGGCTTGAACCCACGAACTGTGAGATCATGACCTGAGCCGGAGTTGGAGGCTTAACCGACTGAGGTGCCTCAGAAATGTTGCCTTTTGACGCTTTCGATGTGGCAGTTTGCATAGCCAGGTGGCCTCACCTTCTCCCAAACTGAGTCCTTGTCACGTACGGTCTTTATTGGAGTATTTTCCGTGTCCCGGGGAAGCACTTGTTCCTGGGGCGCGGGAGCATCAGATGAGGCTGCACCCCAAACCACGCATCACATCCACACTTCAGCATGATGCTTCTTCCATTTGCTTCTGGGAAGCAGACGGTGGACTCGAGCCCCCAGTATTTGGTTGCAAATGTTGTCAGACTCTAGAACTTGTGCCTGAAGAACCGAGTGGCCCGTCACATCCTCACAATGCAAATATAGGCAATGGTTTTTGTTTTCTTTTATTTCTGAGGCAACTTTTTTTATAGGTAGTTTTCCTGATACCGTCTTTATTCAGTTAACTCTACGGTACTCTAAAAAAATTTTTTTTCATGTCTATTTCTGAGAGAGAGAAAGAGACAGACTGTGAGCAGGGGAAGGTCAGAGAGAGAGGGAGACACAGAACCCGAAGCATTTCCAGGCTCTGAACTGCCAGCACAGAGCCCGACGCAGGGCTCGAACCCACAAATGTTGAGATCATGACCTGAGCCAAAGTCTGACGTTTAACTGACTGAGCCACCCAGGCGCCCCAGCTCTATGATATTCTAAACTTTAGTTGTGATTATAAAACTAACACAGTGTCATAAATATTTAAATACTACAGAGAGGTACAAAATAAAAATACTAAACCAGGGGTTTTTCTACACAAGTATGATATAAAATACACCTAATTTACAGAAACAAGATCACTCAATCATTTTGCCGAGGAACTCACTTATTTCCTGCAGAAGTCCTCTCGGGTGACAGACTGACGACAGGTGCACGTTGAGTAGTGGACGGCACCAGGTGGCGGACGGCTCGCAGCGATGTGGTGTCTGGTGAGGCCCCAGGGAGCTGTAGAAAGGATCTGATCTGGCAGACCCGAAGGCCGGCGGGTGGCCACACCTCAGCACAGCGGATGATCCTGGGGTGCGGCGCCGGGTCCTCCATGAAAGACTGTCCGTCGTGGCGGCCACAGAGGCAGCCAAGGGTCCGGAGCCTGGAGGCCCAGGCCAGGCCACGGTGGGAGGTCACAGGGCTCGGTGCCCCGTTTCGAGCAGCATGCTCTCCAGAAGCAGCCTGCTGTCGGCCTCCACGTAGGGCTGGTGCAGCCACATTGACAAGTAGCTCAGGGTGAGGTCGCGGTCCGCCGTGTGTGCAAGCTCTTCGGTGATAGTGCGTTTCAGGAGAAGCTCCTTCCGGTACATGTCGGACAGCTTGCGGGAAACCTCATCTGAAACAAACGTCTGTCTCCTTTAGTAGCAGAAATGCACGCAAGTGCTCCTGCCCCGGGGGGGTGGGGGGGGGCGCTGCTTTGGAAAGCTCCTCCTTGGACAGGAGGACTCAGCAGCAGCCCCGAGACAAAGGAGGACCACGTGCGTACTTATCGCTCGGGCTCGTGCAGATGAGCAGGATCGGGGAGCATGACGAGGTGCATGAAATTAACAAGCCAGAATAACCTTTTCTGCTCAACTCTTCACTACCTGCGATGATTATGAACAGGAGACGCACCTGAAACTGATAATATTCCCGTAACACGTTGCAGGGAAATGGTTTTACCCTTTTCTTCCTCGTTTTGGCCCTTCTTCTGAACTAACAAAGCTAAAGGTAAGTCTGATCTCCTACAACTTATGTAAGTAACGGATGCCATGTTCCCAGTAGTCTTCTTCCATGGGGTTGGCTGACCTGACCTCAATTTATCTTTTATTTTATTTTAATTTCTTTAAGTTTATTGATTCATTTTTGAGAGAGACTGCACTCGCAAGCACAGGAGGGGCAGAAAGGGAGGGAGGGAGAGAGAGAATCCCAAGCAGGCTCCATGCTGCCAGCACAGAGTCCAACACGGGGCTCAATGTCTCAAAGCATGAGATCATGACCTGAGGTGAAAATCAATAGTCAGATGTTCAACCAACTGAGCCACCCAAGTGCCCCACAATTTATCTTTCAATTAAAACAAAACGCAAAAAACTCTCTTTCTTACAAAAGAAAAAAATTCTGCCTCTGCAGAGGATGTGGAATTCATTCTACCCATTTTTTTTGGTAAAGGTTATTTATTTTTTTATTAAGTAATCTCTATGCCCAACGTGGGGCTTGAACTCATGGCCCGAAGATCAAGTGTCTCATACTCTACTGACTAAGCCAGCTGAGTGCCTTGACCTGTTAGTTTTAAAGGGCTAATAAGGGCAACTGGCTTCATGTGTCTCTAATTATGTTTAACATTCTTTGCTGAGTATTAGAGCCAATAAGAAGCTCACTTTAGGATGCCCCCAATCTCCTTCCCTTCTGACGGTTCCTCTCGAATTGAATTTCAAAGCCTGTCAGCCTCTTCAAGTACCAGATCTAAATAACACAAATACTCTCATAATTTATACTCCTGAGAATCAACACAGAAAGAACTACTTACAAAAATGGGCTGTGGGCCACGTGTGAAACAGGGGGGGCCGCTGTCTCTCGTCCCCATAATGGTAGTTTTCTAGTTCACAAATTCCCTTGGTAGTTGAAGACAGCTTTTCCATTTTCATCTGTATTTTGGCCTGAAAAGATATTAATTGGGAATATGAGAACATTATCTGAAACCTACTCTAGTCTTAGATTCAATAACTATAAGATTTCCAAGCTAAGAAGTATAAGTCTGTTGAGACCCAAAGTCCAATAACTCAGCACTGGTAACTCCACGTGCAGCAAATTTCCAGGGAGATGAGGCAGACAGTTGCTACGATTTCATTAATTTGGATGATTTCCGAAATAAACCCCAGATTTCCAGTGCCGGAAAGAGAAAGCTTGCTCAGTCCCACTTTGCTAAGATTTCCGAAGGCATGATTTTTTTTTTTTTTTTTTTTTTTTAAGCACCAAAGAGCTTGAGGAATCACCAGTCAGGCTCTGCTTTTATGGAACGAGAGGAGGAAAGGCATTAAATGAGTGTATTTCTGACTTTTATTAACTGTCTTTGAGTTCACCGAAACCTTGAGGCTCGGCTTCCTTGTTTGTGAAATGGTGATTACAACCCTGCACACTCCACACAGGAAGGAAATGGTGAGAACTTGACATTGACAGTGCCTTGGAGTCGGGAGGGGCTCTGCGGGAGGCCCCCCCTACCGCTCATGTGCAGGGCAGTGGCCGTGGATATTGGCGTGTCACACTGCTCAGCTGAACCAGCACAGAGCGCTCTGACAAAGTAGCTGCTCTCCCGCGGTGGTTAGGAGGACTCAGTTCGTGTGCGTGAAGCACCTAGCTGGAGCTGTATAAGGGTTTGTCAGGTAAGGGGGTGAAGTAACGAAGATTTCAGATTTAAGACCACGTTTCTAACTCCTACCTACACTTATCTTTGTGTACACACGGGTAGATACGAACAGATACATAAATCATCAAAATCGTAATTCCTTGCACTTGGCCCTTCGGCCGCCCTCCAGCCACACCCGAAGTGGTGTGGATCGAGTTTCGCTACCATTAATTTTTAAAAGACGACACTCCTTTCCTTAGTCTTTTTAGGTTCGATATTTCACTTGGCCCAACCCCAAGAGGTAGGACCCAGCATTTCTGCATTACAGCTGGGACAATTCTCAGGGTTGCTGAACTAGGGAAGGTCAAGGCCAGCACCCCACACCACGCTTCCCCTGCCGCGTCTCTTGACATGCCATCCCGTGTTTTCTGTGTCCTGCAGCAGCGCCCTGTTGCCACCCAATTCAAAGAAAAGCTTATAAACGATCGGGAGAGTGAGCAAGGACAATCCTGGGGGCCTGACGCTAGATCAGCAGTGCCACGGTCGGCTTGGTCGTTGGCAGAGACAAGGGAGATGTGCGGTGGGCAGCCCTGACCTTCAGGGCATGGCGGCCCATACCCCCAGCTCAACCTCAGCCCGCCTCCTCCCAGACCAACCGCAAAATGTCCATCCAGCTTAGGGAAAGGGGTGCCTCAAAGTCCCCTGCCAGGTCAAATTTATTAAAGACACTTACAGCTAAGTCCGGGAAACCATTCTCTCTAAAAGCTGGAGGAGAACAGGAAAAATAACATTACCATCCTTAGGACGTTGACTTTTTGCTTTCGGACACAGAATGAGAACTTATTTCCAAACCACTTCAAACCAGAATAAATTCACTGGAGCAGAGAATTTCAGTGCCTGCCGCCAGCACCCAGATTTTGGTTCCTCCAGGAAGAGGAACCAGGGCTCCTTTGAGAAACTGCGGATCCTAGGACTGAGGCAGGAAATACACAAGATGGGCCCAGAACGTCTTGTAACGCTGGAGAGTAATGAACTGTTCAAAAAAACCAAAACCAAAAGCTCACAGTGATGGAAGCACGTGAAAGGGACACAGGACCCAACTGAACCCCTTGTGGCCAAAGCAGGAACAATTCGAGGCACAAAAGGAGGCAGTGCTGCTGTGTTACAGCCCCAAGTGGAAAGCAAATAGTCACGAGTCCACACCGCTAGAAATAAGCGATCCAGTAATTAACAGGCAGGGGAAGAGAGGCAGCTCTCCAATGCCCACAACCCATACACACGCTCTGCCCTTGAGGAGGTGAGGCAGCACTTTCCACTCCTCAAGCGTGGGTGGCACAGTGACTTCCTTCCAGAGAGGCCAGTGTGGATGGGGCAGGGGGAGAGGACTTAGTTTTACAGAGGAGAAACCTGGCCACACCCCAGGCAGCTGATCAAGGTCAACACCTATTATGCTGCATCATGGTCGCGGTCAATGCCCTTGACAGGATGCGATGAGAACAGGACCTCATCTCTGCGGTTTCCTCCAAAAAACCCACAACCCCAGGCTAATCGTGAGAAAGATATCAGACAGACCCCAGTGAAGTCCAGCTGCAACGTACCCGACCAGTCCTCCTCCAAACTGCCAATGTTACAAAAAAACAAGGGAAGGGGCGCTGGGGGGCTCAGTCGGTTGAGCGTCTGACTCTTGGTCTCGGCTCAGGTCATGATCTCGCAGTTGGTGAGTTTGAGCTCTGCCATTGGGCTCTGGGCTGATGGTGCAGAGCCTGCTTGGGATTCTCTCTCTCCCTCTCTCTCTCTGCCCCTCCCTTGCTTGCTCTCTCTTTCCCTCTCTCTCTGCCCCTCCCTTGCTTGCTCTCTCTCTCTCTCTCTCAAAATAAATAAATAAACTTTAAAAATATAAAAAACAAGGGAAGTCTGCGAGACTGTCACAGCCAAGAGGAGTCTAAGAAGACACGATGACTCCATTTACTGCGGCTTCCGAGAAGGGCTCCCGGGATGGAAAGAGGACGAGGACGGTAGGGAAAAAACAAAAGAAACATGAATAGACTACAGCCTTCACTTACTAACAACGTATCAATCCTGGCTCATTAATTGTAACATAGGCAGCGTACAAATCTGTGAAACGTAGGACAGTGACTTAGGAAACGGTGCAGGCTGAGGATCTTTTATGGGAACCCCCCTACTCTCGGCTCAACCTTTCTGTAAACCTGAAACTGTCCTAAAAGATAAAGTGCTAATAAAAACCATATAGAATAAATTCACTGGATCAGGACACTGTGGCTTGGGGAGACCGTGGAGAACAGGGGGCCTGCCTCTTCCCAAGGCCACTGGCCTGGCCATGACATTCATGACCCTGCGCTACACGGCCTATCTTCCCGTTCTGGTGACTAGCTTGAGCCAGTGTGCCCCTCCCCGTTCCTCATACTTGCCTCTATGGGAATAATCCTTCCTTTTTTAGGAAAAGGAAGGTAAGCCCCAGGCTCAAAGACTTTGACGGGGAGGCCATATTCAGCTAACATTTTTTTAACATGATTTTAATTCTATTACAGACAAATGTTAAGTAACTAAGGAGCATGGGATTAATAGAAACTGCGAGGTAGACATAAGAGTGGAGGAAATGTGTGTGCGCTGATCTAGTCCTCCCCCGCCCCACCCGGGAGTTAACTCCCCCATGACCTCTGTAATCATGGCCTTGTGGGGGCTCATTTCCAGAGATGGGACATGCCGCCCCAGGCTCTGGACAGGACCTGCCACATTGTTCTCTGGTGGGAGGCACAAGCTTCTGCCAGAAGCTTCTGCCCCCCTGGTCCACTTAGAGGCCCTGGAACAGGGCTTCCTTTCCTTGGGGCAGCCTTCTGGCCTTGAGGGCAACTGTTGAGTCTACCGGCTCCCCTGTCACGGGCGAAAACTCCAGTGGCTCCAATTACTCCTGTCTGCCATGGCCTGCGCCACTCAGATCCTATTAGCAGCCTCTGAACATGCATCCATGGGCCCTCTGTCCACGTTGATGGCCAGGCCCGTCGTTTTCCTGGCTGCCCCAGACACAGCCTAGGCTTCATCTGAAGATCTCGGGAACCCGGCTGACTACCCGCATGCCCTGCTCACCTGCAACCCAGCGCTACTTTCACGTGGGCCTGTGCCACGGGTCCCAGGGACCAAGGGCAAGGCGCTCCACCTCTCATCTGCTGCAGCCAGCAGGACCCCTCATGACTGACCTCAGGACGACGATCCACCTGACCCTCACTGCCCACCTGTGGCACCCACCGCCCTCTGCCCAGCATTTTCCTTAGAGAAACCTGCAAGTGTTCTCAGTAGTCTGGAGATGGTCTCTGAGATGCTAGTGCGCGGTCTTCCCGGCACTGGCCTCGCCGAAATACACTCCTGACTTGTGTCCCCACCGCTCGTCCCTCTGCCTTTGGATTCTGTCAGCAGAGAGCAGCCGAGCCTGGTGTGTTTGGGACCCCCAGAGCCAGGTGCTCGTGCACCCCTGTGCCCCAGCTACACAACGTCTCTGGCTCGTTTAGCGCCTCACTAGGTGGCCGGGCCCAGTGGTGACAAGTTGCGGTTGGGCCCACAAAGCCCAAAATATTTACTGAGCGGAGCCCTTGGACAGGGGTGAGGTGGACCTGGATATCACACAGGGCTGAAAGAACGAAGGTCTAGGACAGCATCCTGGGGAGCACGGAGACTCAGGGGGTGGGAGGAGGAAGACACCCATGGAGGAGGCCGAGGAGGAAAAAGCAGTGTCTAGAGGAAAGCACCTCCCACAGCGTCCACACCTTCCGAGACACACCCCTGGGATTCGGGGACTGTGATCACAGGTGGTTCTGGATCTCACCAAAGCCTCTAAGGTGGTCTGCAGCTCCTCACACAGGGTCTCTAGCTCCTTGCTATGTTCCGGAAGCGTCCTTCCTGCATTTTCCGTGGAAGCCGGGCTGCTGCTCTGTAACTCTGTCTTGTCCTCGCTCCTGGACAAGATGGAAGAGACAGGAAACACAGGACACTCTGAAAGGCACCTCACTTATCACGGCACACCCAGGAAGGGCTAGATCCACGTCACTGGATCAGGCATCTGGCACAGGTGCTGTTTCACGTCACTGTGACGTATTTACTTATTACTGGCATCCACCATGAACACGTCCCCCTATTGTTCACTAGAGTAAGTCAGCTGAATGCACCCAGTGGTATTCTTGGCCTGGGGTGGGGGGTGTCTGTGCTCGGTGTCCAAGGACGAAAAAGACATGACCATTTCCCCAGAGTTCACCATCTGGGAACTGTTTGGCAAACGGAAGCCTGTGGCCTGTGGGGCGTGAAATTAATCTACTGGGGTCACCACACTCCCGGGAAAAAACTGATCGTAAGGATAGAACAGACAATATCAGAGAGCGCCTTGTGAGGAAGCTGAAGAACCGGCTCCTGTGGACTGGGCCTCAGCAGGAAGAGGCGGGAAAAGCAATGGAGGGCCAGGGTGTGTGACGTGCGCTGGGGACTGGCGAGAGCCAGGGACAGGCCAGGCCCAGAGACTCTCAACTCTGCTCTGTGGATGATGACAGAGGAACACAGAATCCTAACTCTGAGAAATTAAAAATACACATGTAGGAAAGAATAACAAAGCAAATCTCCTAATTCAGAATTGTAACTGCTAACGTTTTTTTTCCCCCAAGACTCCTGTCTTTTTTTTTAAGGGAATTGCTAAGGGGGAACCTGGGTGGCTCAGTCAGTTAAATGTCCAACTCTTGATTTCGGCTCAGGTCACGATCTCATGGTTTGTGGGTTCGAGCCCTGTGTCAGGCTCCATGCTGACAGCGCAGAGCCTGCTTGTGATTCTCTCTCTCTCTCTCTCTCTCTCTCTGCCCCCCCCACTCTTTCTCAAAATAATAAACTTATAAAAAAAAAATTGCCAAGGAAAAATACACTCTTATGTCTCTTTTCCTCGCCATCCTCCACCTGACCTCTGACGCCTGGTCACCAAAGATGGGGAGTGGGGTTCTCCACACCAGCAGGGCACCCCACAGTTTAACTCCATTTAGACACTACCTACCTGGAGACAGCCTCCGACCCCCACAGGTCAACGCTCGGCCCCATAAGACCGTCCCCACAAAACTTCAGACACTCACTACAAGTCCATGTTGTTTGTCACCTGTGCTTCTGACCAGCGGGCTGTAGGTAAAGGTTCCCATGACCCGCCCCCTTGGATTTGAAGGATTTGCGGAGCTGCTCACAGATGGGCTCACATGAACACTATGTAGCATAATTTTGTATTGAAAATAAACATATACAGTGTATACTTGCATACATCATTTTATCCCTTGCTCTTTTTCTTAATATAATCTAATATATGCATGTTGATAAAAACTATCTTTCCCATCCTAAAAGACTCCCGGGGGGACGCCTGGTGGCTCCGTTGGTTAAGCGTCCAACTTCAGCTTAGGTCATGAGCTCACGGTTCGTGGGTTCCAGGCCCACGTCTGAGCCATCAGCACAGAGTCCGGAACCTGCTTCAGATTCTGTGTCTCCCTCTCTTTCTGCCCTTCCCCCACTCACACTGTCTCTCAAAATTAAATAAACATTAAATTGAAAATTAGAAGAAGAAACAGAAAGACTCCCAGAGTGAAGCACTTAGAGCATGAGGAACTCTACGCACTTACCATAAACTGATTTTCAGGTTGGCAATATTATTTGCAGTAGCAAAACCTGTGTCATTGAGGTTTTCCCATTTCAGGATCAAATTATGCCAATCAGCTGCATTGTCCTTAATTTTTCTTGCGCTGACAGATAAGACAGGTTTTCTGGGCGTTGTACTTCCAAGAGTATTTGCTGATAGGGAGTCAAAGGAACAGAACGGTCATGAAATTCGTGAAACGAAATAAAAGGAATCTCATTTAGAAAGGGGTCGGGAGGCCCTGAGAGGCGAGCTCTCACGCATACGTGACTCGCTGCAGACCAGCCAGCAGGAAGAAGGAAGATCAGAATTATTATGACAATGGAGGGTATTTTTCACATAGGAATCTCATTACCTGCTTTCAAGAGAAAGTTCCAGCAACAACGCATCAACCACCACTTGCAGTCGATGAGGAACCCCTACAACCTCAAACACTTGTTCTTCTCCAAGAACCTGTGTTGCACACTCCCACTTCCACCTAGAACCTAATTAAGGCTGACCTTCTCGGGGCGCCTGGGGGGCTCAGTAGGTTAAGTGTCCGACTTCGGCTCAGGTCATGACCTCACAGTCCGTGGGTTCGAGCCCCATGTCGGGCTCTGTGCTGACAGCTCAGAGCCTGGAGCCTGCCTCAGATTCTGGGTCTCCCTCTCCCTCTGCCCCTCCCCCACTTGCACTGTCTCCCTCGCTCTCAAAAATAAACGTAAAAGAAAAAGCTGACCTTCCCTCTGTCTCTTCCAACTTGCCTAAGATTCACCATAGCTTGCTTGTCCTGAATTGCCATTCCTTTCTTTTTTCCGAATAAATTTTTTATGAAAAGTGATTCTTTGCTCTGTTTAAAGTTAACATTACTCACATGTGCCCCAGTGTTTATAGCAGCACTTTCAATAAAAGAAAAAGCCTAAATGTCCATCAACTGATGAATGGATAAAGAAGATGTGGTTTATATATACAATGGAATACTACTTGGCAATGAGAAAAAAATGAAATCCTGCCATTTGCAGCAATGTGGATGGAACTGGAGGGTATTATGCTAAGTGAAATAAGGACAGATAGCGTGTGTTTTCACTCATATGTGGAACAGGAGAAACTTAACAGAAGACCATGGAAGAGAAAGGGAAAAAATAGTTATAAACAGAGAGGGAGGGAGGCAAACCACAAGAGACTCTTAAATAGAGAATAAACTGAGGGTGGATGGCGGCTGGAGGAGAGGGGGGATGGGGGATGGGCACGGAGGAGGGCACTTGCTGGGATGAGCACTGGGTGTTGTATGGAAGTGATGAATCATGGGAATCTACTCCTGAAGCCAAGAGCACACTGTATACACTGTATGTGAGCCAACTTGACAATGAATTACATTAAAAAAAAAAAAGTTAACATTACATGGTGGTCAGAGAGGGGGCCCCCCGAAGGAAATGACCCCAGGGGATGACAGCCCGCTGGCAGGGAGCCTCTGTAGGGAGCCCTTGTCCTAACCCCTTTGGAGAGTCTCTCAGACTTTGGTGGAGTGCTCCACCTAATTGGGGATCTGTTTAAAGTACTCGCTCATTTTCCAAACCTCAGATTTTGAGTAATGGGATCCTGATTCTCTATACTTTCTCAGGAGGGTCCTCCCTGTGGGACCCCAGCTGGTCTTATGTTTAAAAGCTCTTCCCTCTTTGTGTGCATATTTTTTTTCAAATATATTAACACACGGCATTATGTTAATTTGAGGTGTACAACATGATGACTGGATAATTCCATTCATCACTCAGTGCTCGTCACACTTGGTACTATCTTTTTTTTTTTAAGTAGGGTTCACGCCCAGCATGAGGCCCAATGCGGGGCTTGAACTCATGACCCCTGAGATCAAGACCTGAGCTGAGATCGAGATTCAGACACTTAACTGACTGAGCCACACAGGTGCCCCATGAGAACTTAAAACTTCAATGGCCATGATGGGGAACTCTTGACCTCCCCAAAGTTTTCTCAGAACCTAATTAGAAAGCTCTGAGTCTAAGAGTAAGCAGCCTACGTGGGGCACCTGTTTAATGGGTATCTGAAGGCTTATAAACATAGTCACGACTCTAAAGTCGCCTCTTTAGGGGCGCCTGGGTGGCTCAGTCAGTTAAGCTTCCGACTTCGGCTCAGGTCATGATCTCACAGTTTGCAGGTTCGAGCCCCGCATCAGGCTCTGTGCTGACAGCTCAGGACCTGGAGCCTGCTTCAGATTCTGTGTCTCCCTCTCTCTGTGCCCCCTCCCTCTGCCTGCTTACATGCTCTCTCTCTCTGAAATAAACATTAAGAAAATTAAAAAAAAAAAAAGTCGCCTCTTTATAAGACACCGATTCCAAATTCACCAAGTGGAACAAACAATTAAAGGAAGGCAAAGCCTCCTGAGGCCTCTTGGTTTCCGAATGCACAACTGCCATCTTGTGCAAAGCCCAGGGCCACCTTCCTCCTTCCCTCCCCCACAGGCCCACCTCCTTTATGCCCTCCACTTCCTCATTCAATCCTCTCTCTGAATCTCCTCCCTTTCTCTCTGAACCTCTCCCCGTTTCTTCCTCTCCCAAGCCTATTAAAACCTGCCCCATGAAAGTCAGAGCCTCTGAGGATCCAAATGCTAAACTAATTTCTTATGTTCCCTGGACTAAAGCTGAATTATGAGCTAGAGTCAAAGACTTTCTTGGGTGCCTGGGTGGCTCAGTTGGTTGAGCATCCACGTCTTGATTTCGGTTCAGGTCACAATCTCAGGGTCGTGGGACTGATCCCCACATCTGGCCTCGTGCTGAGCATGGAGCCTGCTTAAGATTCTCTCTCACTCTCACTCTCTCTCTGCCTCTGCCCTCTCCCCTGCTTGTGTGCACTCTCTCTCTTCTTATCTCTCTCTCTCTCTCTCTCAAAAAAAATGGCTTTCTCAAAGTGAGATTTGGGAATCTCAGATTTACTGAGGATCCTCATAGATTTGCTGAGTTACTTAATATGGTCACTCAGACGTTATCAACGCGGTCTCTCAGGTTTGTATTGGCTGTTTCACACACTTGGTGAGGGCCAGTCCCGCCACTGGATGAACACTGCCAATCGGGATAATCCTGATGAACCAGGATTACCTTCAATCCGACCTCAGCCTTCTACTTCCTGAATGATCGAGTTCTTCTTTCCAGCTTATCTCAGGCAACAGAGCCAGCTGACAAAGTGCCCCACAGTGGGAACCAAAACCAGCCCCTCAAGCAGAGAGCACAGCCCCAAGTCAGGCCAATGACTGACCCCTTGACAATGACCGACCTGACCTTCACTTCCCACCTGCACGCACCCACCGACCCCGTCCCACATTTTGCTTATATAAACCTGCAAGTGTTTTCAGGACTCTGGAGACTTTGAGGCACTAGTCCTGTTTTCCTGCTCTTGGCCCCGCTGAAACACACTCCTGCCTTGTGTCCTCACCACTCCTTTCTCTGCCTTTGGATTTTGTCAGCAGGGAGCGGCCAAGCCCCAGACCCAGCTGCTCATGCGCCCCTGCACCCCAGCTACACGGCGAGAGTCTAGAACCACAGATGGGGTGCTAGCCCCGGCCTTGCTAGATGATTGAGCCCCTGCAGTTGCTAAATGACTTCACAAGGTAATTACTAGGACTTTCCCCAAAACTGCTGAATGCAGTAAGGTTCAGGCTTGTACCCAAAAGCCCAACGAACCCATGCAGGATTATAATAGCTGGCTCCAAACTGGTTTTAAAGAAAACTCTGGGCTTCCTTTAAACATTGAATCCACTTGGGTAGTTTTAAACTCTGTTCGTTAATGGACGGAACCGGGATCTTCCCTTTCCAGTTGAAAGGACCCGGACGGAACGGGAGGCCTGTCCACTCCAGACCCGGTTAATGTGGGGGGGCCAGCTCGCCTGCACCCTTGGGTGATTCAACGAAGAGGAAGACCTGTGCGATCCATAGTTTTCAGTCCGACAAATGGAGGCCCCCGAACAAAACTAAAACCCTCCTGTAAAAAGCCAGGCGACTGGAAAACAGACTGCTGGACCCGTAAGAGCTCCAGGCGCCTGCGACCCTCTAGCCAGCCTTTCCAGCCCCCCCAGCCCCCCCAGCCCC
>CM053560.1:2434989-2476235 GCA_028646485.1 Cryptoprocta ferox | reverse complement strand
TGAAGCATCTGACTCCTGATTTCGGCTCAGGTCGAGATCTCACAGTTCAAGGGTTCGAGCCCCATGCCGGGCGCTGCGCTGGCAGCATGGAGCCTGCTTGCGATTCTCTCTCTCCTCTCTCTTTCTGCCCCTCCTCCCACTCCTGCTCTCTCTCAAAAGAAACATTTACAGAAACAAAACAAAACAAAAACCCCGGGAGCGGACTTAGAGGACACAAGGTTTTCTGGAGGCGCTGCCTTGTTACAAAATCTACAGGACGTGCTTCTCTCCCTTTCCCCCAGTCTCCCCACAGGGGGACAGCACCCACCTGTTAAACTTTTATACAGTCTTCAAGGAAAATTACTGTCTGCTCAAACTCAGGTTCAGTATTTAGGGCACCTGATCTTGGAACAAGGCCTACGTTGGGATTTAGGTAGGCTTTCCTGCATTCTGAGCTCCCCAAAACCTAAAACTAACTGCCAATTAAATGGGGTTCTCTCAGGTTGGCTGGCTATTATTAAAACTCGATCCCTGACCCCATAATTTGTGAAGGTCAGGATGACTTAGCTTTTTTAAATGTTTATTTGAGAGAGAGAGAGAGAGCGCGCGTGCGCACAAGTGGGGAGGGTCAGAGAGAGGGCGAGACACAGAATCTGAAGCAGCTCCAGGATCTGAGCTGACAGCACAGAGCCCAACGCGGGGCTTGAACTCAGGAACCGCGAGATCAGGACCTGAGCCAAAGTCAGACACTTAACCAACTGAGCCACTCAGGCGCCCCGGGAAGACTTAGCTTTTAATACCTTAAAAGAAAGCCCAACAAACATCCTGCTCTTGGACATCCCAATTATCAACTTCCCTTTTTCCCATTTATCTACGAAAAGGAAGGGAACTCCTTCGGGGTGCTCACCCCAAACACGGGGACCACCATCGACTCCACAGGGCATTCCAGCCAACAGGCTGTGTAGCACCAGAGTATGCCCCTTGCCGCACAGCCAATCCCACCACGACCCTTTTGGCTCAGGCCAGTGAGGAGACAGTCTTGGGACTCCAGTCGCCATCCCTGTGTCCCGTGCAGTGGAGGCCCCTGTTCACCCACCACCCTCGGGCCAGTCGTCTCCCCCCTATGAGATCCTCTTCCTAACTGCTCCTCCCAGAACTCCTCCCCACTCATGCCGGATTCTGACAGATCACCTCCTCCTGACTGCCTCCCATGATGACTTACAGAAAATTCTGGGGGCACCTGGGTGGCTCAGTCAGTTAAGCATCCGAGTTCAGCTCCCGTCGTGATCTCACGGTTTATGAGTTCGAGCCCCGCGTCGAGCTCTGTGCTGACAGCTCAGAGCCTGGGGCCTGCTTTGGATTCTGTGTATCCCCCTCTCTCTGCCTCTCTCCTACTAACCTCCATCTCTCTCCATCTCAAAAATAAATAAACATTAAAAAAAATTAAAAAAAAAAAAAACTCTGGATGACACTGACTTCTCATGGTTCACGGACTGTTTTTATGTGGGAGACAGACATGGTGAGGATTTTCTGGACCTGGAATTGCAACTCTCTTTGAAGTAACGGAACTATAACTTTGCCTTTGGCTACTTCACCTCAGTGAGCTGAGCTGCCCCCACGGCGGCACGCGTGCTAGCCGAGGGCACAACCGCTTACACGGACGCCGGCAGCAGGTGCATCTTTGGAGCGGCTCACAGTTGTGTAATGTTATGGAAAATATGCGGCTTTCCTGTTCTCCTCCTAGCAGGGAGGAGACTTAAAATGGAGCTTCCGTCCAATATGCACCAGGTGCCCTCTTCCCACCAACTGCCCTGGCGAATACGAACGTCCCTGGGCACTCGCAGCTGGACTCCTGGAGGCTGAAGGCAACCACCGCACTGTTTCCACCGAGGACGCTGCTCTCAGAGGAACCAATAACCACACCCCTGTCATGGTCCAGAGGCCTGTTCCCCCAAATGACAATCCAGAGAAATCGGCTGGAGATGCCCAACAACTGGCCCCAGAAAAGGAAAGACAAATTGCAAATCTAATAACTGTCGGTTGGATAAAAAGAGAAAACTCTAGCTTGGGCCGAATAGCAATCCAGTCCTGCCAGAGACGAAAACTCCCACTTCGGACCCGCCGTGTGTGCACGCCGTCGCTGGTGTGCTGATCAAATGACCTCTGTCAATCAATGCTCTGACTGAGCTGTCAGCACAGAGCCTGATGCGGGGCTCGAACCCACGAACTGTGAGATCATGACCTGAGCCGAAGTCTGATGCTTAACTGATGGAGCCCCCCAGGCGCCCCTGCAGCTAAAATTCTGTAAGAAAAGATCATCCCTACCTGGAGAACCACCCTTGAAGTTCACAGTGACTAGGGAGCTCATTTCACTGGTTGGGTGACGTGACCAGTCTGTGCTTTTTGCCTGGCTTTACAACACTTTCACTACGCTTACCACTCTCAATCCACAGGGCCGGTAGAACGGGCATCACTAAGATGTAATTGGCAAAATCCGTAGAGGCTCTCTACCTTGGCCAAAGGCACTACCAACAGTCATTTTATTTTAATTAATTAATTAATTAATTAATTTTTAGTTTAGACAGAGAGGAACAGAGCACGAGCGGGGGAGGGGCAGAGAGAGAGGGAGACACAGAATCCGAAGCAGGCTCCAGGCTCTGAGCTGTCAGCCCAGAACCTGATGGAGGGCTCGAACCCACAAAGTGCGAGATCATGACCAGAGCCGAAGTCAGCCGCTTAACCAACTGAGCCACCTAGGCGCCCCTATTTTTATTTTTAAAAATTTATTTATATTTGAGAGAGAGTTTGTGTTCAAGAGTGGGGGAGCGGCAGAGAGAGAGGGAGAGAGACCCTTAAGCAGGCTCTAAGGTCAGCACAGAGCCCGACTTGGGGCTGGATCCCACAACCCTAGGATCATAACCTGAGCTGAAATCAAGAATTGGATGTTTAGGGATGCCTGGGTGGCTTAGTCAGTTAAGCATCTGACTTTAGTTCAGGTCGTGATCTCATAGTTCAAGGGTTCGAGCCCCCCGTTGGGCTCTGTGCTGACCGCTCAGAGCCTGGAGCCTGCTTCGGATTCTGTGTCTCCCTCTCTCTCTGCCCTTCCCCACTCACGCTCTGTCTCTCTCTTTCTCTCTCTCTCAACAATAAACATCTAAAAATAAATAAAAATAAATTTAAAACACAACTAAAAAAAAAAAAAAAAAAAAAGAGTTGGATGTTTAACTGACCAAACCATCCAGGTGCCTCGGAAAGCCTGATTCTCTTGATAAGTGATCCTTTTGAGCAAAGATCTTGATCAAAAGGAAGAAATGTGAAAATAAAGGAAACCACATTTAGTGATAAGATTAAGTAAGCTCTACACCCAATGTGGGGGGGCTTGAACCCATGACCCCTAGATCAAGAGACATACGCTCTACTGCTACCCAGGTGCCCCAGGAAACGTCATTTAAAATGGAGTCAGGAGGCCCTGGAGAGGGGGCACTCACAGAGGAACCACTTGCTGCAGCCTGCACGACCCGCAGGAATAAGGAAGATGAGAATGATCTCAACAAGGGAGGACATATTTCACATCGGAATTTTGTCTCCTGCTTTTAAGAAAAGAAGGAAGATCCCTCCCGGCCCTAGCGGGGCACCACCCACTGCCTGCAGCCAATAGCGAGGCCATCGTGCAGATGCTGCTCCTACCACCTCTTGGTCTCCAATGAACTTGTTTACCACTCTCCTCAACTTCCTCCTAAAACCTAAGGAAAGCTGACCTTCCCTTTGTCTCTTTGAACTTGCCTATAGTTCACCATAGCTGGCCTGTCCCAAACTGTAATTCCTCTGCTATGGTTGAATAAATTGTCTTTTTTCTTTTAAACTTAAATAAAATTGCTCTTTGCTCTGTTTAAAGGTAACACATTTATGGTCTTAGTGGGAGGGCAAATTTATATCTCTATTTTCTTCCATCAGAAACGGCCAGATGGAAGAGATGAACAGGGCAAGGGGGCGTGGAGTTTCCATGCTCTCTGAGCACACTATCCTCTCTGAATCTCTGCATGTTCACCAACCTGGAGTTCCCCAAATCCCATCTGTTTGGGCTTTTATGGAGGTATCATTACAAAGGAATGGTTGATTAAAGCATTGGCTGTTGCCAATTGATTCCACCTCCAGCCCTTCTTCCCTAGGGGGTGGGTAGGGGAGGGAGATGGGACTGAAAGTTCCAACCTTTTAATCACAGGACAGGCTCCCAGGGTGGGGCTGGAGAAAGCCGCCTCCAACCAAAGGTTACCTAAGGGCTTTCCACAAGTCACTTGATTAACATAACAAAAGACACCTTGATCACTCTCACACTGGCTCCCTGCCTAGAACGGGACAAAGGCCAAATATTTACTTATTATTAAGCACAATACCACAGCCTGTTATACAAGTCCTGTTCACCACTTCTCTGGCTTCTCCCTGCTTGCTCCATCTGCCTCAACACTAGCTACAGCTCAGTACAAGTTCTGACTTTGACCTACAATATTTTTCCTGTCCGTGTGTCCCCACTAACTCGGCTAACTCCCTAGTATCTCTTAAGGCTCTGCTTATTTAATTTTCTTTTTCATCTTCTTCTTCATTTTTTTTTTGAAAGAGAAAGAGAGAGAGAGAGAGAGAGAGAGAGGAAGAGAGAGAATCTTAAGCAGGCTCCATGCCAAGTGTGGAGCCCGATGCCAGGCTCGAACTCACGAACTGTAAGATCATGACCTGAGCTGAAATCAAGAGTTAGAAGCTTAACTGACTGAGCCACCCAGGTGCCCCAGTGCTCTGCTTATTTAAATATCATATTGGTTTTTCTTTCATTCTTTACTTATACAACTAACCAACATTAGCGAGTACCTACAACATGCCAGACATGGGGGATGAACTGACTGAATGAGACCTACCAGGGCTATTTTCATGGAACTTACTTTCCAAACAGGAAGTGGATAATAGATCACTAGATGACTGTGATCAATTTAGATCATGGTGAGTGCGATATGGAAAAGAAAATGGAGAGAGGGGTGGTGCCTGGGGGGCTTAGTCAGTTAAGCGACTGCCTCTTGATCTCAGCTCAGGTCATGATCTCACAGTTGGTGAGTTCAAGCCCCACATCGGGCTCTACACTGAGGGCACGGAGACTGCTTGGGATTCTGTCTCTCCTCTCTGCCTCTTCCCTGCTTGCTCTCTCTCTCTCTCAATAAAAATAAATAAACTTAAAAAAAAGGAAAGAAAATGGGGTCTTGTGTTAGGGTGAACCCTCAAAGAGGTGTCATTTAGGCTGAGATCTGAATGATGAGAGGTCAACAGCATGGGTCCTATGCAAGAATGAGCTTGATGAGTCTGAAAAACTGAGAAAGCAGTGTGGCTATGATGAGGGATAGCAGCAGAAAAATGTTCACCTTTAGCCCAGAAGGCTAACCTGTAGTCTGCATAATTCCAACAAGGATCAAATATGTTCTGGCTGCTACATTCTTAGAGGGTCTCATGACTGCCTGTAAATCTCATCAATAGTTAGTATCGAACCGAGTAAGAAACGCCAGAGAAATCTTGTGAAAGCAGTTTTATGAGCAGAAATTCAAAGAAACACTCATGACAAAATACTCACTGCATGTTTCCTCCCCCCTGACCAGTAAGCATATCACTACCAGCTTCATACAGCAAAAAGTGCAGCCCTTTCCTCCCCCGTCCTATCCCCGTGTTACTTAAATAAATCTACTAAATTGCACCATGCAACATCTCAAGATTCTTTCTTGACGGTTGCACTCGATGACCCCACATCACCTAGAATGGAATGGCGTGGGAGGAGTGGGTAGGTGAGGAGGCAGTCAAGCAACTGGAAACTCACAGACCAAGTTAGTTTAGATGTATTCCACGTCAATGAAAAGTAAGCAATCAGCTTTGATTAGGAAAGTGACGTGATCTGATTTTGGTTTCCAGAAAGTCACTCCTTCCACAAAGAAATCCTGGATCCGCCAGGTTGGGTTGACTCCAGGAGCCACTGCACTAGATGTCTGAAAACAACCTATTTTTCAGTTATCACCGGCACTCACTAGTGTGGAATATCTGCTTGTGTGACATCCATATTCCCTGCTAGACTGTTCTTACCACCTGTACTCTAATCTGCTAAGGGTGTCTCACCTCCAGTAGGGGCTCTTCCATTCATTCTCTGCTCCACACCCAGCACATATTTAGGAACCAAAAACAGTTCTAACTTCACGAAACTCAGGCTAGTGGGGAAAGAGACCAGAAATCAGAGTCAGAGCACAGAGCAGAGCGAGATAAAGCATAGTGGCTACCTCATCCCTCCAGGGCCTCAGCTCCCAATCTGTTCAGTTACTACATGGGCTCGCTGGAAGGCTCAAATGAGGGGACCCACATCAAGGACTTAGGACACTGCTTGGCACATAGCACTCGCTGAATGAGTGCTTTTATTACAAGCAAAAAAGCTCTGTGGCGGGTAATCCTGAGGGGAATTCAGGGGAAGGTTTTGGGAGCAGCTGGGCATGCACGGCTTGGCACCCGATGTGCTCCGCTAACGCTAGTTTATAATGACAATTACAGGTTGGTATCTGGACCTGCTGACACTCCTTTGCATACATCAAGGAGCGTGAAAAAACTGAGGCTCAGCAAAACTGACGGGCTCCTGGGCCGACCGCCGCGCCTGCGCGGGGCCAGCGGGCTGGGCTGGGCCAAGACCGGGACCCCAGTGCAAGCGGGAAGCTCCCGGCCTCCGGTCCAGCCCGGAGGCCACGCCGTGACTCTCACACCCTCCCTGTCCCGGAGAGCTGGCCCGTCGCACGCACCTGCCATGCGTCCGCAGATATCCCGGGAAGGAGCCCGAAGCCCCGCCCACGCCCGCCGGAAGCGCGCTTACGTCTCTTCCGCCGCGCTCAGCTGGCCGGCTGCCACTGTGGCTCCGCGGCTGTAGCTTCCGGCTGTCGCTCGGCGGTGTCGGCCCGGTTGCCCAGGGAACGGGCTCCCGGCAGCCCCCGCGGCCCGGAGTCCGTCCCCGCCTCCTCCGGCCGAGCCGGACCGTCCAGTCCGGAGGGGCAGCCGCGGGAGGTGAGTCCGGCGACGCCGCCGTGGGCCCCGCTGCCCCCCGCCGCCCGGCCCGCGCCCCTTCCTCGGCCCCCCCCCGCCGCCGCTCGCACCTCCCCCAGGCCGCCCTCCCCTCGCCTCGGCGCCTCAGGGTCGCACTGCCCGTCTCGCCCCCGTTCCCGGCCCCCGCGTCGCCCTCGGCGGGTGGCCGAGCCCGAATGCCACAACACTTGAGGCGCCAGGCTGGTGCGGCAGAAGCCAGCCGTCCCCCGAGGGGACGCCCACGCGTCCTCGGCCCCGCTGGCCGGCCGGCCCCATCCCCGGGCCCTCGCTCCTCCCACTCCGCGCCTTCCCTCCCTCCGCCGCACCCTCGTCCCTCGTCCCTCATCCCTCGCGCGGCCGCCAGCGCCGCCGTCTCGTGATTGACGTTGCGTTCCGTCCCCGACCGTGTCAGTCCGGTCCCTTCCTCCGCGCACCAGCCCTGCTGGCACAGACCTTGGCACACACCTCATAGGTGCCCAGTAGGTGTTCGTTAAATGGGCGAATGAAGGACTCCTGCCTCAGTCCCGTTTGAGGGTCTGGGGTACCCTGGAGTCAGATCCGGGTTCAGGTCACCCCACTGCCCCTTCCTAGCTGTGTGCCAGGGGCAAGTGATAGCACCGCGCTAGGCTGCAGTTTCCGTCCGGGTAAAATGCAGATGGTAATAGTTTCTGCCTCGGTCTGGGACCCAGCGGGTCCGTGCGTGTAAAGCGCGAAGCGCCCAGCCTGGCACCTGATGCGTCTCAGTAACGGGGAGCCGCTGCCGTCGTGACCCAGGTGCTCGCCTGCCATTTCTCGTCCCTGCTCTTTCTTCTTCCTCACTTTCCCGCTGAGAGTCAGGAATGTTAACCTGCTCTGTTCAGTTCCTTCTGTTCCATCTGTTGGCAGAGTGTGGTCCCCGGCTGGGTGCACACTTGCCTTATCTGCTGGAGGGATGAGTTGCACTTGGCGTTGACTCCCTTCCTGTGAACCCAGCGGAGCAGAGTCTGGGAGTAAAGCCTCTGTATTCTGTGTAGCCGCCAGGGTCTCCTGAGCTGCAAGGCGTTTTGTACTCTCTTACACCAAGCGGGGGGCACCTTGGTAAGCCTTTGACCTTGTGGGTTTTTGGATAACCCAACTTACGCCCCTGTTGGTTCCTTCACCAGGTACTATTTGGGGCCCCTGTATGCCCGCCACATACCAGGCTCTAGGGATACTGTGGCTCTAGTCCCTACCCTCGGGGCGCTTTCAAGCTGGAGAACCAGCAGGTGCGGGTGTAGGGGCTGCTTTCCCTGAGACCACGGTGGGGAAGACTAGGTAAGGATAGTCTTTCTTCAGAAACTACTCGGAAGTAGCTTTTGTTGGGTTTAAGTTATTTTGTAGCCACATCATCATTTTCAACCGAAGATTGTCTTTTTCTGGGTCTGTTTTCCATTTTGTCTTAGAAAGGTAACACCGCAGGTGTGAGGAAGGTTGTTTTATATTAGCTTCTGTGTGGTTTGGACAAAGTGGCTACTGGAACTTAGTGGGGAAAGAAAGGAAGGTGGCAGGCATCAGGAGGAGCAGTCGATTGGACTTGGGACAACAGTTACACACATACGGAAAGCGAGCTTTGGTGTCGAGCATGGAGAGATTTCTAGATAGAGCGAAGCACAAGGAGCTTGGTCGAATCAGGAGGGAAGCGTTACCAGCTCTGCGGAGGTAGACGTGAGCTGTTGTTCACAGCGTGTCGTCAGTTTAAACTAACGTGTCGTTTGGACCTGGACTTCAGAGGCCACTGGATTTTCGCACGATGGTGGGTACCTGAGGTAGAGGTCTCGTGTTTTGGAATATCCTGCTTAGGGACTCCCGGCTTCGTGTTTAGAGAGCTTAGCTTAGCTTACAAATAGGTGGCGAGTGCTGATTGAACCATGCCCTCGCGGTCTTTCGAAGCCCCGCAAGGTGTGTAGACTAGAAGGCTGTGGGGGAAGACTAGAGGAGCCCACGAAAGAAGCCAGACGACTAAGATGAGGTGCCGTGTGATAATGAGGTGCTCAGTGGTCTCTGAAAGCAGAGACAGACCAACTAGGTGTCAGAGGGAGTCTGTGAAGGTTTCCAGGGGAGAGCTAGTGCTCACAGGGGGTGGGGGGTGCGGGGAAGGGAGGACGAGGCCTTTGCAAAGACGAGCAGGTCCTGGAGTCTGGCCTGTGTGCACCGGCCAGCCCGCGGGGCAGTGACAGCATTTCCTCTGGACGATACGTGACCACTTCGTTCCCGTTGTGCTCAGCCGGGAGATTTTAGCACTTGAAGGAATGACAGATGCCGCAGCCAGGCTTCAAAACTGGAGCGTACAACAGGGATGCTAGTTGTCTCCTGGAGATCTTGGAGCCGTCCTTGAAGCGCGTGAGCTGTGGGCGCTCTGGCGGCCCAGGGCTCCTGCCCTCAGTGAATGGCACACTGTCCATTGTAGTCCTTGCTCCAGTTTTGAAGAACCGCCCGGCGGGGCGGCAGCAGGGTGCTCGCTGTCAGCTCGAAGAGCCGCTGACCCCCTTCCAGTGTGGGGGGTGATGGTGGGTGCCACTGGGGGAGGGAAGCATCCTCACCAGAAGAATGCTGTAGAGTGGTGTGTTGTACTTTTAGTGGAAATATTTGTGACCCAGGAAGCATTATTGATTTTAAAGATTGGGTTCAGGGGCGCCTGGCAGGCTCAGTCGGTTGAGCGTCCGACTTCGGCTCAGGTCTTGATCTCACGGTTCTTGAGTTCGAGCCCCGCATTGGGCTCTGTGCTGACAGCTCGGAGCCTGGAGCCTGCTTTCGATTCTGTGTCTCCCTCTTTCTCTCTGTCCCTCCCCCGCTCGTGCTCGGTCTCTCTCTCTCTCTCGAAAAATAAATAAACATTAAAAAATTTTTTTTTAAAAGATTGGATTGAGAATACTATTTTGCAGTAAGACCTGAAGTTAACGTTTTATTTATTCAATCAACAAATCTTTACTATCTGCTCTGTGCCAATGATATTGTTAGGAACTGGGGTTTACATTTGTTGCATATATTTTCATGAGATCATCAAACTGCTTATCAAATAAAGTGACTGAAGGTTGTAGTGAGAATCACGAAGGACCTACACAAGGTGACAGGACAGGGAAGAGGGGCGGAGGGGCTGCAAGCCGGTCTGCCCAGGGCGGGCCTTTGTGAAGGCCGGTGTGTGGGGGGAGATGAAGGATCTCTGGAGTAGAGGAATAGAGGGAGGGACAGCGGGGGCCGGTGCGGCGAGAGCTCGGCGGCCAGGTGGGGAGGGGTGGGGGTGCGATGGGAGAGCTAGGAGGGCTGGCGGCACAGAGCCTGCGGTAGGCCGCCGAGAGGCTTCTGGTTCTTCTCCGAGCACTGAGGAGCCGCTGGATGATTTTGAATGGCATGGGTAGTATGAGACGCACCCACTTCTCTTCCAGAGAACTCTTTTTATAAAGGGGGGGCGCACCTGGGTGTCTTCCGACTCTTGACCCCTCTCCCACTCGCGCACATGCTCTTTCTCTCAAAATGAATAAACGTTACAAAAAAAAAAAAGATTTTATTTTTTCAGAGCAGTTTCAGGTTCACAGCAGAATTGAGAAGGTGCAGAGGTATCTCCTAGACGCCTGCCCCTGCACTCACGGCCTCCCCGTCATCGGCATCCCCCACCAGAGTGGGACGTTTGTTCCGTGGACACATTATAATCAGCCAGAGTCCCTGGTTTACCGTAAGGCGCACTTGTGGTGGTGGACATCCTATGGGGTTGGACAAACGTGTAATGGCACGTATCTGTCATTATGGTATCAGTATTTTCACTGCCCTAAAAATCTGTACTTTTGTTTATGCATCCCTCCCCCCCACCCTCGCAACCCCCGATCTTACCGTCTCCATAGTTTTGCCTTTTCCAGAATATGGTTGGAATAATAGAGGATATAGCCTTTTCAGATTGGCTTCTTTCACTAATACGCATTTAAGGCTCCTTTCTGTTTTTTTATGATTGGATAGCCCATGTCTTTTTAGTGCTGAATAACATCTTATCTTCTGAATGTACCACAGTTTGTTTATACATTCATCTACTAAAGGACATCTTAGTTGCTTACAGCTTTTGACACTTATGAATAAAGCTGCCGTAGATATCTGGGTAAAAGTTTGTGAACATAAGTTTTCAGCTCCTTTAGGTAAATACCAAGGAATGTAATTGCTGGATCATATCATACAATTATGTTTACTTGTTGTTTTTTTAAGTAGGTTCTGTGTCTAACGTGGGGCTCCAACTCACAACCCCAAGATCAAGAGTCGCATGGTGTACGGATTGAGCCATTTAGGTGCCCCAGATTATGTTTAAGTTTGTGAAAAAAAAAACAAAACCAAAAACCCACCAAATTGTCTTCCAAAGTGACTGTACCATTTCTTATTCCCACCGGCAGTGAATGAGAGTCCCTCTTGGACCACATCCTCACAAGCATCTGGTGTTGTCAGCGTTCTGGATTTTAGCTATTCTAATAGGTGTGTATTTTTTTTTTAATTAAAAAAAATTTTTTTTTAATTTTAGAGAGTGCACAAGTGGGGGAGAGGGGTAGAGAGAGAGAGAGAGAGAGAGACAGAGTCTTAAGCAGGCTCCACGCTCAGCATGGAGCTTGCTAGGACCCTGGGATCATGACCTGGGCTGAAATCAAGAATTGGAAGCTCAACAGACTGAGCCACCGAGGCACCCCATGTGTATCTCATTTTAATTTGCATTTTCCTGATGACATATGTGGAACATCTTTTCATATCCTTATTTGCCATCTGTAGATCTTCTTCGATGAGGTGTCTATCAGGTCTTTGTCCCATTTTTTAATTGGGTTGTTTGTTTTCTTATTGTTGAATTTTAAGGGTTCATTGTATGGTTTGGGTAACAGCCCTTTATTAAATGTGTCTTTTGCAAATATTTTCTCCCAGTTTGTTTTTTGTCTTCTCATTCCCTTGACATTTTCTTTTGCAGAATTTTTTAGTTTTAATGAAGTCTAGCTTATCAATTATTTCTTTCATGGATTATACCTTTGGTGTTATATCTAAAAATGTCGTTACCATGGGTGTCTGGGTAGCTCGATCAGTTAAGTGTCCAACACTTGATGTCAGCTCAGGTCTTGAACTCAGGGTCATGAGCTCAAGCCATGTGTTGGGCTCCACACTGGGCATGGAGCCTACTTAAAGTGAAATAAGATAAAATAAAACGTCATCACCATACTCAAAGTCATCCAGATTTTCCCCTGTGTTATTTTGTAGGAGTTTTATAGTTTTGTGTTTTACATTAAAAAAAATTTTTTTTAAGGTTTATTTTTGAGAGAGAGACAGAGACAGCGTGAGCGGGGAAGGGACAGAGAGAGAGGGATACACAATCTAAAGCAGGCTCCAGGCTCTGAGCTGCCAGCACAGAGCCCAACCTGGGGCTTGAACCCACAAACCATCAGATCATGACCTGAGCCAAAGATGAAGCTGGGCATTCAACCGACTGAGCCACCTAGGCGCCCCCTTGTGTTTTACATTTAAGCCTGTGATCCATTTTGAGTTAATTTTTGTGAAGGGGATAAGGTCTATATCTAGAGTCTTCTTTTTTCTTTTTGCATGTGGATGTCCGGTTGTTCCAGCACCATTTATTGAAAAGACTGTCTCTGACCCATTGCATTGCCTTTGCTCCTTCATCAAGGATCAGTTAATTATATTTGGGCAGGTCTGTTTCTGGGCTCTGTGCTTTGTTCTGTTGATTCATTTGTTCTTCTGCCAGTACCACACTGTCTTGATTACTGTAGCTCTGTAGTATGTTTGGCAGTCGGGTAGTATCAGTCCTCTGACTTTGTACTTCTTCAGTATTGTGTTGACTGTTGGCTATGATGGTTCTTTGCTTCTCCATATACGTTTAAAATAGTTGTGTCAATAGTCACAAAATAATTTGTCTAGGAATTTGATTGAGATTGCATTCCCAATTGTAGATCAACTTGGGAATGGTTGACATCTGGATAATTTCTAATCTTTCTACCCATGAACAGGGGTATCTTTCCGTTTATTTGGTTCTCTGATTTTGTTCATAAGAATTTTGTAGTTTTCTTCATATTGATCTTCTACATATTTTATTAGATTTAGACCTAAGTATTTCATTTGGGGGAATGCTAATATAAATGGAATTGTATTTTTAATTTCAAATTCCACTTGTTCATTGCTGGTATATAGGAAAGCAACTGGCTTTTGTATGTTAAGCTTGTATCGTAACCTTGCTATGATTGCTTATTCGTTTCAGGAGTTTTCTGTTGATTCTTTCAGACTTCCTACACAGGTGATCATGTCATCTGCAAAGATAGTTTTATTTCTTACTTTCTGCTCTATCATTTATGTCTTTTTCTTGTCTTATTTCATTAGCTAGAACTTCCAGTGGGATGTTGAAAAGGGAAAAGGAATGGTGAGATAGGGAGATCCTTCCTTTGCACCTGATCATCGCAGGGAAGCTTTGAGTTTCTCACCACTAAGTGTGATGTTAGCTGTTGTTTTTTATAGATATTCCTTGTCCACTTGAGGAAATTCCTCTCTATTCCTAGTGTACTGAAGTTTTTAGGATGAATAGGTGTTGGAAAGCTGTTTCTTCTTTTGTAATGGTTTTATTGAGGTATAGTTTACATACCATATAATTTACCCATTTAAAGTGTACAGTTTGGGGCACCTGGGTGGCTCAGTCGGTTAAGCATCCGACTCTTGATTTCGGCTCAGGTCATGATCTCACAGTTCATGGGTTTGAGCCCCACACAGGACTCTGTGTGGACAGTGTGGAGCCTGCTTGTGATCCTGTCTGTCCTCCTCTCTCTGCCCCATCCCCTCTTGCTCTCTCTCTCACAAAATAATAAACTTTAAGAAAAATTTGTGCAAACTATTTAAAAAATAAAGTGTACAGTTCAGTGGTTTTTGGTGTATTCACAGAGATACGTACTTGATACTACAACCAGTTTTAGAGTTTTGTTATTACTCTAAAAAGAAATCCCATGCTATTTAACAGTCACCACAACCCACATTCCCATCTTCTCCCAGCCCTAAGCAGTCGCCGATTTACTTTCTGTCTCTATAGGTTTGCTTATTCTGGGCATTTCATATAAATGGAATCAATATGTGGTCTTTGGGTGTCTGGCTTTCACTTAGCATCATGTTTTCAAGGTTCATCAATGTTATGCATGGATCCGAACTTTGTTCCTTTTTGTTGCTGAATACTGTTCTACATTGTATGGATATACTGTTTTGATGGAGAATTGGTGTTTTAAATTTTTACTATTATGAAGGTAATATTATGAACATTTGTGGACAAGTGTTTGTGTAGACATATGTTTTCATTTCTCCTGGATATCTACCTGTGAGTAGAATTGCTGGGTCTTATGGTAACTCTCTTTAACCTTTGAAGAGCTGTTAGACTTCTTCATGGTGGCTGCATCATTTTATTTTCTACCAGCATTGTATGAGGGTTTCAGTTTCTTCACATTCTTGTTAACACATATCTGTTGTTGTTTTTATAGTCATCCTAGTGTTTTAAGTGATATCTCATTGTGGTTTTGTTTTGCATTTCCCTGATAATTAATGATGATGAGCATCTTTTTGTGCTTATTGGCCATTTTTTTAATGTTTATTTTTGAGAGAGAGAGAGAGAGAGAGAGAGAATACAAAGTGGGCTCTGGACAGACAGCAAAGAGCCCAGCATGGGGCTCGAACTCACAAACTGAGATCATGACCTGAGCTGGACTCAGACAGATGCTCAACTGACGGAGCCACCCAGGCGCCCCAACTTATTGGCCATTTTTATGTCTTTGGAGAAATGTCTATTCAGATCCTTTGCCCATATAAGAATTGTCTTTTTATTACTAAGTTTTAAGAGTTCTTTATATATTCTGGATACAGATGCTTTACAAGATATGTGATTAACAAATATTTTCCCCAATCCTGTGAGTTGTCTTGTCAGTGTCTTAGTGGTGTTTTTTGGAACACAAAAGTTTTTAATTTCGATGAAGTCACAGAGTTCAGTCCCAGTGCTGGGTGTGAGCATGGGTTCTAGACGGCGGCTGTGGGAGCAGGAAGGCAGGCATGGGAAGAATGTTGCGAAGACCCAGGTGGCCACAGAGGCGGTGAGAAGGGGCCGGGTGTGACGTATGTAGGTGAGGTGAGAGAGCGGATGGAACGAGGTGAGGGGTTGCTCTAGAGGTGAAGGAAGAGAAGTCAGGCATGAATGCTAGGATTTCACCTCAAAAAATTGATTCAAAATTTGATTATACTGCCCATTATCTGCCACAGAATTATGATCATTTTTAATCCCCGCTGAGGCCTGCAAGTGAGGAGGGGATCCGCACACATTTTTGAAGTTGAGAGTATTATCACTGATTGTGCCAAAGAGAGGATTGTGGGGACTCTGACCTTCCATGAATACCTCCTAAGCCACCGCACAGAGACATCTAATCCCAGTTAGAGTAGCGTGCCTGGCCTGCCGATGAGTTTCGAGGCGAGTCCTCTGGCCCCCTTCTAACCAGACTGCAGTCTCCAGTCCCCTCTTGTATGCAGATGATGGAGCTGGCGGTGAATAGGATCAAATCAAGTGAAGGAATTTTTAAAACCTAAATGTCATCATTTGACAGAGCTGCTTTGAGGAAAATGACTTTTAAAGGAGAAAATAGCACTAGCTGACGTTAGTGAAGTGCTTAGACCTTCCATTTGCTTCCGAGAAAGTCTTGTCCGCTAAAGCAGAAATGAGAACGTTTTGGTTGGGAAAAGTTTGGTTTATGCATATAGTGTGTTCTCTGCAGTTTTTCTGTACAGTGGTTAAAAATCATGTTCTGTGGGAATATTTAATGAAATGGCAAATGCTTCTGATTTGTAAAGTGAAAAACTGTGTGTGTCTGCACACGTGTGTCTGTAGCTACTTGTAGATAGAACTTATCTCTGTACAATGGGATTATGAATGCCATTTATTTAGTTCTTTGTAATTTTCTGTACCTAAAATGTTTTAAAGTTAATTTATTTATTTTGAGAGAAGGGGGGAGGGGCAGAGAGAGGGGGAGAGAGAGAGAGAGAGAGAGAGAGAGAGAGAGAGAATCCCAAGCGGACTCTGCACTGTCAGCGTGGAGCCCAACATGGGGCTCAAACCCATGAACCGTGAGATCATGACATGAGCTGGAACAAAGAGTTGGATAGTTAACTGACTGAGCCACTCAGGTGCCCCTCAATTTTTTTTTTTTAGTTTGAGATAGAGTACGGATGCCCACGAGCTTGGGGGGAGGAAATGGGAGGGGCAGAGAGAGATCTGGGGGTGAGAGAGAGAGAGAGAGAGAGAGAGAGAGAGAAAATGAAGTAGGCTCCACGTTCAGCATGGAGCCCAACGTGGGGCTTAATCCCACCACCGTGGGATCATGTCCTGAGCCCACATCAAGAGTTGACAGTCAACTGACTGAGCCACTTAGGCACCCCTCAATTATGTAATAGTGAACATTTATACATTTATAACTGTTATAAAAGAAAATTTCTTTTAAAAAACTTTATATAAATTTGGCTTCTCAGTGTGTTCACATGCACACACCCATCAAGGAAACAAAGCCTTTAACTGCTGCCATGCTGCCTTACACTTGGAGATGGAAAGCTTCCTCATCCACACAGTGGAGAGGACCCTGGTCCTGATTTGGTGAGGACTTACTGGGTTAGCGTGCGAAGGATAGGTTCTGTGAAGTAATAGCATTAGCTGTTATCGTTATTGCTGTTACCGTGGCTTGTATTTTGGATTAGTGTCTCACGTCCTTAAATGATCTACCTCCTTTCCCGTGGGGTCTGTCAGCAACTGTTCTCACTTGAGTGTGCCTGAGGCCTCTTCATTTTCATTGGATTTCTGCATCCTCTGAGTCTTGCCCACCTTTCTGGAGGACTTGCCTAAATCGAGGATTAGTCTTGCCCTTGCAGAGTTACAAGTTCATGAACTGTGCTGCTGTGAGGACAGAACCAGCATTCAGCATCCACATGCCTGTTGCATCAGCCATTTAAAAAAATTTTTTTTAATGTTTTATTTATTTTTGAGAGAGAGAGAGACAACGTGAGCAGGGGAGGGGCAGAGAGAGGGAGACACAGAATCCGAAGCAGGCTCCAGGCTCTGAGCTGTCAGCACGGAGCCCGACGCGGGGCTCAAACCCACAAACTGTGGGATCATGACCTGAACCAAAGTTGGACACTTAACCGACTGAGCCACCTGGGCGCCCCGACATCAGCCATTTAAGGCTATGTGAGTGCTCACTTCAGCAGCACATATATTCAAGCTATGCGAGCTTGGGCACATTTCCGAACCTTCCAGGACTGCAGCCTCTGCTATAAGAGGATGTATCAGTCAATTTTCTTTCTTTCTTTTTTAAGATAATTTTTTTTTTTTTAATTTTAGAGAGGGAGAGAACACACGCTAGAGGGGGAGAGGGACAGAGAGAGAGAAAATATATATATATATATATATATATATATATATATATATTTTTAGCATTTGTTTATTTTGAGAGAAAGAGGGAAACAGAATCCCAAGCAGGCTTCACGCTGTCAGTGCAGAGCCCAACTCAGGGCTCGTACCCATGAACTGTGAGATCATGACCTGAGCCAAAATCAAGAGTCAGACGCTTAACTGACTGAGCCCCCCAGGCACCCCGAGGCGGGAGGAGAATCTTAAGCAGGCTCCGTGCTCAGCACAGAGCCCAACGCGGGGCTTGATACCATGACCCTGGGGTCATGACCTGAGCCGAAATCAAGAGTTAGACGCTCAACCAACTGAGCCACGCAAGGGCCCCAATCAATTTTCTTAACCATCACAGAGGGATATGGTTCCTATTACTGTTAGGGGAGCACTCACAAATTACACTGCTTGCTTCATTGTATTGACTTGTGTGATTGTCAAACGAAGCAGGAATCTGAAGATGCTTGGAGCGCTGGGTGTGCCATAGAGATCCCAGGGGTTATTATTCCAGCAGCGAGTTGAGGCCAGATTGGAGAAAAGATGGTCTCCCATTGCTGGTCTTCCATTCTTGTCATTTATTCCTTCCTTGCAGATTTTCCTCTTACACAACTCATTCCTCTATTCAGTAAGTACTTACTGAGAGCGTCTGACATGCCTGATCCTTTTCTAGGTGCTGGGGCTGCAGCGGTGAGTGAGGCAGATGTGGCCATGCCCTTGTGGGCCTTACAGACCAGCGATGGCAGAGGGGGTCAGGCAGAGGTGGCCAGTCAACAGAGAGGAAAGAAGATGTGTGAGCAAGTAAAGCAGAGAGAGGGGAATAGAGAGTGCTCGGCAGTGGTGAGGAAGCCCACGTTAGGGGATGGTCAGGTGGGACCTCATGGTTAAGGGGACATTTCGGCAGACTCCTGTGTGCTGAGAAGAAGAAAAATCTGAGTGACATCTGGAGAAAGAGCATACAGCCCAGTGTAGGGGCCCCTGAGTGAGAATGAGTCAGGTGTGAGTTTCATTATAAGAGAGCTTGAAGCTGGTCAGTCAACTTTATAGAAATCGAAGAGGCACAGTTCCAGCAGACCCGAAATCCAGCATCCCAGCAAGTTCTTACTAGAGGGGCCTAGCGTCTCTGTAGAACCGAAGGACTGGAATGTACCCTCCACTCTAATCAAGATCGGGCACCGCCTGCAGCTGCTCCTGTCTGTCAGCGCCGTGATGGTGACATGGGAAAGACGCAGGACCTGGGGGGCGGAGACCTAGATTCAGGTCTCGGCTCTGCGGTCGCGGGCAAGTCTTGTGACCCTTGGGCCCTCAGGCCCTTCCTCTCAAAGTTGGAGATGACGCCACTGCTCTGACAGGTAGGAGAGGGAGTAAACGAGTGGCCGAGCCCTTCATAAGTGACAACACACTGTGTGAGGACTGAGTCTCTGTATCTCGGGAGGCTTTGCATTAGGCCCTACGGGTCCTGGTGTGTGGCAGGGGCACGGCTGAGGCCCTGAGCATCGAGGAGGCTGCAGGCACCCGGCCGGGGGACGCGCTCCTCTGCTGTCTCAACACAGCGCGTGCATTTCCACACCAGGACTGCTTCGTTGTCCTCCGGGGACGGAGTCTGTCCTCTTTCTCTTTTCCGTGTTCCGCCCTGCCTGGTGCGCTTCGAACTTGAGGACGTTTCCAGTGAAGTCTTTCCCACACTGCTCTCTCCCTCTTCTCGTCACGACCCACGGCTTCGCACCCAGTCATGTATGGTTTTGTGTATCTTCACTGCTGCTTTTGCCTGCCTGGCTAGATCATAAACTACTTGAGAATAAGAACTATTTCTAATGTTCTTTCTGTTCCTCCAGAGTATTTAACAGCACAGTATAAATTAGAGAGGCCAATACCTGTTGACGTGCCTGTTGAACTAAAATGTTCAAAAGCGATCTTAATGACACCTGCTTTACTTTCTCCATTTAAGTAAGCTCCAGCTATAATTCTCCCACCTGCAAGTTCCTTGATCCCACTGTTAAACGTGACTTCTCTTTGGCATGACCAGACATTGAAATAATTCCAACGACTTGTCCTTTAGCCCCCAGGTTTCCTCAGATGCCAACTGAACATTCCTTTTCCTGCCAGAAGACCATCTGTGGAAACCTCGGCCATGGCATCAGTATCGGAACCGGTTACCTTCAGAGAGTTCTGCCCTTTGTACTATCTCCTCAATGCCATTCCCTCAAAGGTCCAGAAGGGTTTCCGCTCTATCGTGGTCTACCTCACAGCTCTCGATACCAATGGGGACTACATCGCAGTGGGCAGCAGCATCGGCATGCTCTATCTGTACTGTAGACACTTCAACCAGATGAAAAAGTACAACTTTGAGGTGAGTCTCGCTTTTCTTCACTCCTTAGTGTGCAAGGGTCATGGCTGACGTTGAATATGCTCGTGTGTACTAGGATGGGGTAATTTACCTCTGGTTCGGCCTTAATATCTCACCCAAACACTACTTTAACACCGTCTTTAACTGAAGTGGAAAGAACTAAAAACATTGGTTTTTTTTTTGTTTTTACTTTTTCCCCCCTGCCTCTAAAGTCCAGCATCACTTCATAAGAGAACATTTTAGTGTTTAAATATGTAATAGGAAACTTTGCAACTAGGTATTTTCTTCTACATGTTTTTGTTTCTCAGAGTACCTTGACTGACTCAGTTAAATAATCCCTAGTTATTCTGCTGAAATTACTATGAAAAAAGGACTGGTATCGATATTGGTGAGCTACTCAAACAGATACATCTGAAATAAGATCACTTCTACAGAACGTTGCTGTTGGGAACTCAGCCGACCTCTGTTCTGTGTTGGTTGACTTCAGGCATTGCATGTCTGTGTATTGTAGATGCTGATAGGCACTAAATATTGACGACCATCATCAAGTTCACCTTCTTAGTCGATATCTGTGGTTTATTGAGTACGTGGCTTTTGTGAGAGACTCAAAGGTGACTGAGTTGTGGCTCCTCCTTCATGGCCTGATGCGGCTCTACTGTGCCTGGGCTTTTATGGACTAAGACAAGATTTTTGTGTCTAGGAACGCCTGGGTGGCTCAGTCAGTTGGGCGTCCAACTTCAGCTCAGGTCATGATCTTACATTTCATGGGTCTGAGCCCTGCGTCGGGCTCTGTGCTGACAGCTCAGAGCCTGGAGTCTGCTTTGAATTCTGTGTCTCCCCCTCTGTCTGCCCCTACCCCGCTCATGCTCTGTCTCTCTCTGTCTCTCTCAAAAGAAATAAACATTAAAAAAAAAAAAATGATAGACCTGATTAAAACATATCAATAATTATATTAAGTGGAAATGATCTGTACATATCAATTAAAGGAAGTTACTGGAAAGGAGAAAAAAATTATGAACCAACTATATATTGTTCATAAGAAACTCAGTTAAAAATTAAAAGGATGGAAAAAGAGATATCATTCATGTAAACTCTAAAAGAAAATTGGAGTGGTTATATTAATATCAGTTGTCTGAGCAAAGAAAAACTAGGGGTAAAGAGAGCCATCCCGTTGGAAAAGATGCAGCAGCCTTAAATGTATGCACCTTAACTAAGAAGCTCCACAGTAGACAAAGCAAAAAGTTTCGTAGCTGGAAGGCAAAATCGAGAAATCCACGATTCTAGTTGGAGACTTCACTCCTCTCTCAGTGGTAGAAGGAGTCGACAGAAAATCAGCAAGGATGTGGAAGAGCTGAGTGACACCATCAGCTGACACTGTCTCATTAACATTTACAGAGCATTTGACCCAACAGCAGGTGAGGGTGTGTTCTTCATAAGTAAACATGGAACGTTCACCGAGACCAGGTTCTGGGTCATAAAACGCATCTCAACAAGTTTAAAGTAGAGCAGACTTTGGTTCTCTGATCGGTTCTTGTTTTACTTTGTTTTCTCACTTTTTAGTTGAAGTGTACTTGACATACAGCGTACGAATCTCAAATGTACTACTTGGTGAATTAGCATAGGTGTGCGCCCGTGTAATCACCTAGATCAAGATACAGAACGTTTTCAACCGTCCAGTAGACTCCCTGTGCCGGCTCCCGGTCAGTACTCCTCTCCCGGGTATCTGCCCTTCTGACCTCTAACACTGCAGAGTACATTTGCTAGCTCCTTCGGTTTTAATTCACTGTTAGGTCACCTTTGGCATTAAGGTTTAGTGTTGGAGTGTGCGTGCATGTGCGCGTGTGTTCCAGAAAGTGTATTTGGATGGAACTGGAACACAGGGCAAAGACACGGAGCAGCGTGAGTTAAAGGCCAGAAAGGCGGGCAGGGCCTCCCACATGGGACTGTAGGCTGGAACCTGCTCCTGGGACAGGGTCAGCTCCGGGACCCTTGTGGGCTGTGTGGGCTGGGGGCCAAGTGTGAATTCGGACCCCTTACTCGGGTTGCATTACAACCCAGTTCTCTTTTATAAAACACAGGTGGCTTATTGATCACCATTTTATTGTCCCTTTTTAAATATAACTATATGACTATTTTTTTACAGTTCACCACCAAACTAAAAAAGACAGAGAATCGCAAGTTTAGTGTTCCCCGACATGAAACTACGGTTACACCTAACTGCCAGTTTTATAGTTTTGCCTAGAATTAGCTTTCTCTTTATCATCTGACAAGCCCTATGAGCTTTGAAGGAAAGTGATGTGCTAGCACCAGGGATGACCAGAGTTTGGGAGAATCGAATACAAATTCTTGGAACCAGCAGATGAAGAGGGGACGCCAGGAAAAGTCATATACATATGTGTGTGTATGTGTGTGTGTGTGTGTATATATTTTTTAAGCTGGTTTTCTGTTACTGAGAGATCAGAAAAAATGTATTTTACTGGAGCCAAAATCCATACTTGACAGCCCCAAGTATCCAAAGCATTTTTCAGGTGCCCATTTGGTATAGAATACAAACCCGTAATTGTGGAAAATCACAAAGGAAGTACAAAATAAAAATTCTGTCTTGGAAAGAACATGGAACTTAGAATATTAGGGTGTGAAAAGAAAGCTAAATATCCG
Organism: Cryptoprocta ferox; assembly: GCA_028646485.1. NCBI lineage: Eukaryota > Metazoa > Chordata > Mammalia > Carnivora > Eupleridae > Cryptoprocta > Cryptoprocta ferox. Next base: position 2,453,730 of record CM053560.1, on the reverse strand, counting down.
TCTGTAAAACATAAGGGAAAAGGTCTGGAAGAATGCCCCTGACTCTCCATCATGATTCTCTAACTCTGTGTGGGGCCTGAGAATGGGATAAGCTAAGGTGTGTGTGTGTGTGTGTGTGTGTGTGTGTGTGTGTGTGAAGAAGTATCTTTTTGTTTTCTTTAAATACAGTGGAATTACTAGAATTTTTTGGTAACAAGAATGGTTTCCTATTTACTTGTTATTTTTAATTTTTTTAAGTTTATTTATTTCTGAGAGAGAGACAGAAAGAGTGAGTGGGGGACGGGCAGAGAAAGAGAATCCCAAGCAGGCTCTGCACTGTCATGTCAGACTCTGATGTGGGGCTTGAACTCACGAACCGTGAAATCATGACCTGAGCCGAAATCAAGAGTCGGACGCCTGACTGAGCCCCCCAAGCGCCCCTCTATTTACTGTGTAAACACAACAACACAGAACTTTGTTTTGAGCGTTGGCTGTTATTAGCTATGTGATCCTTGAGACAGATAAACTGTTTTGTTGTTCTGGTCATTTTTGTCTTCAGAGCTCTCTGGGTCTTTGAATAATTTGGTACAATTCCCATGTTTTTCAAATAAAGAAATGGTAAGATTCCTGCTGCACGCCACACAGCTGCTTGCCTGACCGTCATGCCACTTCCTACGAGAGAAGACAGGGCCTCCACAAAAGTCAGGATTTGGAAGACAGTAGAAAACAGATTCAGGGTCTCTGGAATTTCCAAGTGAAAATTGAGAGACGCATGAGCTAGTTTTATTTAGGGGAAATCTACGATTTTATGGGAAGGTAAATAAAAATAAAATTTAGTCTCCCCTCTAATAAACCCATGTACGTATGGCATGGATGAAAGATCATGTGTTCCAATGAAGTTCTGTTTCTAAAGAAGAAAGCAGACCTCATATGTGCTAAATACAGCCTGTCATGTGTTTTCAAGAATAATACTTCTGGAATCCTTTTTTCCTACACAAGTTAGTGGGAGAGGGCAGATGGAGAGACAAGAAGTTCTTCTAGCTCGTGCCAGAAGCACTAAGAAATGTGAGGAGCTAATAACGAGTATAAAAATGTTATAAACTTGTTAAGTGTATGGGTGTGAAATACACAAGAATAGACCAGAACGATAACTTGACCTGAGCTTCTGATTTTCTGTTCGGAAAGGAATTGCTCTCCTCAGGGTTCGGCAAATGGTGGACGTTTCACGGCCCCGCCCTCAGAACGGTCCCTGCACTAACCGGTTGTCCCTCCTGCAGCTTATCCGCACCTGTGTGTCTGGGAACTCGTTCCATAAGTACCCAGTGCTCACCGTGTGCTAGGCCCGCTTTAGGTCCTGGAGAGGACAGGACAGGGAGGCAGGGTCCCTGCCCCAGGGGCTCCGAGTCTAATGGGGAGCCAGAGACGCCAACACACAGACGAACAGGAAGGGGGGTCTGAGGGGAAAACAGACCGGAGAAGGGGACAAGGAGCGGCAGCACGGGTCATTGCGATTTTAAATAGGAAGTTCACAGTGAGCAGCACGGCATGCTGTTACAGCGTGGACAGAATATTCCAGGTGGAAGGAAGGAGAGGCCTGAGCATGGGAACATGTCTGTGATGTTTTCCAGTCAGAAAACTCATGCTTCAGAATGTTATGAACGTTTCCTTGACTTTTACCAGGTATATATATATTTTTTAAGTTTATTCATTTATTTCAAGAGAGAGAGAGAGCGAGCACATGCGCGTGAGAGAGAACAGAGTAGGGGCAGCGGGAGAGGAAGAGAGGATCTTAAGCAGGCTCCGTGCCCAGAGCAGAGCCTGACTTGGGACTCGATCCCACAGACCGTGAGATCATGACCTGAGCCAAAATCAAGAGTCGAATGCTTAACTGACTGGGCCACCCAGGCGCATCCTGGGTTGTTGTTTTTTTAAGTGATGCAGAAATGAGAGTTTTTGTCTCAGCTCATCAGCCAAAGATTCATTTGCCTCATGACTTCCCTTGTCATTCCATGTGGAAGTAACCCTTAGACCCATTCATTGGGATCCTGTGATCTAAATTCTGGCATGGCAGTAGCACTGCAGTATGGGGCTCATGGTATCCTTCTCGGCACGGATTGCTTCAACTCATTAACTAATGGTAACTTAAAATTGTATTTGCAATTGTAATGAGTCGAGAAGAGTCAGGATACTGGTGGAAAAAGAACACGATGGGAGAGGGTGCTCTACTGGGTTAGCAAGACTTCTGAACCTTCAGTAATTAAGCTGATTGTGGTTATTAGCGCAAGAATAGATGAAGAGGTCCGTGGAACAGAACAGAGAACTCAGAAAATCCATACGTATATGACCACTTGAGGTTTTGAGAAGCTGGTGTTACTGGGTTGTTCTGCTAAGCGGTGCGGGACCTTTGGGTGTGCGTATTTGGGGGGAAAGTGAAACTTGACCCCTGCCTCACTGCATACGTTTATTCGGTCTCAACACTTTAAAGGTATTTTATCGTTGTGTCCACTGCTGAGACTTCCGCTGGCCATCTAATTGTTTTCCTCTGTAGGCAATCTGCCTTCTGTCTCTAAGATTTCTCTAGTGGTAGAGGCCCGGGCCCTGGGGACTTCTTCAAGGCCAGTGGATGTTCCCTACTCCAGTTTGCCCTATGGAATTAAGGAAATTATTCCAGAAAAGTGGATGCTTTTGTTTAACTTCTGGATCATTAAGTAATTATGTAAATATTTAAACTTTAAACCGTGGCTCTGGGTTAGTAAAAGGATAAAAGTGAAACAATTCTTAGGAATTTAATGAATTCATATCTTACTTGAGTCTTCTTAAATGTTTCTAAGTGTTTTAGATCTATTAGTTATTTGATATGGTAGCAGTTTCTACGAAAAGGTTAAGCTTTGGCATATCAAAAGACGCTCAAAAAGAAAGCCTTGTCGCATTGCATAGTTCCCATGAGCTTACTCACAAAGGACGCTTTTCCCTTCGTGCAGTTTTGTCTTGTGTATAAAGGGGAAACTGCCTGCTAAGGAGTCAGAGGAGGTTGGCTGAACGCTACCCTGATGGTAAAGTGTTTGTCCAGAAAATCATTACTGGCTTCTTTCAAATCAGTCTTGTCTTCCTTAAATTTTTTTATTACGAGAGCTTCTTTTTGAGGGGCTGGGTTCACACAAGGAAATGCTCCTGGTAAGTTGGAAATGGAGGGAATGTAAGAGGTCAGTGTACAATATAGATCTGTGATGGACAGAGTCTCCTTAAAGTGACAGAAGAGTGGCTCCCAGCCCAGGATGGGACTGAACTGTCCCCACATCAAAAGGAAGGAGGGTACCTGGGTGGCTCAGTCGCTGAAGCATCCGATTTCGGCTCAGGTTGGCCCCGCATTGAGCACTCTGCTGTCAGCACAGAGCCTGCCTCAGATCCTCTTTCCCCCTCTCTCTCTGCCCCTTCTCTGCTCTTTCTCTCAAAATAAATAAACTTTTAAAAAAAAGAAGAAGAAAAGAGGATGCTACAGCAGGAGCAAGTGTATAGTCTGCTGGGTACTTTGCGAAAAATCAGGCCAAATTACCCGTGCAGCTGGGGGTCCCTTCGAGAGCTGTGACCCCCTTGCCGTGGCGGGCCCCGACGCTTACAGTGCTCGCTCAGAAATTGCTCCCTGCTAGCCAGGCAGCCTCTGGCTAAAACTTGCTGCCCACGCATGTCAGCCAGTGGGGGGAGGGGGATGTCCAGGTCTTACCTACGTGAGCTTTCTGGTTTGTAGGACTGTCCATCCATTATAAAATGATAAACCGGCTTTTTGGCTTACACTTTAACTTCTTGTGCATTAGATGCTCACAAGGGAACCACCCTGGGCACTAACACAATAGGACACTGGAAAAATTGAGTTTCTGAGTCAGGAAGGCTGAGGGCTAGAGCCTCCACGTGCTGGCCCACCAGTTCGAATCTGTGTTAGGCACGTCCGTGTGCTGTGGTGTGTAAGGGCACGGGCACATGGGATAGCGCTATGAAAAGCAGGGGAATAAATCCCAGTTCCAGGATACTGGGTTTGGTGGCATGAGGGTGTGCAGGTAGGGAGAAGGGCACAGAGGGCTTCAAAGGTGCCCTCGATGGTCCCTTTTCTGGGCTAGCTCAGGTGCCCTCAATGGTCCCTTTTCCGGGCTAGCTCAGGACTCCATGGATGTTCATTTTATGACCATCTGGGCAGTTGTGTACAGTCATGTTGTATGTAGTCTTATATATATGATTGTATTTCATTACTGTAGAAATGGAAACAAGGGAATACCGTGCCATGAGGCACTTGGTACTCAGCCACCTGGCATCGCGAAGGCAGCAATCTTGTCCGGCCCTGTCCCACACACCTGTCAGAGCTGGCCATGTCCTTCCTGTGACCCCCTGTACATGTGTGTCAGTGCCAGCAGTGCTTGGTTCCTCTATGTGTTGATGGGTCTTGTCCTTTTCCTGGACCGTGGGAGCCCCTGAAAGGGATAGCCTTGTTTGTGTCCGCACAACAAGCACACTGAAGCCATCAATACACACAACTGCTTAATCTTCGGCATGCATCTCATTGTAAACCAGCAATGCCTTTATTTTTTTTTATTATTATTTTTTAATGTTTATTTTGAGAGAGAGAGAGAGAGGGAGAGAGAGAGGGAGAGAGAGAGAGAGAACAGAGCACAAGTGGGGAGGGACAGAGGGAGAGGGAGACACAGAATCCAAAGCAGGCTCCAGGCTCTGAGCTGTCAGCACAGAACCCAATGCGGGGCTCAAACTCACGAACCATGAGATCCTGACCTGAGTTGAAGTCAGACGCTTAACTGAATGAGCTACCCAGGCACCCTGGCTATTTGACGTTTTTAAGGCTTACCAGTATTTGTAGACTTACATGAAAAACAGTGCTAGATTGGTATTTTAATGAAGCTAGTGCAGTAAAAATCCCATGTTTAAATAATGTCTTAAATGAAGGATTGGCCTTATGAGATAGAAATACTTTTATAAAGGATTAATGGTGGCTTTGTGCCTTCCTTTTTCTAACACAGGTGTGTGTGTCCTGATTCAGTCGTAAACAACAAGCCTTGAATATTTTCTCACTTATGTCTTTTAATTTTGTGCGGCACTTGGTGACATCCTAATCTCTATCACTGTCTCTTCCTGTGGGGGGTGTAACTGAGGAGCGCTGAGCCTGCACCCAGGCCCACTCAGAGCCACACTTCCCACTGGTACTCCCAGCCAGTGACTGGGTGCAGCCAGGACACAAGGCACACTTAGGCCTGTAATGCTGGTGACCCCTAACAAGCGGCTCTGGCCTGGGGGGTTCCTGTTGGTGTGGCCACAACTCTCTAAAACTGGGCTGCAGTTGGAAATTTGCTGGCACTACTCCCCTTCCTTCCCTTGTGTCCATCCTGGGTCACAGACCTGCACTGAGCTGCCGGCTCTCCCCGCCTCTTCCAGCTGCCTTTGCCCACAGGTGCCAGGTGTGTCTGCTTCCACAGGCAGGGTGCTATGCAGCAGTGTAGTTCGGTCTTCCAGGCCTTCTAGGCCTTCTGTAGCCTGCTTCTGTCCGTTACCAGGAGGGGAGGGTTGAATCCATCGACAGAAATACTACATTTGTTTTTCTTATTTCAGTTCTGTCCGTTTCTGCTTCACATATTTTTAAAAATTTTAAAATGTACAGAACATCAAATTTATCATCTTTCCATTTTTAAGTGTATAGTTCAGTGGTGTTAAATACATTCAGGTTGTTGTGTTGTTTCATGCACTTTAAAGGTCTCTTATTAGGTACCTATACATTTAGAATTGGTATCTCTTTATTGAATAGATCCTTTTATCACTATGAGTGTCTCCTTTTATCTCTGGTAATATTCCTTGTCTCCTTGGGTGTTGTTATAGTCTCTTGGGCTTTCCTACAATCAGAGTTTGCATGGTGTATCTTTTTCCATTCTTACCTTTAGTTTATCTGTGCCTTTATAACTAAAGTGCATTTCTTGAAGATAACATAAAGTCAGGTCTTACTTTTTTATTCAGTTTGACAATCTCTACTTTTTTTTTTTAAGTTATTTATTTTGAGAGAGAGAGAGAGAGAGACCGAGCGTGCACACAAGTAGGGGAAGGGCAGAGAGAGAGAGAATCCCAAGCAGGCTCTGCACTTGCAGTGAGATGCGGGGCTCAAATTCATAAACAGCGAGATGACCCAAGCTGAAGCCCAGACGCTTAACTGACTGAGCCACCCAGGTGCGCCCTTTTTTTTTTTAAAGTAATCTTTACCCCCAGCGTGAGCCTTGAACTCATGACCCCAAGATCAAGAGTTGCAAGCCCTACTGACTGAGCCAGCCAGGCGCCCCAATGATCTGCCTTCTAATTGGCATATTTAGGCCATTTATATTTAATGTAATTATTGATATGGTTGGGTTTAAGTCAGTTTCTTAGCCTGACACTACTGACACCTAGATCTGGGGTGCTGTCCTGGGTATTGTAGGGTGTTTGGCAGCATCCGTGCTTTCTGCCTACCAGATGGCAACCTTATCACCTACGTTGCAACAACCTCCAGATACTGTCAAATGTTGTCCCATGGACGGGGTGGAGGACAAAATTGTCCCCAGTTGAGAGCCATTAGTTAAGTCTACCATCTTGATAATTGTTTTCTCCTTACCCCACCTGTTCTTTATATCTTGTTTATTTTCTTTATTGTCTTCTGGACTATTTTTTAATATTTCTATTTTATGTCCACTATGGCTTCTTAGGCTCTTCCCTGTTTTCTTTTTTAGTAGTTTTTCTGGGATTTACAGCATGTGTCCTTTAACTTCTCTCCGTCTACCCTCAAATAATATAATATCACTTTACAAATAAGAGGAACTATCCAACAGTTTATTTTACTTACAGATTTCTTGTTCTGACATATAGAAATAGAATTATGTATATTTTACTTACATCCTGTTTTATAGATTTCTTAGGGTTTTCTACATAGGTGATCATTTCTGCATGTGAAAAAAGTATTTACTTCATCTTTTCCAATGTGTATGCCTTTACTTTTTTTTTTTTTTTTTTTTTTACTTGATCGACTGCACTGGCTGGGACCTCCAGTATAACGTCCACAGTGAGAACGGACGTCTTTGCCTCAGCATGTACCTTCATTAGCTATAGATTCCTCATAGATGCTTTTTGTTTCTACTTAATTCTATTCCTAGTTTTCTGAGAGATTTTTTTTAAAATCATGAATGAGTATTGAAGTTTGACATTCTTTTTCTGAATCTGTTGAGATGATAACATTATTTTCTTCTTTATTCCATTAACATGGCATATGATATGTATTGGGTTTGATTATCAATGCAAATGTGCATTGCTTCTGTAAACCCCACTGTGTAATGACGTATTATCCTTTTGAAAATCTTACTATCTTCATTTCAGTAATATTTTATTACACTTTTTTGTATCTATATTCAGGAGGGATATTAGCCTATAGTTTTGTTTTTCTTTTATTCTTTTTTTTTTTTTTTTTTTGGCCTTTAGTTTTCTTACACTGTCTCTGGCCTTTCTCATGTAAGTGTAAATATGTCGTACTCTTGACTTTTTGCTTGTCTGAATGTTTCTGTTTCTCTAAGTTAACAGTTTTTCTGTCTTAGCATTTTGAAGATGATATTCCATTGTCTTCTGGACTCCATTGTTTCTGTTGAGAAGTTTTGGTTGGTTTTGTTAAAGAAAAAAATTTTTTTTTTGAAAGCAAGCATGCACGTGTGTGCACATGGCAGGGGAGGGGCAGGGAGAGAGGGAGAAAGAGAATCTTAAGCAGGCTGCATGCCCAGCATGGAGCCCAGTGAGGGGCTCGATCTCACCATCATGAGACCATGACCTGAACCAAAATCGAGAGTCAGACGCTTAACCAACTGAGCCACCAAGACGCCCCTAAAGATTTTATTTTTAAGCACCCTCTGCACCCAATGTGGGGCTTGAACTCACAACCCCAAGATCAAGAGTCACACACTCTACCAACTGAGCCAGCCAGGGGCTCCGAGAAGTTTGGTTTTTAATAATTCTTCATATCTGGTCATTTGCCCTTTTTTTTCTGACGTATTAATATCTTATGATCTTTGAGGTTTGCTGCACAGTGTGCATATGTGTATTTCTTTCCATTAATCTTTTTCAAGGCTTGTGCTCCTGAGGATATGGGTCTTTCATCAATTCTGGGTAACTTTTAGCCCTTATGTCTGAAGATGTTGCCTTCTGTTATCCTCTTTTCTTCTGGCATCCCAGTTAGATGGATCTTTATATTCTATCCCCTATGACTCTGCTCTTTCATGTTTTATATCTTTATATCTTTTCCATTCTCTTCGTTGCACAGATCTGTCCTCTAGTTCAATAATTTTCTTTTGGCTATGACTAATCTGCTATTTAATGACCCATTAAGATTATAAATTCTTTTGATTCTGTTTCATTTCTATTTGCGATACTAGCTTACTATTATGTTTTAAATTATTTATATATTTATTTAAAATGTTAAGCATATTTCTTTTATGCTCTGGGTCTCTTTAATCTAAATCCTGTACTTGGGTGGAGGCGAAGGGTTATGCAATTCTGTTTGCATTAAAAGGTTTTTTTTAATGTTTATTTACTTTTGAGAGAGAGAGACAGAGATAGAGACAGAGTGTGAGCGGGGAAGGGGCAGAGAGAGAGGGAGACCCAGAATCCGAAGCAGGCTCCAGGCTCCAAGGTGTCAGCACAGAGCCCAGTGCTGGGCTTGAACTCAGAAACCACGAGACCATGACCTGAGCCGAAGTCGGACACTTAACTGACTGAGCCATCCAGGAGCCCCTGTTACTGCATTTTTTTTAGTTGATTCTTCTTCATGGGGCCTTTTTCTATGGTAGTTGCTAATTAGAAGCTCTGTGGCTGGTCCTAATACGTGTGACTCCGAGGGACCTGGGTCAAGACTGTGTCCCACAGATGGGTTTAGACTCCCTTGGAGTGCTGCTAACATAGAAGCACTTCAGATCAGCTGCCTGGCAAGGAGCTCTTTCTGAGTGGAAAGAGAAAACAAATTCAGACTCTGAGGCTGAATAGGGCAGGCTCATGGTGACAGATTCTTGGGGAACATTCTTCTTTTTTATTCACTCTAGCCACCGTCTGGGAGAAGACAGAGTTCCTTGTCAGCTCAGTCTGCCGGCAAATTGATTTTCCCCTAGTTTACACTTTGAGGGTTAGGCCTTCAGGGCTCCTTCAGGGGCGTTTGTGGGGGATGTCAGTTCCAGCTCCCCACCTCCTCCGGCCTGAAGCGTCGTCCTCCTTAGCCCCGTTCAGCTCGGGAAACCAAGGCTCTTGTTGTTGGTCACATAGTCCTGAGGTAGCCCGTACCTTCAGGGCTGCCTTCTGTTCTGGTTTAACGATACTCTTTTCGGTTTTGGCCCCTGTTGATTTTTACTTTCTAGAGATCAGCTATGCATTTAAAAGGATGTTTTATATATCTTACTCAGCATCTCTAGGTGTTAGGAGAGGAACGTTTTTCAGAATAGCTAGACTCATACTATAGGAAGTTGAAGCCTTGTGTTTTGTTTCTATGAAGAGTATAGCTAAGTATTGATAATCTGATTTCGTTCTTAAGAAGCATAACACTAATGATCGTATTAAATAACATTAACTCAAAATGTTGGCTTATTAAAAAGCATGTGTACATGCATCGCACATAGATATTCAGGCTTCCGTCCCATCTCAGTGGTGATTTTTATTTTGAAACCATTCGTACAGCAAAATCACACAACTACTTTCAATCTGTGCTCTGACACGGCAGGATCTCCCATAAGGGATCTTGATTCCTGATGTGGTGGCAGTTGTAATTACAGACTCGCAGGACAGGATTCTCAGCATCCTGCTGCTGTCAAGACTGTCCATGTCTCCACTGTGTTCCGGCACCGGCTGCCCTCAGAGCAGCGCCAGTGGATTCTGCTCACGGAATCAGCGCTTGTGTTTTCCGCACTGCAGATGATAAAGTCCTCTTGTTTTCCTTCTCCACAAGCCTGCCAGGCCTTCCATCTGTGGGGCCCGTGGAGTCACGCCCGGAGAGTGCACAGAGCAGCGAGGCCGGGCAGGGCCTCGATCACGCTTAGGCGTAAATCCTAACTCTCGACTCCTCCAGTGCTGTGTCCTTAGACAAACCACTTACCTTCGCCAAACGCGAGAACCACAGCACCCAGCCTTACGGACATCCGGGGAGTCAGGCGGTAATACACGTAAAGCGCTTATGAGGCCGCCGGGCTCAGAGGATGCCCCATAAAGCAGAGCTGCTGTGCCCTCTCCTCGTTGCCATCATCATGCCAAGCAGGTCTTAACAGAGTCTTCTTTCTCCATCAGGGTTTACTGCCTTCCTGCCCTTCAGCTTGCCACTTCTCTCCACTAGGCACATACTACCTCCGGCCTGAACTGTCGGCGAAGGCCCCTGGCTGGTCTTGCCGCCTGGTCACACGCCCTCCTCCTTCTGGGCTGCTCCTGATCTGGGTTATTGGAAACACTTCTGACCGATACACTGGCAAAGTCAGGAATCTTCCAGGGCTCCTCTTTGCCGTCCTGTAGCTTAAGATCCAAGCCCTTCCCCTACATCACGGTCTCATCAGTTATATTTAGAGCCCCTGAGAATACCCTGAAAGCTGTAAAGCACCGGATGAAAGTGAGCGCAGTTATCACCACCCCCACCCGCTGTGGGCGGCTTTTCATGTGCGCGGCTCATTGCCACAGCTAAGCTTTAAGAGAGAGGGACTGCGACCTACTTCGGTTTATATTACCATAGCAGCTGACTCAGTACCTGAATGTGCAGAACTCCGTATTTGACAGATTGAATACCATGTAAATTACTACATCCAAATGTAGGGATCAAAGTGGTTTATTGGAGATCTTGCCGTATGTCTTAGCAGGGTCAAATGGCTGTGTAATTTTTCTGAATGAATGGTTTCACTCATTGGGCCCGGAAGCCTTGAATATCTGTGTGCAGTGTTTGTACATGTGGTTTTTTGTTAAATTTTTCTGTTTATTTTTGAGGGGGGGAAGGGGAGAGAGAGAGGGAGACACAGAATCCGAAGCAGGCTCCCGGCTCCGAGCTGTCAGCACAGAGCCCGATGAGGGACTTGAACTCATGAGTGGCAAGATCATGACGTGAGCTGAAGTTGGATGCGCAACCGACTGAGCAACCCAGGCGCCCTTTGTGCATGTGCTTCTTAATATACCAATGTATTAAGTTTGAGGTAGTGTTATTTAATTTAACGATTGATCTAAGAGCAAATTCACTTACAAAGCGCTTTCAGATGCATCATCCCCTGCCCTGCGGCAAGCCTGTGCGGCAGGCAGACCATCGACCACAGTGGTTGAATGACTGGTCCCTGTTATGAGAGAGAACAGCAGGGCTTGGATCGGGAGAGAGGGCTCCTCTTACTCCAGACTCCGGTTCTGGGCGGGAAATACCTCTCCAAGCCCCTTAGCACTCTCTTGATAAGCGCTCAGGATGTCATACTCAATTGATCAGCATTTTCTTCAGTAGAAACGTAGGTGTTCTTCATTTTGTCATTTCAGAGATTTAAGACTTAGAGGGGCGCCTGGGTGGCTCAGTCGTATGTCTTAGCGTGTTTAAGTGTTCCACTTTGGCTCAGGTCATGATCTCGACTCAGGTCATGATCTCATGGTACAGGAGTTCAAGCCCCGCATCGGGCTCACTGCTGTCAGCACAGAGCCTGCTTGGGATTCTCGTTCTCTCCTCTCTCTCTCTGCCCCTCCCCTGCTCATGCTTTCTCTCTCTTTTTCTCTCTCTCTCTCTCTCTCTCAAAATAAATAAGTAAACTTTAAAAATAATGAAATAAAGATCTAGAAAGGAAAAGGAGGGTTTTGACAGATGTCATTGTTTTTCTGAGTTGTATACACTTTCAGTCAGGACTTTGTATAGGCTGCAGCCTGATGAAGCTTCCGTCTCCACGGGTGACGTTTACATTTCAGAAGATGGCCTGGCTACGGGTCCTTTTATCTTGAACATTTTCTCTCTCAGGGGAAAACGGAGCCCATCACGGTGGTGAAGCTGCTGGCCTGCTTCGACGACCTCGTGGCCGCGGGCACAGCCTCTGGGAGAGTTGCAGTTTTTCAGCTTGTGTCTTCCTTGCCCGGGAGAAATAAACAAGTAAGTATGAGTCACTGTAGCATTTCGTAGCGTTTCTTAACTTCTTGGCCAGGTCCTCATGGATCTCAGAATGAGAAATCCTCATCTGCCTAGAAACCACAGGCTCAGGAAAGCGTAACCCCTGTGCTCTTCACAATCAGATAGGATTTTTGTCGATAGGACACCTGGCAGAACGCACACTTGGGTAACTTAAATTTTGCTTAATGTTCTCTGGCTGTCCTCTGTCAGTGTTCAGTTAAATACCCAGATGAACCTTGTGCAGGGTTCGGCCTGGAAAACAAGCTTGGGAAAACCAGCCTCTCCGTCAGAAGGGGGGGCTGTATGATCCGTTGGCCGCGAGCCCCATCTCACTTCTCCTTTTCTTTCCCCTGTGCATTTTTATCGTTTATTTTTATCGTTTATTCCTAGCTTCGGAGATTTGATGTCACCGGTATTCACAAAAATAGCATCACAGCTCTGGCTTGGAGCCCCAATGGGATGAAATTGTTCTCCGGAGATGACAAAGGGAAAATTGTCTATTCTTCTCTGGATCTAGACCAGGTAAAACTGTTTCCAGAACTATTTTTGGCCTTCTTATATTTGGAGAAATTATATCCATAATTACATTTTAGTCAAACAGTTTGTATCCTCAGTCATTGTCCCCTCATAACGTCAATGATTATTTTGTAACGTTTTCCTTCAAGGACATCTCACGCTTTCTAAGCGTCCCCTCTGTGACTAAAGGGCTGGCCTTTGTCTCCGCTGGCCCCTTCCTTCACAGCGTTCGTCCTCCGTGTGTAAGCGCGTGGAGGGGCCCGGACAAAAAGAAGCCGAGTCCCTCCCGCCTCCCCGAAAGGTGTGTAGGAGCCGCGCGAAGCATCGCGTGGTCTTAACTGTGGACGGAGGTCGGTGCTTTCCAGGCGCAGAGCTCCGCCCCCGCCCAGGCCACGCCCAGGCCACGCCCAGGCCACGCCCAGGCCACGCCCAGGCCACGCCCAGGCCACGCCCAGGCCACGCCCAGGCCACGCCCCTCGCGTGGGAGGGCCCGGCCCTGGTGCCCGTTGTCTTGTTTCATCCTCGCCAGAGAGCCCTGAGCCGTCTGTGCTCAGCCCCTGTCAGTAGATGATGACCCCGTCACCAGCCCTGGGTCACAAGCGGATTCCACACCGAGTTTCTGTTCCGAAGGCCACGCCTTTCCCGCTGCGTGTGTGGCTCTGCGCACCGTGCTTCGCCTTGTCACACGGCTGCCCAGCGAGCGTGAGCGGGCCTCGCGCAGTGTAGGAATTCAGCAATTACTAGCCGAGGGGCTTTTAGTCCCCCTGATCCAGGACCGACCTATTACAGGTTTTCTCTAGCAGTAGTTCTCGAAGTGTTTGGTCTCAGGACCCCTCTACACGCTTAAAAGGAGGACCCCCGAAGAGCTTTTGTTTTTACGGTTATATATCTACTTAGTGCACCGTGATAGAGATTAAAACAGAAATTTAAAAATATTTATTTTATTTTGAAATAATAAACCTACTATTAACGTAAATAACATTTTTGTGAGGCACGTGGGTGGCTTAGTTGGTTAAGTGTCCAGCTCTTGGTTTCAGTTCAGGTCGTGATCTCGCAGTGTGTGGTTTCAAGCCCCTGCTCTTGCTCTTGCTTTCTCTCTCAAAATAAATAAACAAACTTAAAAAAAATTTGTGAAAAAACTTTTTTTTAACGTGTATTTATTTTGAGAGAGCGTGAGCGAGTGTGTGCAAGCAGGGGGAGGGGCAGAGAGAAAGAGGGAGAAAAGAGAACCCCAGGCAGGCTCTGTGCTGTCAGTGCAGAGCCCAGTGCAGCTCTCAGTCCCACAGACCATGAGATCATGAAATGACCTGAGCTGAAATCAAGAGTCAAACAGACACGTAACTGACTGAGCCACTCAAGCGCCCTGAAAATAACTATTTTCAAAGGAAGTGGAAAGAATGACATTGCTTTATATTTTTGGAAATCTCTGTAGTGACTGGCTTGGTGGAGGACGGCTGCGTGCTGCATTTAATGCGACGCAAATGTATTGTGTTGGTTAGAGCGTATAAAGAACTCTGGCCTCACACAGACCTGTAGTTGGAACAAGACAAGTGTAATAGCCTTTTGGAGAACTGCGGACACTCTTTAATGTTACCCCAAACTGATGGATGGTGGTTTCCTTAAAGGTCAGTTGTCACGTGGAAGCTGAAACCACACGGGTGATGTTTTTGACGCTCTGTCGCAGTAAAATCCACTCGTCTGCCTTGCACTTTGAGTGGCTCTTTGATCCACGCATGATTTTGTAATAAATATCCTGCATCGGTCACTTGGAAAATGTTGATCTACTGGGTGATGCAGAGCTTTCCAATCTTGACACATTTGATTACATAATATCAGAGAAGGCATCTTTTTTAACATCACCATCATCCTGATCAGATAAGTCGTTAGCTACTGGGAATCAGTCAAGTTCACAAGGGTGGATAAAGTTTGCAGTTCTAATCCTCAGTTGAAAAGTTGAAATTTATTGTCAGCAACGCACACTGTTACTCGTTGTCATTAAAGTGACAAGCTTGGTTTGATCCGTCTTGAAAATGTCTGCCAGATACCCAAGTTTGAGTAATTACAGTGTGTCAGGTAAAAATGGTATTTTGTGAAAAAAAAAAGCAGCTGGTTGAGCTCACAGCTCTCACAGTCGAACAAGTGCCTTTCCCTGAGCGGACCAGAGAGCCTTGGGATGCAGCAGCCAGGCCACGTGTGCATGCCCCACTTTGTCACACAAAACACAGAATGTGCGTACCCACGAGCCGGGGTGGGATGTGATTATAATTGTTCTGCCGCAGAGACCGTCTTCAGTGAAACGCATGTTTTTACCATGAGTGCGTAGTAGTGGAGGGCACAGTGACAATTAGTGGCTCAGTGCCCCGCTCTGCTCCCTATGGCTTTTGTGTCAGAGCAGATGTCAGCTCAGTGAAAAAGGCAGATGCAACCTAGCATTACAATGAAAATAATTTTGACCTTGCAGACCCTTTGGAAAGGGTCTTAGGGACCCTTGAGGACTGCGGACCACACTTTGAGAACCGCTGTTCTGTCGGAAAGTGTTAAGGTTGTTCAGAGTCCCTGTGTCATACCTCGCTTCTGTTCAGGCCTTCAGGCAGCACTGGTCGTGAGCCTGCATTTCAGGAGGTGGAGAGAAAGCCACATGCAGAAAACAGTATCCTTATCACGCAGAGAACTTTTTCCCCCAGCATTGTTGAGGGTCTGATAGTTGTTTTGTTTTGTTTTGTTTTAAGATAAAGTACAAAGAGATTTACATAAATAGGTATGGGAGGATCCGTGTTTTTGCAAAATTAATACAATAAATTGAGTTCCATTATAAGCTAAGTCAAAAACTGAAAAGCTACAGTTTACATAATGAGAAATGTGGAGGAAAATCTGCTTTAAAAGCACTCAGTGTTCGGGGTGGGGGAATGAGAATCTGTCTGTCTTCATTGTGTCGGGGGTTATAGGACTATATGTGTTTGCCAAAATCCAGAGAATCATGTATCTTAAAAGGGTGAATTTTATTATATGTAAATTTTACCGGTAAATCTGATTGCCGCTTTCCTCTTCCGCCCCCAAAAGTTCTGCAACAGGGCATCAGTATTTCTTACACAATTGAAGAAGATGGTTCAGGAGAAAAGTAACTTATAGAAGCAGATTTTTGACACCACGAATTAGAGTTTGTGTTAGCAGTAAAATGCCTTCTAGAGTTTTATTTTGTTCTTGAATATATTTACTACCATTTAAATTTCTTTCTTCTGTTTTTTCTGGCCCTTTCAGTTGGCAAGGATATAATGTCTCCAAAATTGCTTTGAGCTCTTTGGGGGGTAGGAGTGTCCTGTGACCTTTGGTGATCGTTGTCACAAATGACCTTGCCCTTATAGAAAGTCCCGTTGTATTCTATTAGTGTAAATAATACTTTCAGTGCAACATGTTTCTGCTTTGGTCTTTATGGACTCTTCCCTGAACTGTCTCCTGAGAACATTTTAAAAGAAGTTATACAAAATCTTGAACTGTTTCTTGACAAACTGGATGTAACCTGAGGTAGGTGTTAACATTGTTTTCTCATTAGTAAGAACTTTTCCGAATAATTTCATCACAGTGGGTTTACACTGAATGTGTTAGGAATGAGCAGCCTACGTTTTGAGGCATAAATTGACTCCCTATCGAGTTGGGGTTAACTGGACTCTCCCCAGGGCGTCTGTAATTCCCACTTGGTGTTGGAAGAGCCATCTTCAATCGTGCAGCTGGATTACAGCCAGAAAGTGCTGCTCGTGTCTACACTACAGAGAAGCCTGCTTTTTTACACAGAAGAGAAGTCTGTCAAGCAAATTGGAACACAACCCAGGAAAAGGTAAGTGTCACACGTGCCCCAGCGTGGCGGTGTCAGAGGGGCCCTAAGTTTTCCTAGGTTACCTGTTTGCCGTGGGCAAGCCCACAGCGGCTCTAAGCCTGGGATCCCTCGACAGGTCCCTAACCTGCCTGGCTGCCCGTCCCAGCATCAGACAGGAAGAGTGCGTCCCTCTTGTTCTGTTGCAAGACCTGCAGGCATGGCCAGTCCGCCTCGGGTGCCAGAATCCGGGGACGTCTCCAAGGTGGTCAGCTCTGGGTCCCCTCCTGTGCGGGCACCCTCCACCTCAGGAGGGGTGAGGGTCCCCTCTGCACTGTGCGGGCTGTGCCAGCTTGGGGGTACCTGGTAGACGAGGCAGATGTGAGCCCGCCATCACGGACACTTGATAAACTCAGCAGGAGAGCTGTTCACTGTCGTGTCAGCTGCTGTGGAGCCGTGTGTGGGGTGCCGCCATGCTGCTCCCGGGCCTAGGGGTGACGGCAGACTTCCTGAGGCAGTGGGCAAGGCAGGAGTGGAACTGGCCAGAGGAGTGGGGAGGCTCTGGAGGGAGGCTTCCAGGCTGAGAGCTTGTCCTCCCATTTACCTGCCACCTGGAAGGGCAGTGGGAGAGGGGCTAGGCCAAGTCCAGCCGCCCCCCAGCCCTGTGGGAAGGGCCAGCCGAGCACATGGGTGACCTCCCTGCCAGAAACATGCTTGTAGATCTCGGGGCTTGGGTTGTGTGGCGGTGGGGTCAGTGAGGAGGGGCGGCACAGAGTGGTGGGGCCACCCCCTCCCTCATTCTGAGCAGAGAGGGACAGAGAGCCGAGTGGGGGCAGGAGGAGGGGGTGGGCGCTGGCAGCTTGGAGATCGAGTGGTGGGATTTGGAGACCTTCCTGGTAAAGGGGTGCTGTTGCCTGCGGGGAATCAGAGGGGCAGGGTGGCAGGTGGGCTGGGGAGTGTGGAGAGCAGGCTGACAAGGAGATGTGGTGGGATTGGCCGTGCCCACGAGGGAGGGCCCACGGAGGCTGGCGGTGACAGCTGTGCTGGTGACGGATGGCCCGGAGAAAGGGAGGTCAGATGGGCGGAGCCTGACAGCCCTTAGTTCATAAAAGATCTGGTCATGCCTCCCTTTGGCTTCTGTTTTCCGTGCTGAATACCCCCTCAATTCCATCAACAGCTTGGCCTTTTTATAACAGTAATCTCCCTGTTACCAGCCCCTGGACACGCAGTAGAATTTGGAGCTTGGACCCCGTGGTCCTGCACATCTTCCATCTTGCCTTTCCCTCTGCCAGCGCCCCCTCTTCTGCCTCATGCTTTGTCCTGGTTCGTCATCAGTGTCCTGCTGCATCGTGTCTCTTTAGAAGGGTAGTAGACCACAGAGAGAGATCTAAAAACCAGTTATTTTTCACGTGGATAAGCCAGTAGTGTTTCTCGTAAAACCTGGTCTTCTAACCTCTTGTGTGGAAATGTAAGCAACTTTCCATGAGCCCCTCCTGGTGCCTGTGAGGGCTTGTGTTCCAGGCTGCAGACGCGAACAAATGTAATCTTTTTCTCTCAGGGAAGTGTATTTCCCTGAGCCGTAGAGAAATGGGGATAACAGAATAAATGGAAAAGTTGTTTACGGGCTGGTTTTTCTGTTGTGTGCTATTTTTAAGCTTTTTTCTTTAAGTTAGTGTTTTTTTTAATGTTTTATTTATTTTTGAGAGAGAGATTATGAGCAGTCGGGGGGAGGGGCAGAGAGAGGGAGATACAGAATCTGAAACAGGCTCCAGGCACTGAGCTGTCAGCACAGAACCCGACATGGGGCTCGAACTCACAAGCTGTCAGATCATGACCTGAGCCAAAGTTGGATGCTTAACCGACTGAGCCCCTTAGACGCCCCCTGCCATGTGCTATTTTAGATTGTAGTTCGGAATGGGCCCCCGGAAGCAGGGTTTCAGTCAACAAGCAATGGGTGTGTGCGTGCTGAGCAACAGCGTGCGGTGGACGACAGTGAGCGAGGGGACACGTGTCTGCCCTCCGGTGGGACGAATGTGCAGGCTGCAGCGCACGCTGTGCGTGGCCAGGGTGAAGTGTTGCAGGTGGAGGTGGCACGCTCTCAGAACAGTCAGGAAAGACTCGTGTGGGGAAATGCTATTGGAGCTGCAGCCTCAGCATGGGAAAAGCCGGTGGAAGAGCATTCTAGACTCAGGGAACCGCAAATGCCAAGGCCTCGGATTGGGCCAGGACTTGCAATGCATGCAGAGCCAGAGGGGGCCGGGGTGACCGTGGAGAAGGGGGTTGGGTGCACCAGTAT
>CM053560.1:2413853-2434489 GCA_028646485.1 Cryptoprocta ferox | reverse complement strand
TTAAGGAGAGGGAGGGAGGCAAACCACAAGAGACTCTTAGATACTGAGAACAAACTGAGGGTTGATGGGGGTGGGGGAGAGGGGAGGGGTGATGGGCCTGGAGGAGGGCACTTGTTGGGATGAGCACTGGGGGTTATATGGAAACCAACTTGACAATAAACTGTAGAAGAAAAAAATAAATAAAATAAAATGAGATTGGAAAGGAGGGCCTGAGCCAGCTTGGGGGCGGGGGCTGGAGGGACCACAGGCTGTTGCCCGCGTTTTGGGCATGACAGAAAGCCACTGAAGTGCTTTAGGCAGGATATTAGCAATATGAGCAACCTTTCAGAGCTCACCCTGGTTCTGTGTGGAAACTTCATTGGAGATGGGCAGGCGGGGAGCAGTGAGGAGCAGGGCTGGAGGCTGGCCCCGACGGCAGCCGTCAGATGGAAAGCACGGGGCTGGACAGTGGATCGGGTATGGGGGCAAAGGGAAGAACAGAATAATAGATCTCTGTGCTCGTGGCTACGGCAGCGAGGCAGCTGCGGTGGGCACGCCAGAGGAAGCCCAGGCTTGCGGTCCAGACCTCCATTCTGTTGGGCTGGAAGTGCTTGTCAGGTAGCCAAGCGGGAGTCACAGGTAGGAGGGACATACACAGGTCTGGAGCCCGGGGAAGAGGTCTTAGTCAGAGACAAAAATTAAGTCATTACATACAGGTGACCCGAGACCTCTGACACTGGGTGAGTTCACTTAGGGACGCTGTGTATTCACGTGACATGCAAAAGTCCTCACTGAGTCTCTGCTGTGGGCCAGCACCTTTCTCAGTGAGGAGACAGCTGTGAACAGGGAAAATCTCCAACCTCTCAGGACTCCCGTTCCTGGGGTAGGAGGCCGACTTTAGATAAAAGTGTCCTAGAATGTTCGGTAGTAATAAATCGGGATCTGGACTAGAGAGGAGGGAGCACGGGACATGGGCATGTGTTCTGGGTACGCAGGCTGGGACGGCTCCCCCGCGGCAGGGACCAGAGTGGATTCCTGAAGGAAGGGCAGGAGGGGGCACAAGAGGACCTTGGGAGAAGCAGTGTGCGTGCCAGGCGTGCGAGTGTTTGGGGAGCAGCGAGGCCAGGTGTGTGTGGAGGAGAAGGGGGGCCGGTGGCACCCCATCCCGCAGGCCTGTGGGCCTCGCTTGGGGGCTGCCTTCTTCTGGCGTGCCGGCTGTCGTGAGAGGCTTTGACCAGGGCAAGTCACCCTTGGTGCCCTGGAGGGGGCCAGAGCGGCGGCTCGGGGACAGCCCGGGGCTCCCGCCAGAGCAGGGCGCCGGGAATCCTTGGAAGGCAGAGCAGGGTCACCACCTCCGTGCCTGTGTGATGGCCTGTGGGCAGTTGGCCGCTGAGCCTTGTGTCAGCCATCTCTGGTTTTCATTGTCCCGTGTCGGGCCCTCTGTCCATGCTCAGCATTTCAGGTCTCCGGCACCAGACATTGTACATCACGTTAGAAAACACTCAGGGGTGCCTGGGGGGCTCAGTCAGTTGGGTGTCTGACTCTTGATTTGGGCCCAGGTCACGACCTCACGGTTCGTGGGTTTTAGCCCCGCATCGGGCTCTGCGCTGACAGGATGAAGACTGCTTGGGACTCTCTCTCTTTCTCCCTGCCCTTCCCCCGCCCATGCACACTCTCTCTCGAAATAAATAAGCTTAAAAAAAAACAAACATGCTTTTTATATTGTGGTTCATAAAGAGAATTAAAGTGGTTTTTAAAGTCATCAGTGGTTTTTCTGGAAATCACCTCCACCAGAATTGAGGAGGTAGGTTCGCTTAGTTGTGATTTTAGAACCCCGCAGTGCTTAGACCTTAAAGGTTGGAGTCTGAGGGTCCCATCCAGAATGACATCAGCAGGTGCTGCAGAATCGTAGGGCGCACGGGTGGATGGCGGCCAAGCCAGGGGTGTAGGACGACTCGCCCCTCACTCTAGCTGGTCATCCCCAACCTCACGGCCTCCCCCCGGCTCACTCGCCGCATGTTGTAGCAGCTCCTTGGAGCCACCCGCCCGCCAGGACCCTCTCCGCGCGCTCCTTCCCCCAGAGGCCCCGTCCGCCCCTCAGCCGGGTGGTGGTCCCCGGCCTGGCCCTCTCGTGCCCCGGCCAGGGCACGTCCGTCCCATCTGGACTCGTCAGGCAGCCCTTGGAGCCTCAGATACAGCGCCTCCCAGAAGCCCTCTCGGCAGTTCCCGCGCACGTGCCGTCTGCCACGCGTGTCCGCAGAGGGGGCCAGGGCCTCGCCTCCTCCGCCTTTCACGTTGCCCCGTAACGCGGGGACTCCCCACGCCTTTGTTAAAATGAATGCGTTAGTGACCTAAGGTGAACAAACCAAAACGGGAGTGACAGATTTTTCAGAAGACCTATAAATAGAAGGAAAACATTTAACAGTTGGATCACCAAGTAGGAATTGATTTGACAGGAAAGGCAAGAGGAGGAGATACAGGCTGCCCTGTAGAACTCCTTTGGGTCTATTTAGAGAATCTTTCCAGAACAGATCCACCAAAGGCAGTAATCAAGCGCGATGCTGATTATAGCGTTGTCCGTGAATGATCTACGGCACAGAACACTCTCGGCTAATCTCACAATCTTCGTTTCAAAGTGAATTCGATATTCAATGTCCTCCTTGGACCTTGTCCTGAGGGATTGAGTTACTGTAGCCAGAGGGACCTAGGGAGATCTGAAGTGCAGAGAAGGGTCCAGTAAGTTTTTCTGTGTGGCTGTGTGGAAGGCGCTCTGGAGACAGCCCCCTGGAGGGCCACATGGTGGCACCCGACCGGGCGCCGCTGTGTGCAGGGAGGGTGACGAGAGCATAGGGAGCACGTAGGGAGCACACACTGGGAACGTGGATGGACCCACAGGTGGCGCACAGCTGTGGGCACCTGCAGCCGTGTGCGTGGCTGGTGAGCATTCGTGGGGATGTGGCATCACCAGCAGTGCTGGTGACACAATCAAAGGTTGTGTCATTTAATCCTCATTTAACCTTTGAGATGGGGGGAATTACCCGTGGTTTGCAGATTAGGAAACTAAGACCCAGGAGGTTGCATACCACATAGCAGTTCTAGGTCAGGGCTAGAAATTGAGCCCAGCTGTCAATCTAGAGCCAGTACTCTTTTTGCTGTTTAAAATCAGCGTAGTGTAAGGGTGCCTGGGTGGCTCAGTAGGTTCAGCGTCTGACTCATGATTTCGGCTCAGGTCATGGTCTCACGGTTTATGAGTTTGAGCCCCGGGTCAGGCTCTTCACAGAGACTGCTTGGGATTCTCTCTCACTCTCTCTCAAAATAAAAAAACATAAAATCAGAAGCATTTTGGAGAGAGGATCAGCAGGACTTGGGGCTGAAGAAACTTTTTTTTTTCTTTTTAACTTTTATTCATTTTTGAGAGAGAGCGAGCAAGCAAGCAGAGGAGGGGCAGAGAGAGTGGGAGACACAGAATCCAAAGCAGGCTCCAGGCTCTGAGCTGTCAGCACAGAGCCCAACACAGGGCCGGAACCCACCAGCTGTGAGATCATGACCTGAGCCAAAGTTGGACACTTAACCAACTGAGCCATCCAGGCTCCCCTGAAACTTCTTTTTTAATTTATTTCTTTTAGAGAGAGAGAGAGTATGAGTGGGGGGGAGAGACAGAAGGAGGGAGCTTGAGAATCCCAAGCACGCTCCACACTCAGCATGGAGCCTGACACGAAGCTCATCCCCACAACTCTGGGATCATGACCTGAGCCAAAATCAAGAGTTGGATGCTCAACTGACTGAGCCACCCCAGCACCCCTGGACTAAAACTCTTAAACTTTGAGGTCTGGTAGGAAGCCTGAGATCAGACAAAGACGAAGAGACAGTGAGAACTCAGAGAGGTGCCCGGGTGGCCCAGTTGGGAGAACAGGCAACTCTTGATCCCAGAGTTGTGAGTTTGAGCCCCACATTGGGTATAGAGATTGCTTAAAAATAGGATCTTAAGGGAGGAAAAAACAAAAAAAGAATTCCAAGATTAATGCTGGAAACATAGGTTGGTATAATCACGTTGAAAAAAGCTTGAAATTGTCTTCCAAACCTGAATTTGTTATTACTCAACAACCCAGGGGTTACCTAACAGAGCAGCAGTTCCATCTCTGAAAGATGCTGGGAGGTCTGCGTGTCAATGCTCATAGCATTGCTGTTTAAAACAGAAATGTAGAAATAATGCAAATACTCATCAATAAGAAAGTGAATAAGTAACTTGCAGACTACTCTGTAGCAGTCAGAATGAACGAGTTTTAGCTTTTTTATCAGTAAAGATAAACCTTAAAAATATAATGTTAAGGGACTCCTGGGGGGCTCAGTCAGTTGAGCGTCCAACTCTTGATTTCAGCTCAGATCATGATCCCAGGGTTGTGTGATCGAGCCCCACATGGGGCTCTGTGCCGACAGCATGGAGCCTGCTTGGGGTTCTCGATCTCCCTCTCTGTGCCCCTCTTCTACTCATATGTGCTCACTCGCTCTCTTTCTTTCAAAATAAACTTAAAAAAAAAAAAGCAAGTTGCAAAAGTATACAAATGGCATCCTACTTTTTTTACACAAATGGAAGAGTATATTAAATTATGTAGTGTTTAGGAATACATTGGTATATGGTTAAACTGTCAATAAAAGTAGAAGAATAATAAACACAAAATTCAGGGGGCACCTGGGTGGCTCATTCGGTGAAGCGTCCGGCTTCGGCTCAGGTCATGATCTCACGGTTTGTGGGTTCGAGCCCCGCGTCGGGCTCTGTGCTGACAGCTCAGAGCCTGGAGCCTACTTTGGATTCTGTGTCTCCCTCTCTCTCTGACCCTTCCCTGCTCACTCTCTGTCTCTCTCTCTCTCAAAATGAAAAAATAAATAAAGACATAAAAAATTTTTTAAAAAACCACAAAATTCAGTCTAGTGGTCATACCTGGGGAACGGAGGGGCAGGACCTTTTTTAGGAGCATGGGAGAACATCAACAGTGTCTGATGATTTATTTCTGAAGTTGAGGGATGGATTCCCAGGTGTCCATTTCATTTATTAGACCTTATAACTTTTATTTACCTATAATATATATACATAATATAGTGTATATATGTAATTTATGTGTATGGTATACAATAAAACATATAAAGCATGCATTCTTTTGTGTTGGGTAGTTCATAATTTAAAAAAATTTTTTAAACGTTTATTTTTGAGAGAGGGACAGAGAGAGCATGAGCAAGGGAGGGGCAGAGAGAGAGCGAGACACAGAATCCAAAACAGCTCCAGGCTCTCAACTGTCAGCACACGGCCTGATGGGGGGCTCCAACCCACGAACCATGAGACCTGAGCTGAAGTTGGACGCTTAACCAACTGAGCCACCCAGGCGCCCCCATAATTTTAAAAACTAATACCACGCCTGGGGACCAGAAGGGAAGCAGGTCTCTGTGATGGGTTTAGACTCAGTTGTAGACATGATGCTCATTCGTTGGGATGCAGGAGCGAGTATAGCAATCAGACCGTTAAAAGGAACGTAATTTCCGAACGGGGGGGAGGATAGACCTGGATTTGTCGGCTTCTGCCTCAATTTCCTCTTCTCTGACACAGGAGCTGTATTGTTTGCCACATGGGGCTGTGGTGAGGATTGAGCCGAGGGTGGAGACAAAGCCGGGGACCCAGCACCGTAATGGTCACTGTGAATCAGGATACGTGCTTAATGGGTGCACACTTCTGAGGGGGTTGCAGGAAGTATGAGACAGAGGCCTTGTCCTCTGCGGGCAGAGACGACAATATGGTTCCATTAACAAAAAAAACACAAAAACATAAAAGAGGTTTTGAAAAAACATTAATCTTTTTTGGGCTTAGGCAAAAAATTCTTGTTATAGTTGATATCAAGGGTTGACAAACATGGCTTTAAATCAGTTCATACCTGCTTCTCCCTGTCATTTCAGCACTGGGAAATTCGGAGCTTGCTTTATACCAGGCCTCTGTAAGCAAAGTGACCTGACGTTGTACGCTTCACGGCCTGGGCTCCGGCTGTGGAAGGCAGACATCCATGGGACTGTCCAAGCCACGTTTATCCTAAAAGATGTCTTTGCCGGAGGAGTCAAGCCTTTTGAACTGTACCCGCGTCTGGAATCCTCCAGCAGGGGAAGTTGCAGCTTACCTGAGAAACACCTGGGGCTTGTTTCATGTTTCTTTCAAGAAGGCTGGGTGCTGAGTTGGAATGAATATAGCATTTACCTCCTAGACACCATCAATCAGGTAAGTGACGTGATCGCACCACATCTTTGATGTGTCTAGTTTATCCACAGACTCTCTCAGAATGACACGGGGAACAGTATTGATTCTGATGCTTTACTTTTTCCATTGAGTCAGTCGAGGAAATCAAGTGAAGGTCTGATTATTTTGTAGATTTGAAGAAATGTTTGGTTTTGGTAGAACCTTCTAGCTGTTCTGCCTTTAAGCAGGAGGCCCATCTGCCCTGGCTGGAACTTCTTCACCTGGAGCTTGAGGACAGGGCGAGCTGGGTTGGGGCCACCAAGCTGCCTTTTAACCCTGCGTTGGTTTCTCTTCCTAAGCAGCACGTTGAAAGGCATTTTCGTATTCTTCACATGCAGACAACTTAAGTTTTCTTCTTCCTCTGGGTACTCCTTTCACTCGAAACACACTTGGTAGTTAGTGGGGTCGAAACGTTTGGTTTCCTTTCTTCTGAGCCCTCACCCCAAGTGCTTTTTCCAACAGGTGCGGTTAACTTCATCTTAGAGGTAGAGAATCGGAGACCAAGGTGCTGTCCGTGCGCACGTCGGGGCTGCCTTCAGAGTCTGTGTGGCAACATGTTTGGCAGTTTTCAAACTAAGGGCAGGCTTCTAGCTTTTCATCAGGGTTATTAAAAATTAACGAAGAATTTAGACGTTTTCTCTTTATGGTGAACGCCCTTTTGTTTGTATTGTTGGCTGAAAAGAGAATTTTTAAAAAAATCATTGCAGACTCTGAATATCCCGGGTGGCGTTAGGGGACACCACCTTCCCCCCATTCATTCAGAGCTGTGACTCACAGCGCACACTAGTCTCTCCCACAGGAGCGCACACAGGAGGAGTCTAGCCCAGGAGCCACCTGCCCTGTGGACAGAGTGCTGTGGGCTGTGATGAGCCCTGGGCAGGGCAGTGCCACTGAGGCTGAGCTGAGCTCGCCCGGGGCCGTTACCCAAGGAGGTCATGTCTGAATCAGGTTGGAACTCTTGCAGGGAACAAGAGTTGGGAAAGGAATCTGAGCGGAGGCCACGGCGTCATGGAGGGACAGGCTGGGGTCTGGGCTGGCTCGCTGCCCTCGGGGCTCCTGCAACACAGAGCCGGGCAGATGTGTGAGGCTCACGGGCAGGTCCCGCCCTGGAGGGTGAGCTCCACGTCCCCACGGGCCCGGTGCAGGAGGGACACGGTTCTGAGCTGCTGGGGGTGGGGGCAAACAACCCTCTGGGTCTCATGAATTTACTAGCAAGGTGACTGACTCCAGGTCACATGCCTGTCAGACATTACCTGCTCAGGCTCTGAATTACTCTTTTTTTAATTACTAGAAGTTTTTATTTAATCTCTACACCCAACGTGGGGCTTGAACTCACCACCCTGAGACCAAGAGTTGCACGCTCCCTGACTGAGCTGGCCGGGCGCCCCTGCTCTGAATCCCTCTTCAGAAGTTCCGGAAAGTGGCCGTAACACAGTTGTCATTTGACTTCGTTGGACTCCTGCACACATTTGCGTGTTTTTAACTACTTCCGTTGCCTGGTTGTGTGATTTTCTGTTCTTTCTTGGGCAGGCAACCATTGCTGGTTTGGAAGGATCTGGTGATATCGTGTGTGTTTCCTGCACAGAAAATGAAATATTTTTCCTAAAGGGGGACAGGAACATCATAAGAATTTCAAGCAGACCTGAAGGACTAGCATCAATAGGTTTGTAACTGTCATAAAATGTGCCGTGTGTGTCATCGTAGTTTATAGTTTGCGAACCCGACCAGTACTCCGCTGGTGAGATGACTGCAGCTGTGTCTAAACAAGGACGTATTTGGAGGGTTTCCTGTGATCCTTAACATAGGATTTACGAGGCTGTTCTTGAAGCTTAACCTATTGCAGGGCTCACACCACACGGCGTCCCGTCTGGAAGAGTGGCTCCCTGGGTCTGGAGGGCGGGGAGGCTGGGCGGGGAGGGGGAACGCAGCACCCACGTGACTGCTGTGCGGGGCTCGGAGACGGCATGCGGGATTAGTACTTCAGAAGAGAGATTTGCCAAGATTTTAGGACATTTGAATGTGTTACCTGGGATGTATCTTCTACCCACAGCACAGTACTTACCGTATTGATTGTTCTGTCTGCTTTTGACCTTTTTCTGTAATTCCTACAAGCCCAGGTTCTAATGAGTGAGGGATTGCAGCACGTGTTCTCGTGCACACATGTGCAGTTTGGGACTCATCAGGGAGCTTGTTCCTGACGGTGACAACAGCAGTGTGGGCCCTTCCCCTCTGCTCCCTCCACTCCTCTCTCCTCCCTGTCCCCGTCCTCTGGCTGTCACTCGCCTTGTTCTCACCGTGTTCCAGAGCCTGCTAAGCACATAACATTCCTGACCTTATAAGGTCCTGAGAACAGCCCTAAACGGAAGGTGCTGGCTCTGTAGATGAGGACTCTGGGGCCTAGGAGGGTGTAGTTCCCTCCCCCCAGCCAGGCCCCCATCCCCCTCCTCCTCCGGGGCTGGAGCGGCCTCGTCCCCTCCTTGCTCATCGCACTCCTGTGGCCACCATTGACGAGGTGGCCTGTGGGGCGCCCCGTCCTATGGCCGCCAGCCCTCTCCGGGCCCCCGCCCCCTCCCACTCGCCTGGGCACCAGCGGGTCCAAACTCGAGGTGTGGGGTGCTCCTGCACATGGCCCGCTTCTGGTGGGATGGCGCCCCCTGCACTCTCTCCACTCCTTATTTAAGACCCAGGTCAGGGATTCCTGCATTTTGATACTTTCCCTGAGAGCTTCCGTTAAGTCACCCTTCTCTTCACTTGAGTGCCCGCGGGGGGGCCTCCCCTCCACCCTGGTGACCGTGGACCCATTTACTTGCCATGTACCTTACCCTACAAAATAGGAAATTTTTGGTTGCAGGGATCTTATGACTCAGCTTTGTGGCCCTACACAGCACATGGCACGCAGAAGACCCTGAGTAGTTGTTAATTCATGGTGTCCCCATTTCACAGATTAGAAAACTGAGGACTAGGGGGATAAGTGACAAGCCCCAAGCCAACCAGCCATGTCTTCCGATTTCTGCTTCTGCCAGCATTTCTCCTCCTCCCGCCTTGCCACGTGGGTCAGAAATATGGACCCTTTGCTGTAGCCATGGCCTTGCGGTGTCTTGGCCCCAGGGAGGGGCACCTTTGCCGTTACTTCTCTCAGCAGCACGAGCTCGCATCGGAGGCCCTGCAAGACAGGGAGTGGAGGTCCTGGACCAGAGTGGGTGGGCCATTGGTGCCAGGCCTTCCAGAGCGGAGCAGGGCCGGGAAGAGGAGCCCCAGGTGTTAGGCTGCTGGGCCCCGTGCCGGCAGCCCTGCATGAAGCCCTGCTCCAGCCTTTCCTCTTTGTGGAATGTTTACAAACTGTAGCGCGTAGGAAATTGTACCAGTCTTTCGTTAGCCAGATATTTAGCACTCGGAAAGATGAGTGTCACAAGGGCTATCCTGGCCCCAAATTAACCATCTCTTAAGAGATGGCCAGGTGGGGGTGGGCAGCGAATGAATTACCTCTTAAGTCAGAGGGTGAGTCGGGATAAATGTTCCAAATTCTAATCTTTGTGGAAAGTGAATAAGCTCCGACTCTTGAGTTTCTGAGCTGGCATCCTCACCGTGTGGTCAGGGGCAGCGCGGCCCCTGGGGACAGGTTAGCTCTAGACCACTGCCTTCCGGCGGGAAGCTCCCGCAGTGATGAAGGTGGCCTGCATCCGCACTGTCCGGTAGGTGGCCACCGCCCACATGTGGCTGCCGAGCACTTGAAATGTGGTGAGTGCCACAGAATTTTCAATTTCGTTTGACCCCGAAGGGCAATAGCTGCACGCGGCGTGGCCGGTGTGTTGGACAGCAGAGCTCTGGGCCAAGCCCCTCCGTGAACCTGTGCGCTCCTTGACAAGTCGCTTCCCGGCGGGGCTGCACGCAGAGCAGAGCCCTGCCTGTCAGTCCCTGGTGTGCGCACCACAGCGACGGGCTGCCCCGACGACCCTCACGGGAGGACGGGGAGTCCCAGCCAGTGTCGGGCACGTCGTGGGGACTCCGTCACAGACGGCCCAATGGGTAAAGTGGCCCCGAGGCCTGTGTTGAGGCCTGTGGCCAGAACCATTCTGGCCACTCTCCGTGGTGGCGTATTGACAAGGACGCGTCCACGAAGGCGAGCTGACGCTTAGTCGTAGGCACAGAGCATGGCGACTTGACCCTCTGCTGTCGGACCCTCACGCTGCTCTCTGCTCGCACTGGCCGCGGACTTGGTTAACCCACTGCCCTTGCCTGACTTCGTGCTAGCAGGAAGTTACCTTCTCTCCTTGAATTTCAAGAAATAGAATTATAGGTACACATGTGTTTTTCAAGTGCCTTTTGAGTAGTATCACATTAAGGCATGATATAAGTGTGGGGTATCTCTAAGCCCTTTCTTTTTTATAGATGGGCCATTTCTCTTCTTTATAAATTATTTGTGAATTGATGTGAGAAATGCTGTATACTTAGTGGTGTTTCCCAACTCTCGAGTTACTTATAAAAGGCAGCGTGGTGTCCTGATTTTGGTACGTGCGCTTCCTGGAGCCCAGAACCATTTGTCGGAATCTTTTGTGCGATTCTTTTAGTTTCGTTTGTGTGTCTGAATTCGGCAGGCTGGCGTTCCGGGTTAGCAAACCCGAATGAGAGCACGTCCACCTGCTGGTAACCAGTAGTAAAACCCAACCCTCCTTTCCCAGCGCGAGACAGTCTGGAGACATCCGGGTGCACAGAGCAGCTGTCCGGGCTGCGCGTGGAGAAGCCTTCGGGAGCCACGGGTTCTGAGACGAGGCTCAGGGGCTCTTCCGTGGCCAGCTCCGTGGCCAGCGAGCCACGGAGCAGGAGCAGCTCGCTCAACTCCACCGACAGTGGCACCGGGCTGCAGGTGGCGCCAGAGCCGGGGAGGGGCAGCCAGCCTGCCTCTCAGAGATTCAGTGCGATCAGCTCAGAGGACTTTGAGCAGGAGCTTGTCGTGAAGCCGCTGAAAGTGAGGAAGAAGAGGAAGAAGAAGTCAGGTACGGCCCATGGCACCGCACACATGACTCCTGCTCACGCAGGGGTGCTGCCCTCACGGAACAAGAGCCCCGCCCACTCGGGGGAGGCAGGAAGGGTCTGCACACAGCACGGGTGCTCCCTCCGTGGGCTCTGCTGTGAGGTATTTCGTAAGTTACAAAGGGGCGCCCTGCACCTGGAAGGCGCTTCCTGAGGTTTAAATCCTGTAACGTGCTCCCTGCCTGCTGGGTCTGCGGGGCCAGGTGCCAGCATTCAGGTGAGAACTTGGATCCGTCCACGTGTACCACATATTAGACCACAGAGTCTGTGAACCCGGGTGGAAAGTCATGGAGACAGAGGGCTCACTATACGCTTGGCATTGGCCGTGTTACAGATGTGCGATCTCACGTAGCGGTCATTTAACTCTGTTCCCGTTCGGCCTCTCTAGCTACAGACGCTGCAGCGCCGAAGGACAGTTCTCAGGTTGCTCAGCATTTCAGTCATTTAAACAGTTGGCCTGCAGTCCGTCTGTTCCTTTGCTTCTTCCCCCATTAACATTTCTTGAGCGAGGCCTCAGAGCCCATCGGCGTGTCTGACGGTTGTGTCCTTTTAAAACACCTCCGCATTGGGCCAGTTCATACTTGACCACTTAAATATCCTTCAGTTAAGGTGCATTTTTTTTCTTGAGCCAAAATTTTGTTCTTTAGTCTCTCACTGTTTATGCAGAGTCATACCTCATCGCAGATGTTCTTATTTTAAATCAGAAGGTGGAAGCCGGATCACCTGCCACAGCTCCCTCGAGTCCACCCCCTGCTGCGAGTTTCCGGGTGACAGTCCCCGGTCCTTGAGCACAGACCTGCTGTCCATGACCTCAAGTTTGGGCAGCATCGTGGACCGCTCGAGCACAGAGTCTCCTGACCAGGAGAGTAACCTCAGCGGAGAGGTGAATGGTGTCCTGCAGGAAAATAATGAACCCGAAGCGTTCAGCATCCTGGAGATGCCCGGACCTGCCCCTGACATGCTGAATGAAGGGAGTGACGGTAGCCCTGAAATCCCACGGCAGGACCGTGCAGGCGGGACGGAGCCACGCGGGGGAGTGTGGACTTCGCTCTTGGAGCTGCGGGAGGCTGTGAAAGGTAGTGATGTCACCGAACTGAGCAAGCAGCCTGGCCCCACGGATGATGGACTGAATGACAGACAGTCCCCCTGGCGAGAACAGGCCCGGGAAGCAAGGGACATGGAGCCTGATGACCCCCAAAGCACTTTTTCTGAAGCCCCTTTCCTGGACTCAACCCAGGTGCCTTCCGGCCCCAGCTGGGCCCCCCAGGCCGAGCGGCGGCTGCCAGGGACCCAAGCTGCCGAAGGCGGCGCCGAGGAGCACCGCTTCCAAAAGCACATGGAAGCCCTGGGCCCCCTCGGTTCCTGTCCCTGGCACGCTGCCACTGAGAGTGACACAGGCCTAAAGGAAATGGGTGCCTCAGAGTGTGGCTTGGGGCGTGCGGGAGGATGGCTGAGACCCCCGGCCTCTGCGTTGGCAACTCGCACCCACGAGTCTCGGCTCGAGCAGCCTTCCCGGGACCAGGGGTTGACGTCCAGTGACGAGGAGGACATCTACGCCCAGGGGCTGCCTTCCTCTTCTTCGGGCACGAGTGTGACAGAGCTCGGGGGCAGTTGCTCCCTGCAAGACCTGAGCCAGCCCAGCACAGAGGACCTCGGGGTGCTAAAGTCAGACCAGGTACATGGGTTCGTGGGGTCCCATTTCTTGTGGGTCCATCCGATGATGCACACGGTTAAAGGGGACGGCTGTCAGCCATCCTACGTGAAAAGACTTGTTTTGAGTGCTTTTCTTAGCGAGTAATTCTTATTCAGGATATTTGGTTTCAAAACTAATCACGTACTGTGACTTTTCCTACTAAGTAGTTGTGACGTGCAGGTTACGAGTGTGAACTTAGATGCGCTTTCCCCAAACGTACCACCAGAGTCTTGATGCTGATAGTATCGTTCGGGCAGCTCTTGCTGCCTGCCGGGCACTGTTAAGCACTTTCTAAGTTCACCGCATTTACTTCTCTAAAAACGAGACAAACCGTGAAGCAGGCACTCTGGTCCCCCCCATTCTACGGCGGAGGGAACCGGGGCCCGGGCTCAGGTCCCGTAGCAAGTGGAGTGCAGGGCTGGCCCCGGTCCCGTCTCTCAGCCTCTGTGCCATCCCGCCTTCAGGGCGAAAGGCACTGCTTACCTGGTTTGAGACCAACGGCCGAGAGGTTAGGCCTTCCCCTCGGTCTCGGCCGCACCCACCTTCTTGTCGAGAGCCCTCGGCCGCACGCCCCGTGTGCTGGCGGGTGCTGTGGCGCCTGGTCGGCCAGTCGGGATCTCAGAGTCTCAGAGGAGGCAGACCTACATGCCGAGCGTCTCAGCCGAGCGAGGCTCTGGGCCGACGGAGGCAAGCAAGGTGCGGGGCCCTGGGAGGCTGCGAGGCACTAGCCAGGCAGACGCCGTCCTGGGAGGGCGGGCTGTTGGGATTCTCGGCCAGAACTCTGGAAGAGCCTTCCCCTCGGTGAGAGGGGCCCTGGCACTCGGAGGACTTCTCCTCCCCCTTGATGGTGCCCCCTCCCATTCCAGCAGCTGGAAAAGCCCCGAAATGTTGTGACGTGTGGGGGAGGGGGTTGCGAAAGACTTGTCACGGGGAGCAGGGCCTGTTGGGAAGGGTCGGCGCCATCCTCTGCGAAGCAGTTGACTTCCGTATTCGAGTGATGGTGCGGGTATGTGGATTTCTTCTGCAGTTTCAGAAAACTGCTAAACTACAAAGACTTCCTTTAGCTTTGATTTTTGAGAAGAACCCCGGCAGCCAAACATGAGTCTGCAGAACCCCGCCAGGCGGAGCGTCTTGGCCAGGTTTCCATCAGCCACGTGCCGTGCCCCGCGTCCGGGGACGGGCACCATGTTTAGGACCCTCAGGTGAGGAAGCAGCGCCAGAGCGGGGCCGCGCCTAGCGCATCTGCGAGGATCGGAGGCACAGAACAGCGATTTGCACGCACGTCGTGTAAGGCGCGGCACGCCCATGCGCAAAGCTGAGTGGTTTCAGTGTAAGCACGGCGTTAGGAAGCGTTATCAGATGACACGGCGTTAGCTGGGGGCGCGGGGCGGGGGGGCAGCTCCCGTTTCAGAGCGCTTCTCTTCGAGCCCCGTCCGGGGACAGCGGGCCCCTGCGTGTCTTCTCAGAGAGCCTCTGCTCTGTAACTCGAAGGACACCCTGCACGCTTGTCCTGCTGACGACAGCACGACCGTGCGGCCTGGTCCTCTGCCGCGGCGCTCACAGCGCTCCGTGCTTGTCAGTTTGCAGAGAGCTGGATGGGGTACTCCGGCCCCGGCTGCGGCATCCTCAGCCTGGCGGTGTCCGAGAAGTGCATCTGGTGCCTGGACTACAAAGGCGGCCTGTTCTGCAGCGCGCTGCCCGGCGCCGGGCTTCGCTGGCAGAAGTTCGAAGACGCCGTCCAGCAGGTGGCAGTCTCTCCCTCAGGTTGGCCTCCCCGGCTCCCCGCTGGCGCCCCTGCAGCCCGCCCTGCAGCCCGCCACCCCTCTGCAGACTGGCCCGTTCTTGTTCCTGCACGGTTGCGGGGGGGGGGGGGTTCTCCCACAGGAATTGACCTCAATTAACCAAGAGTGTAAATGGCTGTCTAGTTTGGATTTTTAGTTTTTCTGTTAGTTGCAATGGGGACACATGAAATTGTTTTTATAAGCTATACAAATAGCTTGAATTTTGAGGGTTTTTTTTTTTGAGAGATTAACATACTCCTTATAAAAAGAAAATGTGGGGGCACCTGGGCGGCTCAGTCGGTTGAGCGTCCGACTTCGGCTCAGGTCATGATCTCACACTCGTGAGTTAAGCCCCACGTCGGGCTCTGTGCTGACAGCTCGGAGCCTGGAGCTGCTTCAGATTCTGTGTCTCCCTCTCTCTCTGCCCCTCCCCCGCTTCCACTCTGTCTCTCTCTCTCTCTCTCTCTCAAAATAAATAAACATAATTTAAAAAATTTTTAAAATAAATAAAAAATAAATAAGAAGAAAATGTGTTTCAAAAATGAAGGCCTTCAGGCTGATTGAAAAATAAAATGTGCTTGTTTCTTGTTGCTTTAAAGCAACTGAACTAATGAAAATGGGCCCGTGGATGTGTTGGATATGTTCAGATTATTTGGTTTCCTTCCTAGAAATTATTTTTTAAGGAGCGGTGTGGGGGCACCTGGGAGGCTCAGTCGGTTAAGCATCCCACTTCAGTTCAGGTCATGATCTCACAGTTCGTGGGTTCGAGCCCCACGTCGGGCTCTGTGCTGACAGCTCAGAGCCTGGAGCCTGCTTCAGATTCTGTGTCTCCCTCTCTCTCTGACCCTCCCCTGCTCACGCTATCTCTCTCTCTCTCTCTCTCTCAAAAATAAATAAAACATTAAGAAAAAAATTTTTTAAAACAGCGATGTGTATGCTTTGGTCAAATAACCTACTCCCTGAGTGTAAAAGAAAAATGTGTTCATTTCTCGCAGACCCTGCTTAGGCTAACCATTTTTTGTGAACTAGAGCAGATGTTTCCTGAATGACGTTCTGCCAGACTTTCAGCCTGTATGCCCCCTACCTGTCCAGAGTCATTTGCTCATCTGTTTGTCATAATGTTGGCCACTTTACCTATTAGGGCTGGGTAGGTAGAATAGAAGGATTTCTGTGTATTTATTTGCCTCATAGTAACTGGTTTATTGCTGAGACATTGGAATAGAAGTCAGACATTAGAGGGACACCTGGGTGGCTCAGTCTGTTAAGCATCTGATTCTTGATTTCCAAGAGTCTTGATTTCAGCTCAGGTCTTTTTTTTTTTTTTTTTTAATGTTTGTTTATTTAGAGAGAGTGCGTTCATGTGCAGGGGAGGGGCAGAAAGGGAGAGAATCCCAAGCAGACTCTGCATTGTCAGTGCAGAGCCCAAAATGGGACTCGAACCCATGAACCGTGAGATCATGACCTGTCAGCTCAGGTCTCGATCTCAGGGTTGTGAATTCGAGCCCCACATTGGGCTCTGCACTGGGTGTGAAGCCTACTTAAAAAAAAAAAAAAAAAAAAAACGAGAAGTCAGACATTGGAATAGAAATCAGACAAAATGTGCTCTGTGACCTTTGACTCATCCTCTGTAACTTTACTATGCTTTCAGATGGATTTCCTTTGACCCTTCCTGGGTCATTATAATACTTGTTTGTTCAAGGTTGCTGTTTGATCTCTTTGCTTATTTGAAAAATATTTTTCCTTAGTGGCTGAGATAATAGTGTACTTAGTTAGCTGGCATCATATAACTGCATTTTCATTCTTTTCTCTGTCATTCACTTCTTTCGTTCCCCAGCCGCCTAGAAGCTTTGGTTCTGTCCTCATTCTGTGGATTATTTGTGTTTCCACAGCGTTCAGGCCCTGTTGATCTAGTGACCATTGTGTCTCCACCAGCTCAGTGTCTGGGCTGAGGCGTCTGCAGCACCCACGTCTTCAGGGGACACCCAGCCCCGTGGCGTTCAGGGTATGCTCAGGGCTCGGCCATGCGTCCTGGTTT
This sequence comes from Cryptoprocta ferox, assembly GCA_028646485.1. NCBI lineage: Eukaryota > Metazoa > Chordata > Mammalia > Carnivora > Eupleridae > Cryptoprocta > Cryptoprocta ferox. The sequence goes on along the minus strand of CM053560.1, from coordinate 2,417,696 downwards.
TCTGCTCTTACGTCAGCTCTTCCTCTGGTCCAGCCTGGCTGTGCTCTGGTCATTCTCCGGAGGGTTCTTACCCGTGGCCACCTGGCCTGTGCCACACGCTCCATCTACATAGAACGCCCTCCTCCTTCCCTCCCGGTCTTCGTCTCTTGTCTTTTTCCCTTTTTTCTTTCTCTTCTCTTCTCTTCTCTTTTCTTTCAATTTTATTTCAGGAATAAACTTGAGTGACTCATCACTTATATACAACACCCAGTGCTCATCCCACAAGCATCCTCCTTAAAGCCCATCCCCCATTTAGCCCATTCCCCCCACCCTCAGGTTGTTCTCTGTATTTAGGAATCTCTTATGTTGTCTGTTTCCCTCTTTGCTTTTATCTTTTTTCCCCCTTCCCTTCCCCTATGTCCATCTGTTTTGTTTCTTGAATGCCACATATGAGTGAAATCATGTGACATTTGTCTTTCTCTGACTTATTTTGCTTAGCATAATACATTCTAGTTCCATTCACATTGTTGCAAATGGCAGGATTTCATTCTTTTTGATCAGCAAGTAATATTCCATTGTGTGTCTGTGTGTGTATATAATACATAACACATCTTTTTTATCCATTCATCAGTCAAAAAACATTTAAAAATATTTTTTAATGTTTAGTTTTGAAAGTGCACACATGCATGAGCGGGGGAAGGACAGAGAAAGAGGGACAGGACCTAAAGCAGGCTCTGCGCTAACAGCAGAGATCCTGACGCGGGCCTCGAACCCCTGAACCACCAGATCATGACCTGAGCCAAAGCTGACGATTAACCAACTGAGCCCCCAGGTGCCTTCTTCATTTCTGTTTATCAGAATCCCTTTCTGAGTGGAAAAGGAGAGCTCAGCTCAAGTGCTTCTTCTCCATGCGTTTTATCCCCTTCGCTGATCCACAAGTGACCCCTTTGTGTTCGTGTAGGACTTTTCAACCTCTGGTGGGGCACCAGAGCACGTCAGCACTGCCACTGCCCAGCTCTGCCGTGTCGTCGATAAGTTCTCACCTCCAGTCTCCTTAGCAGCCCTGTAAGGAACAGATGAGAAAGTGAGGCATGGAGACGCTAGGTGACTTGATGCCCGAAGCCACACGGCTGGTGGGTGGTGGCCACGGGCTCGTCCTTGGCGTTGCGGGCCCTTTTCCCCAGTTGGGGTAGAAGCAGAAGGGAGAGAGGGGTTTTAGAAATCTCTCCCCCACAGCAACCAGAATGAAGTGGTTTTTTTGTAAGTTGCAGGATTTATTGGATAGTGAGTAGGATTTGTATTTCTACAGGAGCCCTTCTCTGGAAGATTGAACAGAAATCTAACCGAGCTTTTGCTTGTGGAAAAGTGACCATCAAGGGAAAGAGGCACTGGTACGAGGCGCTGCCCCAGGCGGTCTTTGTGGCCCTGAGCGATGACACGGCCTGGATCATCAGGACAAATGGAGACCTGTACCTGCAGACAGGTAACTGAAGGCTGTGCCCCGGCACCTGGCGGTTTGGGGATAATTGCTTCCTACTGTCCTTTGCTTTGTTAGGGATGTGTTTAGGACAGTCGCAATGACTAAGGAGCTAAAAATCTATTTAAATTAAAGCATTTCTGGAAAGACAGTATTTGCCGTTGGAATATATTAACAATTTCCCGCTATTGACTCATTCAACCCAGGACAAATTTAAGGCAAGACTTATAGGATTATTTAGTGAGATAGAGAAACAGATTCTTCTCCTTTTGGCTAACCATTGCCTGTCACGTGTGCTGCAATATCAGATCTTAACGGGAAGGAATAATGGAAATGACATTAGAGTCATTTTTTCTTTTAGGTGGTGGCTGGGTTTTTTTCAGCCAGGTCAAAGCCCTGCTTCTCTATACTTATTTACATGTGGATCAGGAAGAAACAACAAGAAATAATTTGACCAAAGTAGCAGTTCAACTTGTCCTAATAAACTGCCCTGAGGGGAACCTTGAGCTGCTGCAGGAGACACAGGGGGACTTCCTTATTAAACATCAAGTGTAACAAGAGTGAGCAGTCCTGTCCCGTCAGCAAAATGGAGTATGTGTTCCCCAAGGCAGTGTGGTTTGCCAGCATCTGGAAAGGATATGGGCCACGGAGTTCTTTTTTGGTTGTCAGGAGGCCATGCTGGATTTATGTGAAGACCGATCTTCTAACCATTTAATACTGCTGATTCGGAGAGGATGTTTTAATCTCTGTTGTGAGCTGTCAGCCAGGCACGGCCCTCTGAGATTGCAAGCCTTTGCACCTCTGGCCCTCTCTCACGTGTGGGAGGGCCAGCATCTCCTAGAAGCTGCTGCCAGAGCCCTGGGGGTCAGCCTCGCCAGCTTCTGGGCCACGTGCCCATCCCGGTCTCTCCCTTCTAGTTCCTGTGTCTCCCTCCAAGCGCAGATAGCCCTGGAAAGGCAGACATACCCAGTTTCCAAGAGCATTCGAGTTTCGTTCCTCCTGGGGAACGGAGTGCTTCTGGCTTGGGGTTGAGGAGGGGGTGACCTGCTGGCCGGTAGTACCAGACCTACCGTGTTAGTGCCAGGCACTGGCCTGAAGATCTGGGGTGTAGGAAGCCCTGCAGGTGACCCCCTGGTTGAGGATGAGACGTGCAGCCAGGGACACAGTGCGCAGGGTGCTTCTGTGGTTAGGCGGGGCGCGTACTCAAGCAGGGAAAGCTCATTGCAGGCTGACGCCGGGGAGGATGGGCTCTTAGTTACCCACTGCTCTGCCAGCTCCCGAGGATAGCCTTCCGGCTCGCTGGACAGGCTGCACGGAGGTGGGGGCACGAGCCCTGGCCGGGGAGATGGGGACCCTGAGCTCCGGCCCTGCCATAGCCTTGCCTTCCATCTAGGGATGTGCCAACCCCCTCCAACCAGGGGAGACCAGGGGGAGGGCCACCGCCTGGCCAGAGGCGCCCTGTGGAGGGTCAGGACGGCCGTGGCCCTCGGAGCTCCGTCATCGCCAGCGGCCGCCGCAGCAGCTCGCTCACCCGGCGCTCCGAGGGCCGCGGCCGTAGAGCACGGGAGGGCATCTGTGGGCGGTGCTGCTCCCGGCCTGGGCCTCCTGGCTCAGGCTCTGACCTCTCTCCTGCTCTGGGCCTTCTTGTTCTTTCCGGACATCGTAAGATACTTTGGGACACCAGAGGGTTCTGAGCTACTGTTCCTTCCGTTTTCAAGGCGCATCTGAAAGCACTGCAGATAGACGCCATACCGCGGCACAGTGTCACCGGTTTGTTGACTAGGCCTCAGAAGGACAAAGTACTTATTACAAAAGAACACGGCAAAATATCAAAAAAAGGAAAGGCAGCAGATAGAATACAAATGAGGTGTAAAATCCTGATCGTGTGTCTCAGGGGCCTTCCCGTCTGTCTCCCTGGCAGGTCTCAGTGTGGATCGCCCCTGTGCCAGAGCGGTAAAGGTGGACTGTCCGTACCCACTGTCCCAGGTCACCGCCCGGAACAGCGTGGTCTGGGCGCTGACGGAGCAGAGGGCCCTCCTGTTCCGGGAGGGCGTCAGCAGCTTCTGTCCTGAGGGGGAGCAGTGGACGTGCGACATCGTCAGGTAACGCGGAAGGGCAGAGACCTCACGTCGGCTTGCTTGTCCCACCCTTGGTTCTTTATCTGCTCGGCTACCCTTAAGGTACCACGTGAGCCCTTCATGGCCAAGGCTGCTGCTCGGAAGCTGTCCATGGGGGTAGCGTTTTCTGGATAGTCGGGGCCTCGTCAGCAGCCCGAGCTCGGAGACTCCTCATGCCTGCCTCTGCCTGGCAGACTGGGCATTGGGTCAGAGCTCAGATTTTTGAAATGTTGCTGCCCTCTTGTATAACCCCGAGCATCACACCATCAC
>CM053560.1:2357079-2413353 GCA_028646485.1 Cryptoprocta ferox | reverse complement strand
TTTTTTTTTAATAATTTTTTATTATTTATTTATATTTGAGAGAGAGAGACAGTGTGAACGGGGGAGGGGCAGAGAGAGCAGGAGACAGAATCCAAAGCAGGCTTCGAGCTGTCAGCACAGAGCCCAACACAGGGCTCGAACTCACGAACAAGGAGATCATCACCTGAACCGAAGTCGGATGCTCAACCGACTGAGCCTCCCAGCCGCCCCAGCAGCTTCACTTTAAAGCCAGCATTGAAACAAAAATGTTAAGATCTCAACCTCAGAAGATAATATGGGGCCAGTGTGTCAAGTGTTTGTAATGGAAGTGTTCGTTATGCTTTGTATCAGTTTCATTTTTTTCTTAAATCTGTCATTCCTGCAACTAGGCACCAGCATTTGGCTGGTGTGTGATCAGTTTCTGCTTGGAATCTGGGATGATATAGAAAGGGCAGATGGAGCTCTTTTTTATGTTCATAATTTCACATTCAAATGAAAAACTCCACCCAAACCAAAGAGCTCAGTAACAGAGAATAGTCCATTTACTAGAGAAAAAGTTCTTTCACTGTGGAGAATGCAAGGCTCTGACAAGATCTGTAAATGTCGTGATGAATCCACATGTACCCACGAGGGCTTCGTTTCTGTGAGTGAAGCCCAGCTTTGTGCGTTTTTTCCAGCCCTCCTCCCCCTGCACAACTTCCCCACCCGCCCACCCACCTGACCTCCCCCTCCACAACTCCCCCACCCACCCGACCATGGGCAGGACTGGGCTCTGCTTGTCAGCATGGAAAGGAAAACCAGGGACTGGCCTCCCAGCACTTGTGTGGGTCTCCGCATCTAAGGGCATTCTAGAATTAGCTGTAAGAGGTTTGAGGACCAGTTGTCCAGAACCAGAGCTCTGGTGTGTGTGTGTGTGTGTGTGTGTGTGTGTTTTCTTCTTCTTTCTTTAACACGCTTCCTATTCCTTCTAGGCACTTACTGGAGTAATGTCGTTCCCCGTGGGACAGCTTCTGCAACAAAATGGGCCTTTGTGCTGGCTTCCACTGCTCCCACAAAGGAAGGTTGGTTGAGAAATGTAGTGCATGGGTTGGCCGTTGAAAGGTGAAAGCCATGGTCTGAGCACAGCCTCGCCACGATGGTGCATGGCTGGGTGGGCGTCAGAGACAGTGCAGTGGCTTCATGGACAAGCGTCCCTTGTTGGCCGCGCCGAGGCCCCCGGAGCTGGATAGGCCTGCCCAGGAGAGAAGGTCTAGTGCAGGGACATTGAGTCTAAAGGCAAGACGTCATTCCAAAGGAGAGGCACGGTCAGTGTCCCACCAGGGCCGCAGCTGGAGACTCCCAGCGACAAGTCAGGGGCCAGAGCACCGCAGCCAGTAGGGACCAGGCTTCTCTGGGTACCTTCCCGTTGCCCTTGGGAAGTCTTCTGTCACCCCTGGTAGCCTCTTGCAGTCTGGTTTACAGCCTCTGGCTAGTTGTGCCGTGGTAGGAGCACAGGCCTCCCCTGCAGGGCCAGACCCCCTGCAGACTCCCCCTCGGGGCTCCCCTCCCTCCCAGAGCACGGGGTTTGGAGCCGGGAGAGGCAGTGCAAGGGCCCAGGGAGCTGGGAGCCCGGCAGTCAGGCGGCCCCTCTGGGAAGTGGCCAGAGGCCCCTTCTAGGATCGCACCAGGGCCGGACCGGAAGATCCCGAGGAGCCTGTGGTCCAGACGAGACACCTGGTGAGTCAAGCCGTTAGTCCCTCTAGGATTTGGCTGACTTGCCCGTACAGTAAAATATTTTCTTGCCTGATCCTCTGAGCACGGTTCTGAAATCTGTAAGCTCGGAAAAGCGTAGGTTCTTTGCTGAGATTGACACAAATTCATGTGGCGGTAAAACGTGACCTGAACCCGACGTGAGGCTGCTCATTGATCCCGCTGATTAGGCCTGTGGCAGGAACGGCACTGCATTTCGGTGCTGCCTGGCTTCCTGGGGCTGTTACTTAAATCTGTGGCATGTCCACTACCTTAGGTATTCAAAACCCAAAAACATTTGAATTCTAAAACCTACCTGGCCACAAGTTTTAGACAATATGTTATCACAGAGGTTCTAACTTTCCCAGAGGTTGTCTGCATTTTAAACTGAATCTGTTAAGCCTAAAGGACTGTAAAAATGGTGGGGAGGAAGAAAGGGTGAGGTTTGAGGAGAGGCTGGGGAGGAGAGGAGGCCCTCCACCTTCCCACACCTCCTGGCCCACCCACCTCCTCGTCCCCCCAAGACAGGAATAGGGGACCTGTGGTTCCCTCCTTGTGACGAATTGCTGACGTCACTCCCCCCAGAGCGCCAGGCACGGCCAAGGCAAAGACTGTCCAGCCCTTACAGAACGTCCAAGGTCAGAGCCGCCAAGCCAGCTTCGTAGCTTTCGTCAGAGCTCATAAGCCCTGCTTTCTTTCCTCCCTTTAGAACATCTCAGGCTTGTTTCTCAACTGGCTGGCCGTGGGCTGCGCCTCTGACCTCTGACTTAGAGCACATAGAGCACCTCCGCGTGGGGAGCCGTCAGGCATCAGCTGCCCAGAGGCCGAGGTGCCTCGTGGATTTCGTCGGTGACAAACATGAACCTTTTCCACAGGAAGCTCCTTGTGGCTGGGCCAGAGCAGCAAGGACCTGTGCAGCGTCAGCGCCCAGAGTGCGCAGTCCCGCCCCTCCACCGTGCAGCTGCCCCCCGACGCCGAGATGAGGGCCTACGCCGCCTGCCAGGATGCCCTGTGGGCCCTGGACGGCCTCGGCCAGGTGTTCATCAGGACGCTCTCCAAGAGCTGCCCCACGGGCTTGCACTGGACGAGGCTGGACCTGTCCCAGCTAGGTAGGCCCCGGGTCAGCTGGTGGGAGGTCTCTGGTTTTTGATGTTTACTTATTTGTTTTGAGAGAGAGAGAGACAGGGAGGGGCAGAAAGGCGGGGGTGGAGGGGGGAGAGAGAGAGAGAGAGAGCGAGCGAGAGAATCTCAAGCAGGCTCTGTGCTGTCAGTGCAGAGCCTGATGCAGGACTCGATCCCATGATCCATGAGATCACGACCTGAGCCAAAATCAAGAGTTGGACGCGTAACCGACTGAGCCACACAGGCACCTCTCAGTCTGTGTGGATTCTCATAGGACATCATGTAAGTTGCTGGATTTCAGGACATTGATCAGCCCCTCGTGCAGATTAAATGGGCCTCTTCATCTTACAAGGAGCCTCACCCCTTCCAGCTTCCGGTGCTCGCAGAGCCCAGGCGGAGCGCCTGCTCAGAGCAAGCGGCCGCTAAAACTTGACGCTCCCGCTCAGCGTGGCGCACGAGTGTCCCACAAGGATGGGCGTGTCCTGCGTCAGCACCCGCGTGCCTGTCTCTCTGCAGCTAGAGCCGCACCCCACAAACCAGTGTCCATTCTGTCCTGGGAAAACGTGTGTCTCCTGACTGTGGCTCTTCTCTTGAGCCTCCACTTAAGGGCTGCGGGGAGCACGATGCCTTTTACAAATAAGTCGTTCGTATTCCAAGAAGTAAGATGGTAGAGTGAGCCCGCGACATGACACTGTTCTCCAGGCGTCTTCTTGATCGACCAGCAGCTTACGTGTGGCTCGTCCGACGCTGGACACTTGTCTGAAGGTGGAGGCTGCTCCAGAAGGTCCCCATGAGCCTTAGGCGCACTCCCCTGCCCTACGCTTCCCCCTGTTGGTAAACAGACAGCCAGTGTTTTTTGTTTGGTAGGTGGTAAAGTTGAATTGTGCGAGCATTTAATATTTGAGAATTCAACCACATGTACTCATTAGAAAAAAAAAGGAGGGAGCGTGGCTGGCTGACTCAGTCGGTAGAGCATCAACTCTAAGTTCAAGCCCCATGTTGGGTTTAGAGTTTGCTTAAAAATATATATATATACGTCATACATATACGTAGAACATATCTTACATTAAACTTTGTGTGTTGGAATATATATGTATACATTATATACACATACACATATATAATAAAATATATTAGCTTGTGTGTGTATGCATATATATATGTAAGTACAGAGAGAAAAGCAAGAAAAAAGCAAGAAAAGCAAGAAAAAAAAGAAAGGGCGGCCCGCTGTCTGCCTGCGTCCGCAGCAGCCCCTGGCTGTGTCTCTGGCTGCCAGGGCCTCTCACCATCCCCTGAAACAGGCTGGGCCTCTGCCGGTCTCAGCCCGAGAGCCTCCTGCCAGGTGCTATATGGAGGGGTCATTATTCTTCTGTCCAGCAAGACCCCCAGATGTCATCCAGGTTAACTAAAGAGGCAGGTTGGCTCTCAACTGAGGAAGCGAGCTCTGCTCCAAAGCTAGGAATTTTCCAGGGTCACGCTCCCTTCAGCAGCACATATACTAAAAATAGGAATGTTCCAGGGTCATTTTGATGACTTACGCTTTTGGCCTCACACTGTGTCATTTGAACCTAATCCCAGCACCGGGGCCGTCACTGGGACCGTTACCTTCTAGCTTTTGAGAGTTTGCCGGCCACTGTCACCGACGGCGACTGACCAGACCAGGCTGCGGCTGCTCAGGGCCCTGAGTGCTGGTGACAGGTGGCCTCCTGCCTGCCCTCGGGAAGCCTTGTTGCCGTTCAGAGGTCCTACTGGCCTGAGCCTTTCTCGCAGCCCCAGCCAGACCAGTCTGGGAGGTACCACTGCTCCTTCGGGAGGTCTAAAGGCCAGGCCACGGTTTGTGTCCTGCCACCACTGGATCCCAAGGACCGTTGCTCTTGCGCACAGGCCGGGTGAGGGCAGAGCTGTCTGCCCGCACCACCACCCGCCAGTCCCTCAGGATGCCGACATGCCAGAGTGGGTGAGGAGTGGATGGCCTTGGGCCAGGCTGCGCGCTGCCCAAATTGGCTCTGGCGGCGGCCGGCAGGCACCCACAGCTCATGCCTCCCTTCCAGGGCCGTCCGGTCCTCCCGGCACCGGCCACACGATTGCAGGTCTCTGAGATGCCCATGTGGGCTTTGCTGGGGTGGCGGCCTTTCTTTCCAGGGAGAAGATGCTTGGCTTTGCAGGGATCGAGGCTCAGTTTAAGAGAACTTGCCCTGAGCAGGCTCCAGGACCCTAGGTGAACTGGTGGGTTCCCATTGGACCTCAGTTTCCCCTTCTCTAATGGAACAGCCGTCCCCACCGCAGGGGGAGGGTGCGCGGAAGCATCCCGCATAGACATGAGCTTCTTGGGTGGGTGTCCTGCGAGGGGTCCTTGTGGAGCCAGCATGAGCTGTGTCACACCACAGGCTGCGGTGGGGGCGGGGGGCGTCCCAACTGTATGCCTGGTGCCTTTCTTAGTGTGAGCTCTAGACTGTGTTTTTTTATCCGTGTTGTCAGGAGACACTGAAATGATGGACAAAGAATCCTTTTACCATTTTCTGAACATAGGAGAGTGCAGTCCTGAATTGGAAGACAGCGTGTTGGGCCAGGGGATGTGGGCAGGGTGACGTGGGAGAGGTGCCGACCTCCCGCTGTGCCAAGGCCTGGGTCGGGGTCAGCGTAGAGGGCGGTAGAAGGCTGGCATAGCCCGCCAGGTGTTGTTACTGGGCTCTCTCCAGGTGTGGCCTGTGTAGCCTGTGGGACTAACAGGTGAGTCCAGCAGTCTTTTAAATTCTCATGTGAAGGAGGGGATGCGGATTTTGAGCTCAGGTGTGTGCTCCCTGCCCTGAGCCCCGTGTGTGGCTGTCCTTGGCAGGCTGTCATCGGGCAGCACGCGTGGAATAGTTGCGAATAGAAAGTGTGGTCATCTAGGTAACAGATTGTCTTGAATTGCTTACCTGGATTGTTCCATTACAAGCTGGCCGTGGGGGGTAGTCACAGCAGTGAAAGGAAACCCAGCCTCTGCAGGAGTATGACTGCCTGTGAGCATTTTGTCTGAGGATGAACTCTCCCTTTTTCCTGATTTCATTCCTCTGCGCTCGCTAAATTCTTCTGGAAACAGCAGAATCCTCTGTGGCTGTCTGTGGCGAGCACATCAGCGGTGTCTCTTCCGTCTACCCCAGAGGGTCTCCTAGGCTCTGATCCTTGCTTCTCTGCCCCTACTGCCAGGGCCAGAGGCCCCTCAGGCCTGTTCTCCTGCAGGAACCGCCTCATGACTCCAGGTGTGCCCTCCTCCCCCACGGTTGCCAGATCTGTCTTCCCCAGACAGCGGCAGGAGTGGACCCTCAGCCTTAAACAGCTGCACACGGCCCCGGCGTCAGGGTGGCACCCGGGGCCACCGCAGCCTGGCCCAGCCTTCCTTGCACTGGCCTCGCACAGTGGGCCCTCCAGCCACCAGCCATTGTCCCTCGTGTGGTAGGCCCCTTTGTGCACAGGCCGTGCTTGTCTTGCCATGGCCTAGAATGTCCTCCTGGCTCTTTCCTTCCTCCAGCTCTTCAGGCCTCAGCCGAGAATGTCCCCCGCCCTGTCCCAAGCTTTCTTCAGTCAGTGTTCCCATCAGGATGCTTTCCCACCGCGCGCCCTGCGCCTGCTCTGTACAGCAGCCATTGTAGTCTGACCCCGTGGCGTTTGCACATGGGTGGGGGGACCGCATGGTTGGCCACACCCACGTGCAGCAGGAAATTAGAGTGTCAGGGAAAGTGGTTATTACTGGTAAGCCCTGTTTCTAAGTAATTCTGGGTTATGAGTTTGGATCCTGTCTTTGGCCTTGATATTGATCATCGCCAAACTGCCTAACGGGCAGGTACAAAGGTATCACCACCGCTAATTAGCTAATCCGCCCCCAAGCTGCCACCAGCTTAGTCGGGATGTGATTTATCTCTGCTCTTCTCTTCAGCTTTGGCCTCTTCTTTATAAATGTTCTGACATCACGAACATGAAAAGCAAAAGCCCGTCTTCCCGGTGCTGACCGTGTGATCCAGCTCACCTCAACGCCAGCAGCACCGGGTTTCCGTAAAGTCTGGAATGTAACCAGTTTTGACGTTGGCAGCAGAAATTTCAGTTTCAAGGATGACTTCAGCAAAGTATCAAGTCATGAATGTGATTTCTACCTTTAGTTTCTTTCTAAAGATAAAACATCACTCTTTTCTGCCCCTGTTCAAATTACCAAGTCAGTTGCTACTTTGAGATTAAATTAAGAGAATTCTTAAATGTCTGGCTACTGAACCCAGTCTTAGAGACCGAAAATGGAATTTTGCGGTTTATTACAATCGTAGTTTTTGGAAGAAAATTTGCATCATTTAGCAGATATTTAAGATGTTCACAACATTTCATTTCCCAGTACACATAAATATGCATTATGTCAGGCACTGGAATGTCAGCAAACTAATGCAATTTGTAACTTAATTTATCTGGTCACAGCATTTAATGAGGAAATATTTTGTGTCAGTTTTTGCCTTTAGGTAACAAATTATGGTAGGCAGTAATTTATGCAGAAAAGTATTTTATAAATAGTAAAACACCAAATAAATGCCACTTTTTGTTCTAAGATGTATGTTTAAAAGTAATCCTAAAGGGAGAATGTCTCATCTGTTGAATAAAGTAATTAAAACTGTTTTTAAATGCAAGAAAAAACAAAGCAGGGAAAGGCAAGAAAATGATAGCGTGTGTGTGTTCATCAGGCTGGTGGCGTAGGAACAGTCCCGAAATATCAGCGACGTAACACGTGAATGTTGCTTTCCTGCCACCACAGAGTTGGCTCTCAGTCTCTAGGATTGTGTCTTCTGCTGCAATGCCCTGTGGCCTCACTGTCATGGTCACTACAGCAGGGGACAGCTTCTGCCCACAGCCCGCTGTCCAGGCTAGTGATGAGGTCCCGCCTAACTGGAAGGGACTGCCGGGGAGCCATGGAGTGTTTGGGAGGGCAGTAGTCCCCACCACCTGTCCTGACCACCTTCTCTGCAGAGCAGTCTCCTAAACCTTCTGTATTCAGGCAGCCTGGGGGACCCTCTGTGAGGTAGAACACTGCAGAAAAGCCTTCAGTTAAATGTTTTCTTCTGTGACTTGTGTCTTCAGAATAAGCCATTGTATATACTGACACGTGTATTCTAGCAGCCTTTACTTTTGTTCTGAAAGAATATTCCCGTAGTGTGAACTGCATGTTCTGTTGACAGTGTTGTTAGTCACCGCTCACTGAGCTGCTGGCCCCGTGCAGCTTTGTCACCATGTAACTGTTGTCACCATCAGCTACTGCCTAGACTTTCTCTTAGGCTAGGTTGAAGACTCCAGCATAAAATTAATTTTCATCTAGCATTTTAAAATTAGCATTCGTTTCTCAGCTATTTCTGTAATTTACTGCTGAAGGTACTTTATTTTGATTGGTACAAGTCTTTCACCGTGTAATGTTAGAGCCCTAGGGAGTCTATCTGAACTCCCTGGTAAGGCATTCCATAAAAGATTAAGGAAGGAAGAAATAAAGTTAATTGCAGTATGAGAAAAACCACCTGTAGGAAATGCACAAAGGAATACTGAGAATTTTTTGTGTCATGGTCAGTTAGTACTTTCAGGCTGGTGTCATAGCTGAAGCCACCGGACAAGATTTGCACATGCAGGATCTGTGCCCGAATGTCTTGGTGCAGATACGTAGGCTGCCGTCTGATACCAGGGACAGCTAGGAGCTGGCGACAAGAGCACTGCCGCTGAACGTACCCGCACCACCTTTCCCCCTGCTTTAAAGTCAAGATGACCCGTCAAATTTAAAAACTCCACAAAAAACACTGTCGAGAGAATGAAAAGGCAAGGCACAGGTTGGGAGAAAAGATTCACAATGCGTGTACATCTGACTAAAGATGCGTATCCAGAATATACAAGGAAATCCTCTAATCCAGTCGTCAAAAGACAAACCATTCAGCTTGAAAAGTGGCCAAAAGACTTGAACAGGCATTTCGCAAAAGAAGGTATACCCCAATAGCACGTTAAGAGAGTCTCAGCATCATTAGTTATCAGGGAAATCCGAATTAAAACCATGAGGAGATACCTCTTCACACCTACCAGAATGGCTGGCGTGGAAAGGGTGTCAAGACCAGGCGCCGGAGAGGGTGTGGGCAGCCAGTGGGCACTGCTGGTGGGTGTGCAGAGTGGCAAATGGAGGCGCATGGGTGGCTCAGTTGGTTAAGCATCCAACTTCGGCTCAGGTCGTGATCTCTCAGTCTGTGAGTTCAAGCCCCACGTCAGGCTCTGTGCTGGCATCTCAGAGTCAGGAGCCTGCTTCAGATTCTGTGTCTCCCTCTCTCACCCCCCCCCCACACACACACTTGTACTCTGTCTCTCTGTCTCTCAAAAATAAATATAAAAAAAAAAAATGGCAGACAGAGGTCTACCCCACGGCCCTGCACTTCCACTCCTAAGTACCATTCAAGAGAAACAACACACGTCCACAAAACGTCTTCCATGAGAGTGACTGTGATGACTTTACTCCTGATAGCAAGAAGTGTACATCCCCGGGTAGCTGCGTAGACCTCCGTGTCGACGGGCACCGGCGTGATGTTCAGCGACAGGAAGAAGCGACACTGTGTGCAAATCCTGTGCACGGTCCCCGCGTGAAAGACACCAAACCCTGGAGAGTGCACACGTGTGGGCCTCTAGACCAGACTAGTAACCCGTGGGTGCCTCAGGGGAGGGAACTTCCTGGGGCGATGAAAATGTGCTCTGACTCGACAGCACATGGTTGCCTGAGTATGTTCATCTGTCAAAACTGGCGGACGTGAACACGTCAGATCTGTACGTTCACCGGCGTCCCAGCGGTCGGGAAGCTGGTGCGGAGGAGCTGAGCTGGCCTGTGTTCAGACCTCTGCCTCCCGGCTTAGGCACAGTCTCCCCCTGGGACTTCGGGCAAATGTCTTCGTGTGTGAGTCGCGACGGCCCCGTGAGGAACTGAGCTAATGATCACCATGAGCCGCCGCTGCGTTGCGGGGTCTGGATCGAGGCATCACACGCTTAGCCGCCCCTTGTCCCGCGGCAGCCGCTCAGTGACTAGGCTGTTCTTTTTGCCAGATAGGCCATCAGTCAAGTGTAATGTCTCTTCAGAGCCTCCTCCCATCTCCCTTCCTCTTAAAATTGGTTTAATCAATAAGGAGAAATGTAAAAAGAAAAAGGAAGATTCTAGGGGGCTTGGTCAGTTCATTACTAATTCTCATTTGGGTCAAGATTAGTGATTAAGAGGGGTGCCCTCTCCCCAGATGCAGAATTTGCTGATGCGGTGCACGGACGTGATGAAGCCAGCTATGGGGCCCACCAGGCATTACCCCCGCGCTTATCGGCCCGGGGCCCCCTGCTGGCGGCTCGCCGACTGCCTCGCCCTGTGCCCGAGAGCCTGCCGGCCAGAGGCCTCGGAAACTCCCCTGAGCCGTGACGATCTCAGACCACGGGGTCAGCCGCAAGAGCAGCCTCTCCTCTTTCTTTGAAGGAAAAAATCAAAGTCCACAGAGTGGAGTGCAGGCTTCGTCATTTTACAAAAGTAATTAGCGTGCGGCCTTTTCCTTTATTTGCCTGCAGGCCCCGTAAAGCTGACAAGCTTGGCGTGTGGAAATCAGCACATCTGGGCCTGCGATTCCAGGGGCGGAGTGTACTTCCGGGTAGGAACCCAGCCGCTCAATCCCAGTCTGATGCTTCCGGCCTGGATTATGATTGAGCCACCTGTCCAGGTAAGCAGAGCATGGCCGGTACCAAGCTGCCAGCTTGCTGCTCCGGGAAGGGGACCACATGCGCCCGTGCGCGCCTCCCAGCCAGCGGGGGCAGAGGCGCGGGTCCGGGGAGCAAGGTGCACCCCCGGTGTGCGCTCATCCATTTATCCCAGTTGTGGAATGTAGAGCTGAATGCGCGTTAAAGATGATCTGAGTCAACACTTAAGAATTTTTTCCGCTCAAAAATATTTTAACTTTTTACAAAACGAACATTGTATTTTAAAAAGTAAAATTAGGGACGCCTGGCTGGCTCAGTCCAGTGAGCGTGCGACTCTTGATCTCAGGATCATGAGTTCAAGCCCCATGTTGGGTGTAGAGATTACTAATAAATAAATGAGAATAAAGTCAAGCAGAACCCAGAAGTATAGCAAAGAAAATAAAAGCCACTTCAGATCTTGTCAGCACTTTTTGAGTGCCTCTCCTGGCTTGCGGAGTTCTGTGTTCCATCCCCACCCCCACCATAGTTCAGCTTTCCATGTGTTCCAGATGTTTTTTTTTCCCACTGGACTCTTCCACCATTGATAACAGAAGCAGGGGTCTGATTTTAGGGCACTATTTAATTACCCTTAAAGATCTAACAGGCCTGGTTGCTCTACTAGGTACATTTCTGTTAAAATTTATACTTAGGGGTCTGTGATTTCATGAGTTATCTGCTCCCAGCTCCTGCTAGGCCCTATTTTGTGACTTTGTTGGAAAAAACAGGATGTTGCCATTTGCAGAGGCAGCAGCAGGACGGTGGTTAGTCCTTAAACAACAGTGCTTAAATGGGGACAGGCAGGAAATCAGGTGTTTGGGTAAAGGCCTGTGTTCATGACCATCTATGTTTTGGGCATCATGAACCCCCAGGGACGGGGTGACAAAAGTCGAGGGGCAAGTTGCAGGGCCATGAGGACCTCCAGACCTCCCAGCAGATACAGGGCACATGCTGGGAGGTCCTACAGTTGAACCAGGGGTCAGGTCAGACTGCTGGGTAGTGGTCCTGGCCACAGAGAGGAGAGGCCCCGCGTCCCCACTGGTAGATGTCCCTCCCTCATGGGGTTGAGGGGAGAGTGAGTAGAATGATATCTGGGATGGCACCTTGTGAATCAGAACACGCTGTGCAAACGTGAGGTTACACATGACGAATGAGGATGTGGGCTCACTTCTCTGCACGCAGGGGTGTGGTGGGAGCAGGCCACCCGGCAGAGGGGAGTTTCTCATCACTGGCCTTGCTGAGCGCTGCGCGTGCCCAGCGATGAGCAGAGGCAAGCCAGCGTGTGGCTCGCTTCATCAGCGAAATTCTCCTGAAATTCTCACACAAGGCACCCTCTTGTTCCCTGAGCCCTCCAGTACGTCATTGTTAGCACCTTCCTTTTATTTCCTAAGAGCTTGATATTATTTCTTTCAAGAGTTAATTCACCCTTTCGTAGTGTAAAATTCAGGGGGTTTGAGTATATTCAGGAAGTTGAGCAACAATTACTACTGTTCAGTTCCAGAACTTTCTCATCACCCCAAAATGAAAGCCCATACCCATTAGTAGTAATGGTAGGTAAGGTAGTAGCCCATACCCTTTTCTCTGGGAACTCCCACCCCCTCAGCCATTAATCTCCCTTCTATTTTTATGCCCTTGCCTATTCTGGATTCGCCTATTTCATATGAATGGAATCGTTCAATAAGTGGCCTTCGTGCCATCTTTCACTTAGCGTCATGTTCTCAAGCACGGTAGCATTTTGTAGCATGTGTCAGTGCTTCGTTCCCTTTTGTGACTGAGTAATATTTCTTCATGGGGATCGAGGTGTTGTTTATTCATCAGCTGGTGCGTGCTTGGGATGTTCCTGTGTGCGGGCTGCCGTGAATAATGCTTCACATACGAGTGTTTGTGTGGACTTACATTTTCCGTTCAATAGAACGGGTAGATACCTTGCAGGGTCAGATGTATGTTTAAGTGTTTGAGGAACTGGGGCACCTGGCTGGCTCAGTTGGTAGAGCATGTGTCTCTGGATCCCGGGATTGTGGGTTTGAGCCCCATGTTGGGTATAGAGATTACTTAAAAATAAAATCGAATGAGCGGACGAGCTGTTTTCCTCAGTGGCTGCATCATTTTGCATTCCACCAGTAGTGTGTGAGGGTTCTCGTTTCTCCACATTCTCGCCAAAACGTTTTTCTTGCCCGATGTTTTATTCTAGCCATCCTAGTAGGTGTAAACATGGCATCTCGTGCTTTTGACTTGCATTTCCCTAAATGCCTAATGATGTTGAAGATCTCTTCATGTACCGACTGGTCCTGTGTTTATCTTCTCTGGAGAACTGTGTATTCAGAGTCTTTGCTCATTTTTCAACTGAGCTATTTGTCTTTAAATTATTGAGTTATAAAGAGTTCTATAGGCATTCTGGGTCCTAGACCCTTATCAGATACATGATTTACATACGCTTTGGGTGACTTATATGCAAACTGTTGCCTAATATAAGGTCTTGAAGATTTGCACCTATATTTCCTTTTAGATATCTTACAGCTCTGGCCCTTACGTTTAGTTGTTTGATTTATTTTCAGTTAATTTTCATATACGGTACAAGGTAGGGGTCCAAATTCATTCCTATACACGTGAATATCCAAGTATACCAGCACCATTTATTGAAGACTATTCTTTTTGATTAAATTATCATGAAGGGCTGTCAAAATCAACTCATCATAAATGGGAGGATTTTTTGCTTTAGTTCTATTTCAGTGACCTGTACGTTTGTCATCAGACCAGTCCCACAATGTCCTGATTACTTAGCTTTGTTGTAAATTTTGAAATCAGGAAGTGATTTTTTTTTTCAAGATTGTTTTGGGGATGCCTGGGTGGCTCAGCAGTTAAGCATCCAAGTCTTGATTTCAGCTCAGGTCATGATTTCACGGTTCAGGGGGTGGGGGGTTGAGCCCTGCCTTGGGCTCTGTGCTGGTAATGTGGAGCCTGCTTAGGTCTCTCTCTCTCCTTCTCTCTCTGCCCTCCCCACCTTCTCTCTCTCTTTATCTCTCTTAAAATAAATAAATACACTTGTTTACTCTGGTCCTTTGCATATCCATATGAATTTTAGGATCAGTTTGTCAATTTCTGCAAAAAAATGCTAACTGGGATTTTTATAGGAATTGTGCTGAATCTGTAGATCACTTGGGAAAGTATTGCCATCTTCATAGTATTAAATCTTCCAGTCCATGAATATGGGCTGTCTTTTCATTTATTTAGATCTTCTTTAATTTCCTTCATCAGTTTTTTGGTTTTCAGAGTATATGTTTTTAACTAATTTTGTTAAATGTATTTCTAAGTCATTTATTCTTTTTGATGCAACTGTAAGTGGAATTGTTTTTTTTTTCTTAATGCTTATTTATTTTTGAGAGAGAGAGTGCACGCTAGCACACAACCTGGGGAGAGCAGAGAGAGGGAGACACAGAATCTGAAGCAGGCTCCAGGCTCTGAGCTGTCAGCACAGAGGCCAATGTGGGGCTCGAACTCCTGAATCGCGAGATCATGACCTGAGCCCAAGTCAGACGCTTAATCGCCTGAGCCACCCAGGCGCCCTGGAATTGTTTTCTTAATTCCATTTTCAGTTTATTCATTGCTAGTATAAGTTTCTGTATATTGATCTTGTATCTGGAAACCTTGCTAAACTTGTAGATCTAGTAACTTTTTTGTGGATTCCTTAGGATTTCTTATGTACAAAATCATGTCATCTACAAAGAGAGATAATTTTACTTATTTTCTGATCTGGGATACCTTTTATTTCTTTTTTTTTTTTTAATGTTTGTTTATTTTTGACAGACAGAGGACAAGTGGGGGAGGGGCAGAGAGAGAGGGAGACGCAGAATCCAAAGCAGGCTCCAGGCTCTAAGCTGTCAGCACAGAGCCTGATGTGGGGCTTGAACTCACAAACTGTGAGATCACGACCTAAGCCAAAGTCGGACGCTTAATGTACTGAGCCGCCCAGGTGCCCCGTATTTCTCTCTCTTGCCTAATTACCCTGGCTAGAACCTCCTGTATGATGTGGAGGAAAAGTGGCAAGAGCAGACATGCTCGTTGCATTTCTGATCTCAGGGGGAAACCATCCAATCTTTCACTATTAAATCATGATATTAACTGTGCATTTTTTACAGATACCCTTTTCAGACTGAAGAAGTTCCCTTTGTTTCTAGTTTGTTAAATGTTTTTTTTTCCCCATGAAAGAATGTTGGTTATTGTCAAGTGCCTTTTCTGTATCTGTTGAGATGACCATGTGTGTTTTCTCCTTTATTAATATGATGGGTTATACTGACTGACATTTGTATGTTGAACTTTTTGATTCTGGGATAAATCCCAGTTGGTCATAATATGTAATCTCTTGTGTATGTTGCTATATTTGGTCTGCTGGTATTTTAACAGGGATTTTTGTGTCCTAATTCATGAGAGAGACTGGTCTTTGGTTTTCTTTTCTTGTCATGTGTTTGTCTGGTGTCAGGGAAATGCTGGCCTCTTAGGATGAGTCGAGAAGTGTTTCTTCTTCTGTTTTTTTGGAAGAGTTTCTGAAGGATTAGTGTTGATTATTCTTAAAGCATTCCTACAAGCCCCTCATTGTAAGCTTGGGCTTTTCATCGTGAGATGTGTTTTGATTACTAATTCAGTCTCTTTACTTGTTTTCAGTCTATTCAGAATTTTTTGTTTCTTCTTGATTCAGTTTGCATAGTTTGTGCCTTTCTAGAAATTTGTTCATTTCATCTACATTCCCTACTTTATTAGTGCCCAGTTGTTAACATTCCCATATCATCCTTTCTATTTCTCTAAGGTTGCTGGTTATGCCCCCTCTTTCATTTCTGATTTTAGTAGTTTGAGTCTTCCCTCTTTTTTTCGTAGTCAGTATAGCTCAAAGTTTATCAATTTTGTTGATCTTTTCAAAAAACATCTTTCGGGGGCGACTGGGTAGCCCGTTAAGTCCATTAAGTGGACTTCATTCTGCTCAGGTCATGATCTCATAGTTCATGAGGTTCAGTCCTGCTTTGGGTGACCCTGCTTTTCTCTCTCTTTCTGCACTTCAGTCACTTGCGCGCGCGCTTTCTCTCTAGCTCTCTCTCTCTCTCTCTCTCAAAAAAAACAAAACAAAGAAACAGCTTGCGGTTTTGTTGATGTTTCTCTACTGTTTCTCTGTTCCTGAGTTCATCTGTTTTCACTCTAATCTTCGTTCTTCCACAAATTGTTGTGCACAGTGTTTTGCTGGCTAGTGATATTCTTTTGAGACTTCCAAGCATTATTTGTCACATTTATCGTGTGCCTGGGGAAGGGCCTAGGTTTGCAGAGTCCCAGCACGGAGCCATGCCAGGCTCAGCAAAGGGCTGCTGAGGGGAAGAGTGAGGTCTGCAGGATGTGTGGTGGTGGAGGGTGGTGTCGAGGCGGTCGGAGTGCACGTGTGCCTTGTGTCAGCCTTTTCCCATCAAGCCATAGGCCAGGATGTTAGAAAGTGGGGCCAGGCAGCGAGCCGCTGACAGTGGCGGCTCCGGCCAGCCTCGCCCCCGCCCGGGCACCTCTCTGCAGCCACGGGCGACTCGGGTACCTGGCTGAGTGACATCAGAGACTGTGGGAACCCGCAAACTGCTCTTGCTTTCTGTATTTAGATTGTAGAATAGCCTCTGGGAAGCAGTGCTCAAATTGGGGAGAGCAAGCTGTACTTGGAGTGCTCTATTGATGAAAGTGATCAACAGCTTTACCCAGGAAAATGGCCAAATGGAGCAAATTCACATGAAAAGGCCTCAAAGCTGTGCTCTGAATAAAGCAGTGATTGCTAAATGGGCTGCGAAACACTGACTATTCCAAGTCGTTCCCCTGAATGGAGCCACATTTTCTGACTCAGTTAGCTTTAAGTGCCGGAGAGGAGACTCACTTTCTGTGGAATTGGACGATACAAAATGCTTTTCACATTGGTTCCTGTGGGAAAAGGAATCAGACTTTACATCTGCGCAGGCTTTTATACAGCACCCTTTCCCGCCCTGACCTGCCGGGGTCCTGCCTTCAGCATAGGACGGACGAGTCGGGAGCAGTTCTGCCCCCTCGGCAGAGGAAGCATGTACTCGGCACAGTTGAGTGTGTGGCCCCCAACCCTAGCGAGCGACCGAGCCTCAGTGGGGACCCAGGCCCGCCATGCTGTCACAGCCTGCGAGGACTGCTTTCCCCGAGCACTCGGCTGCAGAGGTCCAAGGTGACCACGAGCCCTGTTGCCGGGTGCTCACCTAGGGCCACCCGTCCACACCACGTGCCCATGGGGGAAACCCCAGCTCAGAGAGGATCAGAAAGTTGCCGGAGGCCTCACGGCTCACATGCGGCAGGGCTCGAATCGAGGTGTGTGTCACCCCAAGTTGGTGTGGGGACCGAGCCTGGGCCCAGAGCCGCGATGGAGCACTGCGACCACAGGCAGTGTTTCCAGACAAAGGCCCCCCGACTCCTGCAGCTACAGAGGTCCCGATGAGATGAGTGTGGCAGTGGGGAGATGAGGCTTCACTAACAGGGTTTAGAAAGTCAGGACAACGGGGCACCTGGGGGGCTCAGTCAGTTAAGCGCCCGACTTTGGCTCAGGTCATGATCTCAGCGTTCGTGGGTTCGAGCCCCACGTCGGGCTCTGTGCTGACCGCTTGGAGCCTGGAGCCTGATTCAGATTTTGTGTCTCCCACTCTCTCTGTCCCGCCCCTGCTTACACTCTGTCTCTCTGTCTCTCTCTGTCTCTCTCTGTCTCTCTCTCTCTCTCTCTCTGTCAAAAATAAACAAATATTTAAAAAAAAACTTTTAAAAAGAACAATTTGGTTGAATCGCGCAGTATTAGAGTATAAATGGGGTTTACATGTTTCGGTCATAATTAGCCTCTTCCTCATGTAGTTGTTTCTTTAATTCATTCCTCAACTTGAGCTTCTTGGTCTGCATGTAGGATGTATTTGCAGTTGAAACAAGGGAGAGCAGGTAATAGATGCTAAAGGGCACAATGAAGCGAAGCGACACAAATCCTCCAAGATCAGCAGCACTTAACGCTATTTGTTTCCCGTTCTCATCTCTGGTAAAAACTTCCCTGCTGTAGTAGTTTTGGGGTGAAGTTTTAACAGAGTACTCAAAACAAATGACTCAGTGTTCAGACTTACTAACATATGGAAGGATTTGGAGAAAATATTTATAGTTGTTTTTAGACTTTTTTTTTTTTTAAGTATTTTTGCTTTAGTTAGAGAATGTTCTGTCCACAGTGGAGGTAGCGCTGAAGTGAGCTCAGTGGGTGATGTGACATCTCACAGTACTGTGGGCACCGAGGGCCCCGGTAGAGGAAGGGAGCCTCCAGCTGGCCCCACCCCAGTTTGGCCCCACCTCTTCTTTCAGGCAGGTCTTTACCGCCCCGCTCACTCCCCTCCACCCCCGGATCTCCTCTCTGCCACCTGAGCAGACTCTGCCCTTCCCTGACTGCCGGTCCCCTGCCTCACGTGGGGGTTCAGCCCGCCCTTCTGTGTGGACTGTCCATTGGTTCTCAGGGGTCTTTTGCTCCTCCTGGATCATAGCTTTGCCTGGAAAAGAGAGAGACTTGGGAAGCAAAGACTAATATGTCTGGCAAATGGCCAAAGTAACATTTTAAAAATCATTTTGAATTCAGCTGCTTCAGGTATTTTTAGCTATACGAACAACAAAAACATAAAATAAGTGTGCAAGCATGATACGAGGCAGTAGCCAGAGGGCTGCTCTGCCCACGGAGCCGCCAGTGGAGGTCTGTAACTTCCTGTCACTTTGTGCGTCGAGAACTTACGCATGGACAAGTTCACACCTAACAACAGAAGGCTTTCGTTGGAGAAGGGTTGGCGTTAGGGGCGCCGGGGCGGCCCAGTCGGTTAAGCGTCCGGCTCTTGATTTCGGCTCAGGTGGTGATCTCATGGTTTGTGGGTTCAAGCCCCACATCGGGCTCTGTGCCGACAGTGCAGACCCCACTTTGCATCCTCCGTCCCCCTCACTCTCTGCCCCTCCCCAGCTCGTGTACGCACACTCACGCGTGTGCACGCTCTCTCTCAAAGAAACAAACTTAAAAAAAAAAAGTTGAAGTGTCCTTTTGGGACAGCAGAGCAGAGAGCAGTTAGAGGAGGTTCGTTGTCCTGACCCCTAACCGAAGGCACAGCTAAATAGCCCCAGTGACACTCACTCCTTCCACCGTCTGGTGACACCCACCGACCTGGCACAGGTCACTCAGCCGGGGACAGATGCTGGGAGAACGGGGGCACCCACACCCCAAAGCCAAGCTCTGTGGGTGCAGCTGAGCACCTGCTCCCAGGTGTTTTGGGGTGTTCTGATTGGTGGCTAGTGTACTCTCCTGAAGTAAAAATGCCGGAAGGCCTTGGGGAGAATGAAACCAGATCCCTGTCCCCTCATTTGGGAGGCAGGGGGTTAGACCCTGTCCCCCCGGGGCGGTGGTGGGAGTGGTCGGGCTCTGGGACAAGGGCACAGAGCTTCACACGCCAGGGCAGCGCATGGAGTCCCTGTGTTTGATAAAAGAAAAGACGTTGCCAGTTACACGTTTGGTGTCTAGGTCTGCGCTCTGTAAGATGTGCCGTGAAGGAGCGGAGTCTAACTGTGATGTGCTTATTCGGGGAGATCCGCTGCAAGTCGTACGCATCCCTTCACAGAAGAGTCTTTATTCCCACCGAGAAATGCTCATGTCATAGCACGTTGCTGGGTAAAAATGTCACTTACAGACACGTTCACTGATTCTCTTTAAGTTTCGACAACGATGACGTACACACTAAAACCTGTGAAGGCACGCAGCGAGAGGACAGTGGTTACGTCTGGGCGTAGCGGGCTGTTACGGCGGAGCTTTTCCTTCCCTTTGTTTACCTCTGGTTTCCAAATATCTGGCGATGGACGTATACTGCTTCTGGAGTAAGGAGTTCACAACTCTGAATAGTCTGATTAGACTCAGCCTTAGGAAATAATCAAAAATGTTCCCAAAGCTGTCGGTTGTTACACCGTCTCTAGCAGTCAGTGTGAACTTGACTGTGTTCTGTTATGAACGGTGGGCAAAGCAGGTGTGGCGCCCGCCTCGTGGTGCCGAGTCTACTTAGCATATTATTCCAGTGACGGTTGTTATAAATAATTAAGGAGGTACTTGGAAAGGCCATTTAAAGTCACGCTCTGGCAAGTATCATTAAGGAGAATCGTTCCAGGTGGCACAGTGGTCCTGGTGGCTTTGGCACTGGTCTTTACCGCTTCCCGGAGGTGGTGTCCAGCTTTCTGTGCTGTGCCTCCCGTGTGGCCCCTCCCGGCGGCGCCCAGGGCCCCTCACACACGCCCACTAACTAAGGTCTGTATCCACTGTGCTCACAAGGCTCGGAAATGCCGTGTGTGGTGCGGTTCTGATTTTGTAAAAAACAAAACCACAAAATGATAAAATCCCACTAAATACCTAGAAGAAACTGCAACAGAGATTGCTGTTTCTGATCCAGGGATTCTAGTGATGATAATAGTTTGCTCTGTTTTCCATATTTTCCTGTGACGGGCAGGAAATTTGTTTTGTAGTCAGGGAGAAAAAAGGTGTATTTTACAGAGAACCCAGACTCTGTGAGTCAGGTGCAGTCCCTCTGCTCCAGGGTGCCTCCTCACACACCGCTGCCCATATAAATCAGCATCCTTGGGGGTCTTTCCACCCCACCACGCCCACGCACAAAGGATTTGGGGCCTGGAAAACACGTGGCCCAGCCTCCCCGTTATGCAGGTGAGCAGAGGACAGTCTGGATGAAGTGAGGTCCCGGGGGCTCTGCCCGGACTCCTTGGCCTGGTCCTCACACTGAACGCCAGCCCCGTGCTCACAGAGCTGTATGAGCGAGCTGGGAGGAGGGGACCCCCAGCTCTGAGGTGGCCAGGAGCCTCTCACAGAGACCATGCTGGTGGGAGATCGTGGCCTGGGCTGGCTGACTGGACAGAAGCGGTCCCCAGCAGAGGGGACCCGGAGACATGAGCATGACCAGAGGGGGCTTGTCCCCATGCCCGGCCGTCGCAGAGCTTGGGGCCGGGCCGAGGGGCCTGGTCACACTGTTTCAGGAAGGAGCCTGGGGACAGCGTGGCCAGGAGGCTGCAGGGGAGCAGGGGAGTGCGTCGCAGAAGTCAGCTGGGCCTGGTCAGTGAGGGGGGACAGCACCCCTGGGATGGGGCAGGGCTTCCCTCCACTCCCCAGGGGCTGGGGTACTGGCTACAGGCTGTAGAGGGTGGGCCACCCTGTGATTACTATGGTCATCTCATGCGGCAGGCACCTCAGTGGACAGCCGGTTCTTTTTAATTTTTCATACTTTATTTTTAAGGAATCTCTACATCCAACATGGGGCTCGAACTTACAGCCCTGAGATCAAGAGTCACGTGCTCCACCAAGTGAGCCAGCTGGGCGCCCCTTGGACAGCGGGTTCTTAGGGGCAGGGGTGCAGAGCACTGCTCATCTCAGAACTTCGGAGCTTTGCTCTTTGATTTTCAGTCTTGGTGTCGCCTTCACGGGCCAAATGCAGATGAAGCAGAGGTGCCCATTCTTCTGTGGTTTGCAGGGGAAATGGGTGGCCCTGACCAGCTGGTTAGTGGCAGTCACCAGCCCCTGCCTCAGCATTCCTGCCTGGTACCTTGAGTGATGGTCAGCACTGGGGCCCAGGGGCCAGGTCCCACCTGCAGTGCTGGCCTGGATCCCAAGGCTGTGTGGGCGCCTCATTTGGAAAGCAGTTCCTAAAATTTCCACCAGACACCTCCGCTCCTGGCAGGAACGATTCTGTATGAGTCAGGCCCTGGCTGAAGGCAGGGATGGCAGAGAGGCTGGGGTGGGGACCTGACCCCAAGCAGGCAGTCACCCTCCAGCAGACCCTCTCACGGCGCAGACGCTGTGCAGGGCGGGAGCACGCAGCTGCGGCACTGGACAGCCTGCCGTGAACCCCGAACGGGGCCCTCAGTCCGCGGCCCTGCACTGTAAGGTGGTGGTGGGGACCGCGGCACAGGCTGGAACTGGGTAACAGGATAAAGGGGAGCGATCACAGCGTCACAGAGGAGCCCCATCGCCGTTGTCCCGAGCGACAGGCCAGCGACAGACAGCACATCCTGTGTGGCTCCAGTTGTATGAAAGTCTAGGACAGGTCAGATCAGATGGGTCTCGATGGCAGAAATCACATCACGGTTGCCTGGGGGGCCGGGGTGGGGGCTGGATGGCTGCCGGCGGCTTGAGGCTGCTTCCCCGGGGATGCCCGGCATCAAACTATGGTGCGTTCACCTGCTGTGTGTTAACTGTACCTCGGGAGAAAGCTGTAAACAGAAACTCTCGTGGATGGTTTGCTTGTTGAAGCACACCCCCAGAGCAAGACGGCTTGCTGGGTGCACCGACGGGCGGGCACACGAAGAGGCACGCACGGGGAAGGGCTCGTCGCGGTGGGTGTGTGGGCGTTTCCTGCAGAAGTCTTTCGGTTTCTTTGCACGTTCCGAAATTGTAATAAAGCTTGGGCAGGGGGGATCCGATCATGTATACGAAGTAACTGGTAATTCGTCTCCTTTACTTTCCAGCAGAGTCAGGATAGCAAAAACAAAACAAAACAAAACAAAACAAAACAAAAAAAACTAAAACACTTCTTCAAAAATACTTCTTGTCTATGTGGAGGAAATACTTCCCTCCAAGAGTAGGGACTCGGGGGACCCAATTGATGTGGGCATAATAATGAGTAACGTTGCCTCCCTCTGAAATCCCTGTTTTGTCCCAGCCGGAGCATGACCTGCCTCTCCTGTCCGTCTGCCCACACGCTGGGCAGCACGTGGTGTGGTGTGAACTCTGAGCTCTAGAATATTGTCTTTCAAACGCTCTTCTTCTAGCAAGACAGACAGCTGACACAAGCAGTCCTCTAAATTAAAATGCATAATGTCCGTAGAAGGTACCTTGCACAACGCACGTCCACAGTAGGCACAGGCCACGTACCATAGGGATCATCACTTGGACTTGAAATCTGAAGCTTTAGACCAGTTACGTGGACTTGTGCTTCCAGCCAATACAGAGTAATAGGAACCAGATTTACCCTCCTGCCCGAAATGACAAAAATTCCAGACAAATTGTATGAAACGGTGGTTTTCAAGACGTTGGACATCAGACAACAAAGGACAGTGGTCCCTGACAAATAGGAAAACAAATGAGGTGAACCCAATAGGTGCCAGGCTGTTGCATGGGCAGGGGGACCCCAGGTGGGGGCTGGCAGCGCCCAGCCTGCTCCTCGAGTTGAGGGCATAGCGCTGGGAACGTGGGAGGCCAGGGAGGCAGGACCTTGGAGGACTCGAGTGCTACAGAGGCCCCACGGGGCTTCCGCTGCTGTGCGGGAACACGTGTGAGGAAACACGCAGGGCTGGCCAGGCCCCCCCCCCCCGTGAGCATCAGAGGGAACATGCCTGGGACTCCGGCAGTGCCAGCAGTTCCTCATCTCACCATCCAGAGTGGGAAAACTCCTAAGTCCTGTCTACCCATAATCGGGTCATATTCCAAGAGCATTTGGCCCCACTGATGGGGCAAAATCAGCCCTATGCTGAATATAATTCTGATACTGGTGACCAGAGCTCAAAAGCAAGATCTGGGGGTGCCTGGGTAACTCAGTTGAGCATCCGACTCTTGGTTTTGGCTCAGATCATGACCCCAGGGTTGTAGGATCGAGCCCCGAGTTGGGCTCCATGTTGAGCATGAAGCCTGCTTGGGATTCTCTAGCTCTCTCTCCCTCTAACCCTCTCACTCGCTCTCTTTCTCTCTCTCTCTCTCAAATAAAATAAAATTAAAATACCAAGAACTAGAAGGATTAAACTGTTTCGGATTAGTAGCATCCCAGAACAAAGCTCAAGAATATTTATAAATTATGAAAATATCCACCACTGACAAGGTAAAATTCGCGTTGTCTTACATCCAATCAGAATTCACCAGGCAGGCAGAGAAACAGGAAGATATCGCCTATAGTGAAGGAGATAAATCCACCAATGGAAACTAACCCAGAAAGGATACAGATGACAAAATTCATAGGCGGGGATTAAAACAGGTATTATATGGGGCGCCTGGGTGGCTCAGTGGTTAAGCACCCGACTTCAGCTCAGGTCATGATCTCGCGGTTTGTGAATTCAAGCCCCGCATCGGGCTCTGTGCTGACAGCTCAGAGCCTGGAGCTGCTTCGGATTCTGTGTCTCTCTCTCTCTCTGCCCCCCCTGCTCACTCTCTGTCTCTCTCTGTCTGAAAAATAAATAAACATTAAATAAAATAAAATAAAAATAAAAAATAAGACAGGTATTATAACTTTACTCTTTATGCTCTAAGAACTGGGAGAAAGATTGTGCACATTAAGTAGGAAAATGGGAAATATAAAAAAAAAGACTGAGATCAAACTTGCAGGGATAAAAATTATAATGTCTGAGATTGAAAATACCCTGGATGACATTAGTGACTCTGTAGACATTGCAGAAGAAAAGATTGAGGAACTCAAAGACACAGGAATAAAACCATCCAATTTAAAAAAAATTTTTTTAAGGTTGGGGGGGGCGCCTGGGTGGCTTAGTTATTTAAGCGTCCGACTTCGGCTCAGGTCATGATCTCACGGTTCATGGGTTCGACCCTCACGTCAGGCTCTGTGCTGGCAGCTCAGAGCCTGGAGCCTGCTTCAGATTCTGTGTCTCCCTCTCTCTCTCTGCCCCTCCCCCACTCACATTGTCGGTCTGTCTCTCTCTCTGTCTCTCAAAAATAAACATCAAAAAAAATTTTTTTTAATCCAAACCAGAACACAGAAAAAAAAAGACTGGGGAAAGCTCAGCAGCAGTGAACATGGGACAGCCTCACATGGCCTAGTTCAAATGCAACCCAGTCCTAAAAGGAAAGGGGCGAGGGCGACAGGAAAAATACCAGAAGAAATACGGCTGAAGAGTTTCCAGATTTGATGAAATAATTATGTTGAGGGAAGAAGCCAGGCAGAAAAGAATGCATATTATATGATTAAGTAGATGAAATTTAGAGAACGCTGACTGTCGTTATAGAGAGCAGTGGTTGCTTGGGGACCAGTGAGGGCCGCGGGGCTGGGAGGGTCGGGCAGCATGGGGATGGTCTCTTGAGGTCACACAGATGTCACTTTTCAGGGTCACTTTGTGAGCTGTCCAAAAATTGTATCAAACGGTAAGGAGACGTAAATGAGCTGGAGGGCAGGCACTGCGTTGTGTTGGGTGTTGCAGAGGGAACAGAAGTGCGTGGAGCTGTCTCTGCAGGTGAGATCAGTGATAAATGACCAGAAGAAGAGGGTGCCACAGATATTGATAGCGACCACGAAACACCGATCACCCACGGTCACCAACCGTGGTTCCTGTGGACGGTGCAGTCTTTGAACTGGGCCCTGAAGCGCTGGGCATTTCCAGGGTCCAGCCAGTCACGGGCTTGGCTGGTGTTTCTGAGCAGGGCAAAGCTGTGGTCTCTGGGGCTTTACACAGGACAGTTCGTGGCTGGGGACCGTGTGTCTTGTGCCTCTCGGCACCAAATACTCAAAGCACCCAAATGAGACCTGGGAGCGCAGGAGGCAGGAAAGGCATCGTGTGAAGAGAAGGCTCGGGACGTCCGCTGGCAGGAGCTCAATGAGGAAGGGGAGCCGTGACCGTGGAAGTTCTGTGGCCTGTCGGTGGCTCTGCCGTGCGCCTCTGTGAGATCCAGGGCAGAGGTGGATTGCAAGTGGGGCTCCTGGCGCCACTGTTTTTGGGTAAAGGAAGCTGATCCACATTGGGACCCAGCCGTTCCCTCGGTGACTGGACCGGTCCCTGCTGCCTGTGCCAGCTGGCCCTGGTGGCGTCCCTGCTCAGGTCCTGCCGACCAGCACTGCCGTGTCCCCTGCACCGCAGGAGCCTTTGCTCCCAGCTGGCGTGCACACGAGTGCCTTGGACAGACAGCGGGAAGCCGCCGGAGCCCTGCCAACCAGGACTATCCCCACCGCAGCCAGAGCCTGGTACTTGAAACCAAAAGAACCTGAACGAATACTTCTTTTTTTCAGTGAGACCAAGTGACCTTGGGAGAGTTGCCCAAACTCACTGGCCCTTCATTTCCCGCCCAGTAAAGCGGAGAGTCCACTCCGCCCCAGGACCATCTGAGGCATGTAGGCCGAGCTCGACACAGGTGCCTCTCCTGGAGATCAAGGCGGCACGTCTGCGTGGGGCTCAGATGTCTCTGTTGGTTGCTTGTAATCAACGTGACGCACGTAAGTGCATAGCTTACCGTGTCGGCCGGTCCCGCACGGTGCACCACAAGAAACACGTCTCCCCGCCCGCTCTCCCCTCACTGGGGATCTGCTTTCTCATAGCTTTGTTTCTCGATCCTTCTAGTTCTGTTTTCAGTTGACTTCTGGGAGAGAAAAATGCAGAGCAATTCATAATCTTGTGCCCCTGCCTGCCTGCCACAGTGCCGGCGTCCACAGTGCGAGGGAAGGGGACATGCTCTTCGCAGGCGCTACACAAGTAACCACTACATTTTCCTGTCTGCACGACTCTCTTTTTCCTGGACTTGATCATGGTCTTGTTTTCCCATCTAGTTTTTTATGTGGTTTTACACATTCAACCCCAAACCCTGCCAGTTGTCTCCATTTCCTGTCCGTACTCTTGGGCACATCAGGTGCCATCCAGTTCCTCCTCTCAGAGAAAGGTCTCCTGGAGGCTTTGGCCGCCCCCAGTCCGGCCTGGTCACCCAGTCTACCTAGGATCGCCCTTCAGACCCCCCCTCCGTGTTGGGTCCCCTCTCCTGGATCCCGTGTCTTCCTCTTCCCTTGTTTTGCTGAGCTTTATCGTCCAGCCAGTTCCTGAGAACGGCTCATGGTAAGTAACTTGAAAGTCATTTGCCCAACTGGCCCTTGGCCTCGGCTGAGTAGAGCAGCCTGGGTTAGAAATTATTTTCTTTTAGAATTTTGAACAGTTTCCTCCAGCATCTCCTGGTGTCCAGCACTGCTGTTGAGAAGTCTGAGCCATTTTAATCCCTGATCCTTGATACCTGACCTGCTTTTCTCTCTGGAAGTTTGTAAGAGCTCTTTGTTCCCAGAACAGATAGCGATGCGCCCCAGAGAGGGCCTAGGTTAGCCTCTGTGCTGATGAGCCTGGAGGTGGTGACCTGCCACCCTGCTGGCGATCGGCTTGCTGCCTCTGCCCCTCCTGTTTTCTCCATCTGCTCTCTGGTGTTCCCACTTGTGAGGTGGGGGCTTTCCTAAGCCGGCCCCACTTTTCTTCCCTTTCTCTCCCGCTTTCTCTTCCTACGCTTTGTCCTACTTTGTGGAAGACATTCTCAGCTTTATCCCGCAGTCTCTCCGTTGGATGATTTTGTGGTCGCGTTTTCAGTTCTGGAAGTCCCTGTTGCTGTTCCCCGCTGTCAAGCCTTCTTTCACCCCCACCAAGCAGGTTTCTTTTTTTTTCTTTTTTAAAATGTTATATTTATTTTTGAGAGAGACAGCGTGAGCAGGGGAGGGTCAGAGAGAGAGGGAGACACAGAATCTGAAGACAGGCTCCAGGCTCCGAGCTGTCAGCACAGAGCCTGACGCGGGGCGTGAACCCACGAACTGCGAGATCATGACCTGAGCCGAAGCCGGACGCTCAACCGACTGAGCCACCCAGGCGCCCCTGGAGGTTTCTGAAGCTGCTTCTCCTCTGTGGTCTCCACGCCCCAGAGTTGCCATTCTCTGTGTCTGTCTTGTCTTCTCTGTGGCAGAGCCTTGCCTTAGATGCCGGCGGTCTGGGTTCTGAGGTGGGGGCACGCGCCACCGGGAGCCCTGCGAGCGTGCCAGGAGCTTGCTCCCCGGGCTCCCTGCCTGGTGGCCCGGCTTGCCTGTTTTGCCAGGGTCCCTGTGGTCTGTTGCTTTTGTTGCTTTCGGCCTTGAGGTCCCACTAAGGTGGTTCCTGCTCCCCCACACTTTCCTCCCTCCAGGGTGACGGGCTGCCTGCCCCTGTTGTTCTCCAGGTCCAAGCGGGAAGGTGAGCCTTGGCGAACTCTCGTTCTCGCTGTGTGTTGCAGAGGAAGGGCCTGCATCCTGCTGCCACGGCCCAGGAGGCTGTGGGCGTCCAAGCTCCGCGGCCTATTCTCACTCCTCCTGCTGAGCACCTAGGGGGGCCGCCCCGCTCCACCCCACTCTCCGTGGTCCGGCCCTCGGGATGCCCATGCCCCCTGTCCCCTCTCCTGAGTCCTCAGAAATCAGAGTGGTGCTTAGGGGTGTGTGGGGCCCCCTTCACACGTCCCGGCTTTGGTGGGCTCAGTGGAGCCGCCGACAGGTGCCGGGGGAGGCCTTCACCGCTGGCGTCCGGTGCTGCTGAACATAACAGCCCCAGTTTGAGGGAAACTAAATTTTTGGCCACTTTATTTTTTCCCCCATGTTGCCCTTGCTCCTGTATCTCGTTTGAACGAGAGTTGTGTTGAGCTCTCCTCCTCAAACCCTGTCGCTAAGAAATGTTACCTTTCTCCAGGACGTCGAGCCTCCGCCTTTCCCCTCATTCTGGAAGGCTGCGATTCCCCATAAAGGACGGCTAGGCACCGTGGGCTGCCCGGGCCTGCAGCCGCCCCGTTGTCAGTCTCCAACATATATGTGGCCGCGGTGAAAACAGGACCCAGGGACCCTGTTCCATGTTGCAGCCTGATATGCGTGTGGTGCATACTGCTGTGAGCATCAGGAAGGGCCTGCAGGCCACAGGGTCCCCTCCAGGGGCTTCTCCCGCCTGGGCATCACTCCTCCAGAGGGTCGGGCCCGGAGCCTGTCTGCTTGGCAGCTGGCGAACAGGACCGGGCCTTCCTTGAGCTACTGCCGTGACATCTGTAGTCAGAGACACGTAGGGGCCGGTGCGACTGGCATCCAGTTTGTGTGGCTTTCTCATGTCACTGCAGCCTGGGGCCCTGACACCACGGCGCAGTCGTGGTGCTGGTGCTGACAGGGCCTCGAGTGGAGAGCGGGAAGAACGGCCGCAGTTGTCGTCACCAGCCTCCACTCAGGAGGAACAGAGCATGAGACCTGCCCAGGAAGTGTGTCCCTGAGTACTTTTGATCAGCCCATCCCGCTGCTACCAGCCGATGCTGGGTTTACTGGATTCCAAGTCGCACTCCCAGCCAGATGCAGAGGTAGGTGTAGGAAGTCGCTGGAGCCCGTGTGGCAGTCACAGGGGAGGGGGCCTCTGGCTTCGCAGTCGGCCGACCAGAGGAGAGAATGAGGGGAGCTGCTGTGCCGCCCGGAACCCCAGAACCCGCCTCTGGGAGCCTCACGTGCTAGGGCAGCGGTTTTCAAGCATTTTAGCAGTGGAGCTCATTCTTCACATAAAATCTTAGACTTAAGCCTGATTTGTTCAACAAATAGCAACAGAGCCACTCCCATGAAACTGCTCACGGGCCCTGAGGCAGTGAGGACAGAGGGCTCGGCACAGGGGCCCGACGGCAGCCCGAACCGGCTGTGCCCCAGCCTCGGAGCTCGCAGACCCCGAGTCAGGAGCGTGGCAGCTCACGTGGCTCCCTCTGCCGCCGAGGACACAGACCCCGGGGGGCAGGGGATCTGTCCTGGGTCACACGCAGAGTCAGAGGCAGAAGGCAGCAAGGTCCAGGCCTCAGACCCTCGGTCCTCGCCTCGAGAGTCGGCTGGTGCTGTAAACCCGGGCCTGTTAACATCGGTGCCTGGTTTTCCAGCTTCTCTGAGCTCAGAAGGAATAGACCAGACGCAGGGAGAGGGTCTGCAACAGGGGAGGACACAGAAGACCTGAAGTGACCACACAGAAGTCAGGGCACGCAAGACCCGAGGGGGCCATGCGGCAGGGGGGCAGCAGACCTGATGGCGTCACTGCAGCAGCGCCCGCACCCAGCCTCAGGAAAAGCGAGTTCACACGCTGCGGTGTAGACACGGCTCACTGACACAGGGGTGCCGGGAAGCAAAGCGACGTCGGGACAGTGCTGGTGGCAGGGTTTGTGCCCCCACAGGGCGTCTTCCGCTGGGCTCTGCTGGGCTGGCTCCCTGGTCAGTGCGCCTCGGTGTTCTGACGTTCTCGCTGGATTTTATCCGGCTCTATTAAGGCCATACCTCGATGATCCGTCTAGATAAATACTTCCTCTGGCTGTGAAACTTTCAAGTCTTTTTTTTTTTTCCTTTTACCGTGGGTTTGTTCACATTCTGGCTGAGGGACAGGTGCGTGCACGTGTGTGCATGTGTGTGTGTGTGTGTGTGGTATGTGCACACGCATGTGAGCGCTCCTTAGGGTAGAGGCACACCTGCCGGAAGTGTAGAGAACTCTGACCTGAGCCTGGAGTTAGCTGCACTGCCCTCCCCCTCTCCGGGGGGCTGGCTGTCCCCAGAATGCCAAGTTCACGAACAGTTGCTGGGCAGGGGCTCTGTGATACGCGGGGACACGTGGAGTGCTGTGGGCTGTGAAGAGGAAAGCTTGACCAGTTCCCCCCGAGCCTGCCCAGGCCAGAGGAGTGTAGTGGGGGGACAGGCTGGATGGGGGCCCCTTAGGGCTGGGCCTGTGGGGCAGGGTGTCTTTCAGAAGGCTCTTGAAGCAGGCGGTTTGCGGGCTGGGCTTCGCAGAGCAGGGAGGGCCCTGATGGCACACTCACAGGGCGTCCACGTAAGGTCACGTAAACATGCTGAGAAGGGGGGTGACAGCACCCATGTGGTGTGGGGCCAGGGCTGCTGCCTGCTGGTGAGGGCGCACGTGGCCCCCGGAGGAGGCCCTGGAGGCAGTCCAGGCCGCCTGCACGGGGGCCAGGGCCGGATGCCTTCACCCACACAACGGCTGCTCAGAAAGAGGCTCCCGGGTGCCCGGCACCGAGCCAGGCACTGGGCAGGCACGGCCCTGCCCTGGTGGGGCTCACGGACCCGTAAAATTGGGTGGAAACCCAGCTCTGGAGGAGTTGCTGGGTGAGAGTGTGGGTGCCTCCTGGGTCACACTTTTCCCTGCCCTTGGCCTCCACCGGCAGGGGTGCAGGCAGCAGGCGGCAGGACCACGGGCTGCAGTCTTAACACTGTCTCTAGTCACCAGGGCCATTTCTCCCAGGACTGTGGTCTTGCCACAGATAATCCAGTGGCTGGAGTCCCAATTCTTGGGGGGGATATACCAGATAAGAACGATGGGGTCAGAGCTTACAAATACTCTGTGTAACTCAAGCTTGTCTTTGTTCTGGGAAGCACAGGACCTGTCCCATTTCTTCTAGCTCACGCTATCTAAGCTGAGAAGTATTTCCTTTTATTTTATGTTTTTATTTTTTTAATATTTGTTTATTTTTGAGAGAGAGAGAGAGAGAGAGAGCACAGAGAAGGGGCAGGGAGAAAGGGAGACAGAATCTGAAGCAGGCTCTGCCACTGTCAGCACAGAGCCCAATGTGGGGCTTGAACCCATGAACCAGGAGATCATGACCTGAGCTGAAATCAAGAGTCGGACGCTCAACCGACTGAGCCACCCAGGCGCCCCTAAGCTGAGATGTATTTCTTTGCCCTTGACACCTAAGATGAAGCCCTTAACCTGAGAACAGCCCTGTGGGCCCCAGAGGACGGGATCGTCCATCACACGAAAACGTGGCTCCTTCCACTTGCACCGTATGCCTAGTCAAGGTCTCAGTGAACACAGCAAGTTCTGCCTGTAGGATTTCTTGATTACTGGGAAAGGGAAATGGTGTCTTCTATAATGCTGGTGGTGTGGAATGAATAAAATAGGTTCTTATTTCTGATAATTAGTTAGGAGCGGTTATCCTCTGAGAACATAGGATTAGCAGCTTGTTTTTTTTCCTGTGAGGTCTTGTTCAAGGGTAACTTTACAGCCCTGAGCAGCCCCTTTGATTTGTCAGTATCAAAGCCTGTTGATGGCTGTAATTAAATCATGGGGTACTTCAGTAAGGGGGTGCGGCTCTCTCCCCACGCCTGTCCTGTAACTCCTCTCTAAAAGACAAAAATAAACAGCAGCAGGGGCGCACACTCACACACTCAATCTTTGGAAAGACACCAAAGCTATATTTAATTCTTTAGCATTTCCAGATCACTTTTAAATCTTAAATTCCTTATTTACTCCATTTTATATTTGCAATCTTTATTTTTTTCATTTTAATGAAGTTTTGAATATGAATAAGGTAAAATTTAGGTTGCCTACATCTTTTTTTTAACTGAAAATTTTACTGAGATGATTGCAGATTCACATGCATTTGGAAGAAATAATAGAGATCTGAGTACCATTTCCCCAGCTACCCAGTGATAATGTTTTGCAAAACAATAGTACATCAGCAAAACCGAGGCTTGTCAACTTTTTTTTTATTTTTCTTAATGTTCATTTTTGAGAGACACAGAGAGACAGAGTGTGAGCGGAGGAGAGGGGCAGAGAGAGAGGGAGACACAGAATCCGAAGCAGCTCCAGGCTCTGAGCTGTCAGCACAGAGCTCGACGCGGGGCTCGAACTCACGAACCGTGAGATCACGACCTGAGCCGAAGTCGGACACTTAACCAAATGAGCCACCCAGGCGCCCCAGCTTTTAAAAAAAAAACGAAACTGGTAAAATACACATAACATAAAAGTTACCATTAGTGGCCTTTAGCACATTCATAACGTTGTGCAATCTTCTCACCATCTAGTTCCAGAATATTTTCATCAGGATTCAAGGAAACCCCATCCCCGGGAGTGGCCACTCTCCAGCCCCCTTCCCCCAGCCCCTGGCAACCGCTAATCTGCTTTTCCTCTGTATAGATCTTCCTCTTCTGGACATTTCATATTAAGGGACTTAACATGATATGTGGCCTTTTGCAGTTGGCTTCTTTCCCAAAGCATCGTTCAAGGTGCATCCCTAGTTACCAGTCCCTCAGTCCTTTTACGGCTGAATGACACTCTGCTGTGTGGAGAGACCACCTTCCACTTATCCACCCGTCAGGCAGTGGGCACCTGGGTTGCCTCCAGCTTCTGTGGCTGTCGTGACTGTTGCTCTGAACATTCATGTGGTTTTTATTTGAACACCTGCCAGTTCTTTGGCATATTTCTGGGAATGCGATTTCTGGCTGACATGGTAATTCCGTGTTTAACCTTTTGAGGTTAACCTGCCACACTGTCTCCCCGGTGGCTGCCCCACTTCACATTCCCCCCCAGCAGGGTGGGAGGGGTCCCGTGGCTCCACATCGGCTCCTCTGGTTCGTTTCCATTTTCCTCTTTCTGGCCATCCTAGTACGTGTGGAGTGGTATTGCGTGGTTTTGAGTCGCCTTTTCCTAATGACTTGTGTCGGTCATCTTTTTATGTTCTCATTGGCCATTTGTATTTCTTTAGAGAAATGCTGTTCAAGTCCTTTGCCTCTTGTCCAGTTGGGTTGTTTGTGTTTTCGTTGTTGGTTGGAAGAGCTCTTTATGTATTCTGGACACTAGACCCTCATCAGAAAAGGGATTTGCAAATATTTTCTCCCATTGTGTGGGCTGTCTTTTCACTTTCTTTATGGTGTCCTTTGATGTACAAAAGTTTTTAATTTGGGTGCCTGGGGGGCTCAGTCGGTTAAGTGTCTGACTTCAGCTCAGGTCATGATCTCACGGTTCATGAGTTCAAGCCCCGTGTTGGGCTATGCACTGACAGCTCAGAGCCTGGCGCCTGCTTGGGATTCTGCATCTCCCTCACTCTCAGCCTCTCCCCCACTGCATTGTCTGTCTCCAAAAAACGAATAAACATTAAAAAATAAAATAAAGGAATAGAAGATTTTAAAAAAAGTTTTTAATTTTGATGAAGTGCATTTTATCTTGCCTCTTTTGTTGCTTGTGCCTTTGGTGTTATCTCTAAGACACCATTGCCAGGTTTAGCGCTTACATTTATTTTTGAGCGCCTTCAAGATAGTTTTGTATGTGGTGTGAGGGAAGGGTCCAGCCTCATTCTTTTGCATGTGTTCAGTCCAGTTGTGCCGGCACTGTTTTTTGGAAGGGCTGTTCCTTTCTCGTTGAGTGATCTTGGTGATCGTGTCGAAAATCACTTGCGTGCGTGGATTGTTTTCTGAACTCCCAGTTCTGTTCCACTGGCTCACGTATATGCCTGACCTTACGCCAGTTGCAAACTGTGAATACTGTAGCTTCCTAATAGTTTTGAAATCAGGGAGTGTGAGTCTTCCAAAATTGTCTTTTCCAAGATTATTTTGGCTATTCAGGGTCCCTTGCAATTCCGTATGAATTTGAGGATCAGCTTTTCCATTCCTGCTGAAATAACAGCTGAGATTTTTGACAGAGGTCGCGGTAAAATCTGCAGACCGCTTTGGGCAGTGAGTGTTGTCTTTCCTCCTTCTGGAGAGAGTGCAGAGCACTGTAAAGGTAACCCACAGATGACCTGGACGGAACCACCGGGTACTGGTTTATAAGGTCGTTTCTGGGCCCTACACCCAAAGTCTCATGCGGAAAGGCTGGCCCCAAGCCCAGGAATGTGCCATTTGTTTATTTGTTCGTTTATTCATTTGTTCATTCATTAATTTTATTAAGTTTTAATTTTAACCCCAGTACAGTTAACATACAGAGTTATCCTAGTTCCACACGTACAGCATTGTGATTCAGCATTGTGGGACGCGCTCGTCCCACGTGCCTCCTTCACTCCTGTCCCCCCCCCACCTCCCCTCCAGTGACCATCAGTGTGTTCTCTGTAATTAAGAGTCTGTTTCTAGCTTTGCCTTTCTTTCTTTTTCCCCTTATTTGTTTTGCTTCTTTTTTTTAGCATTTATTTATTTTTGAGAGAGAAAGAGGCAGAGCACGGGCGGGGGAGGGGCAGAGAGAGAGGGAGACACAGAATCTGAAGACAGGCTCCAGGCTCTGAGCTGTCAGCACAGAGCCCGACGCGGGGCTCGAACCCACAAACCATGAGATCGTGACCTGAGCTGAAGTCGGCCGCTTAACCAACTGAGCCCCCCAGGCGCCCCTGTTCTGCTTCTTAAATTCCACACGAGTGAAATCACGTGGTGTCTGCCTTTCTTATTTGGCTTAGCGTGATACTCTCTAGCTCCATCCATGTCGTCGCAAATGGCAAGATTTCATTCTTTTTTTACGGCTGAATAGTAAGGAATGTGCCCTTTAATAAGCCCCCACGCAAATCCTGGGGACTGTAAGGTTGAAGAACCACTGGGCCTGGCCTTCCTCACCTTCCTTCTGGACGACTGGGGGTCAGCAGAAACAGGCTTCCTGGTTTGAAAATGGCCCGTACCTGTGTAGAGTGGTGTTCGTGGGCCGCCTCCCCCTCACCCCCATCCCGGCGTTTTGGTCCTGCTCTCCCCCAGGAGGGAGGTTGTGGGGACTTGTTACAGTTGCCGTTTGTCAGACAGCGTGTCCCGGGCCGTGTTCAGGAGCTCAGGGTGGTGGCAGAGGGTAGGCGACCTCTGTGGAGCCCTCTGCTGCCCGTGTTCCCCCAGGCAGGGGCCTGTCTTTCCCATACTGCCTCCGCCTTCACCCTTCTCGAGAAGAGGCCGGGACGCCGTGCCCTCCGCGGAGTCCTCAGATCAGCTGAGAAACCGTCTGTACCCTCCGCCCTCAGGCGCGTCTTCTAACTTCTCCCCCTCCGAACACCTTCAGTCTCCGAGCCCCGGGTCCCAGCGGACCTCCCTGCAGCTTAGCAGGAGCGCAGCCTTGTGTGGTTCCGGCCGCCTGGCCCGGCACCGGCCCCCGAGCCCCTTGCTCCTTCCTTCCCTGTGCTCTCGCTCCGCCGGGCACGCTGCCCGCTGCCGTCTGACCAGCTCCCTCCTGCTCACCCCTCAGCCTCAGGTTGGCCAGCCAGCCTTCCCTGCCCTCCTGGCCTCGCTCTGACAACATCATACGCTCCCAGAACCCCTCGCTGTCGCAGTCTTATATTTTTTTGTGGGACTGTGTGGTTACCGAGGTGTCTCTGACCAGACTTCAATATCCAGGAGTCAAGAAAAGTAATCCCTAGCACCAAGCACAGTGCCTGGCACATGGTAGATAAGCTCAGGTAAATCTCTGCTGGACGGTGGGGGGACGGTGGGGGGAGGCTGACAGCGGTGGGGGGGGGGGCGTGAGCAGGACAGGAGCTGGGTTAGGCGGAGGATGTGTTAGATGGACGGGTAGAGGGCTGAGTGCCTGGCTGGCCACTGCCGATCGGCCAAGGTTTTTAGAACCTCCTTTCTGTCCACTTCAGCCGACATTCCTCAAGCCCTGCTACTCGTCCTTCAGGAAACACAGGTGACTAAGGCACTTGGAAAAGACACAGTACCGTTGTCAGGGCCACGGCCCCCATGTCACAGAGGATGGTGGGGACATGTGCGGCTGGTGGGGATGGGTGCCTGAAAGTTCTTCCCCTCCCTCCCTGTGACCAGGTCCTTCCCGAAGGAAGTCCTCCACTGAGGGGCCTCTAGGATTGGACCGGGCCCAGCCCCTGAGCCCTGCCCTCCTCCAGGGGCCCCAGGACATCACTTGCTCTTCCTCATCCCCTCTCACCTCCCCTCTCCCTGCCTGGAGGCTCAGCAGCCCTGCCTCCTGCCCTCTGCTTCCTCCTGTTACCTTCCAGGCCCTCTGTTACAGGCTTGGTCCTCTTCTCACTTCTTACCCCTTTGCAATCTGGTTCTAGGGCCCCACTCCCAGTCCCCCCCACCCCAGGTCTCCGGGGACTGCTAATGACCTCACTTTGTATTCCTCCTGATCCCTGAGTCAGGCTTCATCCCAGTGCCCAGCCCTTGATCTTCCTCAGAGCAGTTACAGGAGTTTCCTGGGATCCCCCACCGCCCCCACCCCACCCCAACCCGGACTGTGCACCAGAACGACTCACAGATGCTCCTGGGAGCCCCTGACCTCGGCTCAGGCCTTTGTTTTCTAGACCCCCCCTTCCCCCGACATGGTCACTGCTGTCGGAATCACAGCTGTGGCCGCCCTGGGGAAAGTCGTCTTCTATTGTGAACCGA
Organism: Cryptoprocta ferox; assembly: GCA_028646485.1. NCBI lineage: Eukaryota > Metazoa > Chordata > Mammalia > Carnivora > Eupleridae > Cryptoprocta > Cryptoprocta ferox. Next base: position 2,376,925 of record CM053560.1, on the reverse strand, counting down.
GCCAAAAGCAGAACACAAAATGACATAAGCCAGATTTTTCTTTAAAATAGCTTACATGGGGGAAGAGCTAAAAATATATCAAAGTATCGACAATTAAGTGTCCTCAATCACTTTTTACACTTGTTTTTCACGTTTCTGTAAGGAGCCTGTGGAAGGGTGCGGCCTAGTGGGTGGGAGTTTGTTTGCTTCACTGACTGGTGGCGGGGGCTCTGGGGGACACCCGCTCTGTCCGAAAGGCTCCGTGTGCTCGCTCTAGTCTGTTCCCGCACGCGGGCTCACTTAGGCCCCGACATCGTGGTGCCGACCGGAAGAGGCTGTGTGGGTCCCTCTCCCACGGCGTCGCAGCCAGTGACGCCGAGGGCCCGGGCTCACCCAGGAGCTCTCCTTTGCCTTGAGAGGAAGGCCCAGGAGGCACGCGGGCTAGCCGTCCTTGCCGCGCCCGCGCTCACATCGGCGCTTCTCAGCGGCATCGGGGACGGGTGACCCCCGCGAAGGGGATTCAGAGGCACGTACATCCACGTATGAAATACATAAGTCACGGGGACGAGAAGCACAGCACAGGGAGAATAGCGACAGTGTTGTCATCACGCTGTTTGGTGACAGATGGTGACTGCACTTGGCACCCGGAGCACTGGGGGTGGATGGAGTTGTTGAATCAGCATGTTGTACACCTGAAACTAACATGACACTGTCAACACGTAATTATACTTCAGTTTAAAAAATTAAAACAGTAGTCGACAAACAAGAGAACAAATCTGGGGCGCCTGGGGGGCTGTCAGTTAAGCATCGTTGGCTCAGGTCATGATCTCACAGCTCGTGGGTTCGAGCCCCGCATCGGGCTCTGTGCTGACAGCTCAGAGCCTGGAACGTGGTTCGGATTCTGTGTCTCCCTCCCTCTCTGCCCCTCCCCCACTCATACTCTGTCTCTCTGTCTCTCTGTCTCAAAAATAAACATTTAAAAAATTTAAAAAAAAAAGAACAAACCCAAAGGTGACAATTACTTAAAAAGAAAAAACCTGAGCCCATAACGTAAAGGCGGCAAAGGTCCAGGGAGGCTGCTGACCGAGGGACAAGGCGAGGCATGTGGGCCAGCTGCTGCTTGTCGTGCGCTCCCGGGACCCTGCGCTGTTCCCACCGGGCGTCACCTGTCCGAAACCAGCTCCTCCAGAGAGAGCTGCAGTCATCCGCTTCCGTCCCAGGGATGTCCACTGGCTGGGGCCCCGGCACGCGTCCTCGCGGGCGCTGTCCCCCCCCATCCCGCCAGCGTCTCAAGCGTTCGTTTCCATCTCTCGGAAGGGGCCGTCGGTGTGTTCCCCCTGAGGCCTCTCCCTGTCTTCGCTCTGACTCAGCAGCCGCGTATGTTCATGTTTATCACCTCGCGGTGGCCGGCGCCTGCCCTGACGCGGCCCATCCCGGCACGTCGCGGCCGGTCCTCCAGCAGACCCGGTGGCCTGTGCCTTCTAGGCCTGCTCTGAGGCGCCCCCCTCACCGCCCCTGGGCGCGGCCATCTCTCACCTGGTGTCTGGGTCAGCCAGGGTCACCTCATGTTACTCCTGTTTTCAGAACTTTCTAGTGGCTTCTCGCCTCACTCAGCACAAAGTCCACTTCCTCCCTCAGCCCGCGGCCCTGACACCCTCTGACCCCTTCCTGCCCCGGCCCTGGACTCCAGCCACCTCACCTCCCGCTCCCAGACCTGCAGGCTCTGCACTCGCTGGGCCTGCCTCGCCCGCCTCCCTGGGGTGACTGGGTCAGGGAACCTCCTCACCTCCCCTCTGTTACTGCATTGTGAGGTATGGTTGGCCCAGCCTTCCCAGTAAAATGGAAGCTCCTGGGGGCAGGGGTGTGTAAGTTGTCTGCCCTTGAGGTTTCCCCAGGGCTTAGCACAGGCCCGCTGTGCAGAAGGTGCTCTCTGTGGAGCAGATGATTGTGTGGCCCCGTGCAGGAGACAGCTGATCGCGCCCTCAGGCAGCATGAGCGTCCGGTGGGGGTGGCGTGGTGTTCCGTGGGACCCAGTCTGGGAAATTCTGCGGGATGGTGTGTTCCACAGAGTGTGTGCATGAGGATGTGTTGCTCTTCCCCTTTGAATGTGCACCTCCTGGCATCCCTGTGGGCTTTCTTCTGCCCACCTACACTCCTCTGCCCTTGAGAACTGGCCTACGTCCCTTCCTCTCCCCACGGTCTCCCCTGGGCAGGCCTCCGGCTTCGGGGTTGGGGGGCAGCTGGGGAGCGCCTTACCTTTTTCAGGGGCAGCCTTGGCGCCACCCGCTCCATGGGAGGGAGCTTCACGTCCCGTGTGGGGTCTGCGGAGCAGGGGGGTGGGACCTGGGTGCACACTCGGGCTCGTGTTCTGCTTGGGCTCTGGTGTGGTCACCCGGTGGTGCTCAGAGTATAAACACCCGCCGAGCTGTGTGCTTAGGATTTGTGTGCTTTTTTGGGTGCATGTGGTCCTGCGATAAAAAGTTGTCCCTTTTTGGATGAGAGCAAGCAAAGAGCTTGGCTCGGACGGCGTGCCAGCGGCCCTCAGCAGGGGGACCTCACCAGGCCGGCCACCCGAGTGAGGCTTGTGAGGCTCAGGGCTTGCCCGGTGAAGGAGGCTCTGCGAGGAAGGGTGCCCGGGAGGGGCATGGTGACGGGCGCAGAGTGGGTGAGGACTCGGGCTCAGCCTGGGTCACAACAGGAACCCCAATGCATTCTGGGGGAGAAGTGCAGGAAGGCAGGCGGTTCCCCAGGGCCTTGGAAGGCCGCATAGGGTGCAGGGGGCAGGGTAGTGGCTGCAGGCCCTGGAGGAGGGGGAGCTGAGGGTTCCTCAGAGACACGTAAGAGATCTCAGAGCCTGAGGTCCGAGGGAGAGACTATGCACAGCCTGACTTTTCTCTTCGTCCTCACCCTCCTGCCTCTTTCTCAGGGGTCTCTCCGCCCGCTCTCTCTTGCTCGTTCCCCATCATGTCACCCCACTTCTTTCTTCCCTGTTCCCCGGCCCAGCACAGCCTTCCCTGTCTTCTGTTGTTCTGCTTGTCCACAAACACCACCCCAAAAGGTAGTGGCTTTAAACAGTCATGTGTTATTGTCGCGCCTCAGGTGCAGGTGGTCTGCTGGGCGCCCCCGGGGCTGGGCCTGGGCAGCCTGCCTCTCACGCTGCAGGGCTCTCAGGGAAAGGGCCACCAGGACGCGGCTCCCAGACCCCAGGTTCAGACCTGCCATCGAGCTGCTTCTGCCGTGTTTTGTTGGTTAAAGAAGTCACAGGCCAGATTCCAGGGGAGGGGACAGACCCCGTGTCTCAGTGTGGCCACAGCTGGGGACGTGGGTGAGGCTGTGTGCAGTGCCTCTCCAGATGCTGTGAGGACACAGTCCCGTTCGTCCGAGTGGCCCCTGCCTTGCCCTCCCCTCCCTGGAGCGCCTTGGTTCTCCTTGGAGTGGGGTGGGGGGAGCTTGGCCTAGAGCAACGCTTCCCTTCAGGAAGCCCAGATCATGGGATGGAAATAGACGCTGAATGTAAAAACTCGTTCCGTGGATGTGGATGTGGATAAAAACAGATGTGGATTCGACCACGCTGAGCAAACAGGTGTCTGAGCTGCCCGGTGCGGGGCCGGGTGCCCAGTATAAACGCCCAAGCGCGTTGGATCCTCGTACACAGAGCACTCACAGGGCCCGGAGCAGGGCAGGCCTGGGCGCTCTGTGGCTTTGTGTGTGGCCGCTGGGGGTCCAGCCCCAGCTCACAGCCCCCCTGGCCGCCCCCCCCCCCCCCGGCTGCCCAGTGGGCACGTGGAATGGGCTCGGTCGCCCTCTCAGCTCACCCATGCATCCCCGGCTTGGTGTTTGGAGGTGACTCAGGGTTTTATGTGCCACTCATATTTATGTTGGTGACTGTTGTCTGGGGTTGTGCCCAGAGACATCTCAGCCGCCTGGCCTGCTGCAGGGACTGGTTTGGTTTGCACAGTCACTGAAAGCTTATAAATTGCACAAGCCACCCCCTCACTGCACACCTGTTTCCCCCACTGAGCCTCACATGCTGGCCCCTCGCACCCCAGCATCTGTGTGACCTTCAGGCTGCCTCCTTACCTGGCCATCCCTGTCACAGGGCCACCTTGCCCATCACAGTGCTCCTTTTACTTTTGTTTTTTTTTAAGAGGGAAAGTTAAATATTTTTTAATGTTAATTTAATTTTGAGAGAGAGAGGGACAGAGCGCAAGCTGGGGAGGGCAGAGAGAAAGGGAGACGCAGAATCTGAAGCAGGCTCCAGGCTCCGAGCTGTCAGCACAGAGCCTGACGCAGGGCTCGAACTCTCGAACTGCAAGATCATGACCTGAGCTGAAGTCGCACGCTTAACCGACTGAGCCACCCAGGCGCCCCCTGTGCCTTTTACTTCTTGATAGCACCTGTCCTTGTCCGAAACTAGCCTTCAGAGCCTCTGCTTCCTGCCTGATCCTTCCCCTGCACAGTCAGCCTCGTCGGCCCCGCTCCCCGAGATCCCCCGGGCCCAGTGTGTACAGGCCTGACCAGCTGAGCCAGGCTTCCCTCGCACGCAGCCGAGGAGGGGGCCCTTTGCTAATAGGACTCTGATGACTAACGCCTGCTCTCTCCTGAGCGCTCCGGATGGACAGATGGCTCTGGTGCAAGGCTGGAGCATGTGGGCCCCTCATGCGCCCATGAGCTCCGTGTAGGGGAGCACTTGGAACGGCCAGGGTCAGGTCCAGGTGGGGGGGAGGTGGCAGGCTCCCGGTCTCTGGAAGCGTGCCCACAGCAGCTGCGGGTGTCCCCAGTTCTGCAGGCACTGGGCGTTATCCCGAGGGCCACGCAGTGGGCCGGGCAGGTGCTGGGGCTCCTGGTGGCGGGTGGCGATGGGAGCTAGGAAGCTCGCTCCAGGGAGCGGCCGCTGTGCCCCCTCTTTGCCGTCCCCCGTGTGTCCCCTGGCCTCCCAGGAGCTGAGCCACTGGGGACCTGGTGCCCCTGCCTCTTCCAAGAGTGTTTCATCCGTTCCTTAATCCCGCAGTCAGGAAGCTCCGGCCCCGGGCTGCTGGGGCCGAGAGGTGCGGCAGGCTGGTGAGTGATGGCGGAGGCCCAGAGCCCCCCAGACCACCTCGACGGGCCATGTGCTCCGAGGGTATCTGCCGGCTGGACTGGCAGTGATGTCCGCGGGACTACAGGAAGCCCACCGTGTGGGTGCGGCTTGGGCATGAGGCTTACTGGGGTGACCGCACTCACCATGCCGGCGGGGGAAGCGGAAGAGGCTGTGAGTGTCTCCTGACTCACTGATTTGGGTCCAGTCAAAGCTGACCAGGAAGGCAGGCCCAAGACCGAGGGAGAGAGCAGGGGCCACCAAGAGAGGTCCAGGAAAACGGGCAGTGTTGGGTCGGTAGACGACGGCAGCCAGACCCTAGGGTTTGGTCCTCACCAGTGACCAGAGACTGGGACCCTACAAACAGCCGTGTCCTCTCGGGCAGAGAGGCACCTGGTTGAGGGGTGGGCAGCCCCAGGACGAAGCAGAGCAGGTCAGTGGCGAATAGCCTGAATGGACTTACTCGTGTGCATGAAAAGTGGACAGGGGACCAGGTGACGTGGCATGTGGACACGGGGTGAGCAAGGGGTAAGGCAGGGCAGGCCGGCATCGTGTCCACTCAGGGACGAGAGGCCAGCTAGGCAGGGGAGCAGAGGACATCACTGCCTGTGGGGGTGCACCAGAGGACAGCTGGCACCAAGAGGAGCCCCCCTGTTGGGTGTCAGGACCCAGGACTGCGCCTGGGCCAGGCCGGGTGGGCGGCTCCGGGTGGGCCCTTAGCAAGCACAGGGCTTACAGAAGACACACAGCAGGAATTAAACGACACCCTTGTTCTTAGCTGACACTGGTCATGAAGCCCCCGAGGGCCGGGACTGTGCTGGCTCTCGGCCCCAGTGTCTGGTGTGACCTTAAGAGAACCTGACGAGAAAGGTCTCGTCTTCACATGTTAGAGGGGCAGGAGCAGGGGCGCAGGGTTACTGGCCTTGCCTGCCAGTCCCCGTTTCCCGTGGCGCTCACAGCAGCTCTGTCACCATCAGACTCGCCCTCGTCCTGTCCCTTCCATACAAAAAGAGCAGAAGCGAGGGCTCAGATGTGTGGGGAGACCCCCACCTCACCCCTCCCCAGGCCGCCCACCCCCTTGATGTGGCTCCTCCCCACGCACCTCTGTCCTGCCCACGGCAGCGATAGTGTATTTTGGTGTTCTTATTTCTCTAATTTTTTAAATTAAACTTTTTACCTTGAAAACACTTCAGGCCAACAGAAGCCCTGCAGGCACATTTCCATAAAGTCCCGCAGGCCCTTCGTCCGGACTCAGCACCGTCAGCACTTTGCCACCTCTCTTCGCCCCGAGCACGAAGCTGTGCGCGTGCCGAGCCTGCTGCTTGGAGGAGCCTCGCAGGCCCGGACCCTTGAGCACGTGCTTCCCCAGAGCTGGCCTTCCCTTCCCCTGCATCACCTGCTGTCGGGCAGGGACGTGCATGGAGCGACACAGTGCTTCTCTGTTGCCACTGTCCCAGCCCAGGTCCCCGTGTGCGCTGCCTGTGTCCCTTCCTTCTCCTGTCCTCCGGCCCGTCTCTGCCTCTCTGTCCCTCGGGACCTGCCGTGCTGACGAGCTGGGGCTCCTGGGTTGGTGGGCGGTCCCTCAGCGTGGGTTCGCCTGATGTGGCGGGGCTGGCGCCTGCCCCGCGAGGCACGCTCGGACGGCAGGACAGGTCCGCTCTGCTCTCCCCTGTGCCTCCCTGCCCTGCATCAGGCTCCAGACCTCCTGTCCCAGCTCCAAAAATAACATGCCCGCCACCTCCTTCCCTGAGGAAAATCCCCTCCTGCTTGCAGCCCGCCGGGGTCACGTTGGTCAGCGTGCACGCCAGCCCCAACGACCAGATGCTATGGGCGCTTGACAGCAGGTGGAACGTGCACGTCCGGGCTGGGATCACCGAAGAGATGCCAGTGGGGACCGACTGGGAGCACGTGCCAGGTAGAGACAGGCCCAGGTGTCCTGGTGTCCCCCACCACAGGCACCTGGCCCGTGCTGCGGCAGGGGACCAGCAAGCCCTTCACGGAACAGCCCTTGTGCGGGGGACCCGGCACCGCAGAGCTCCAGCCAGCCCCCCGCTGCCGGGACGACTGTTTCCGCACGGCCCGGACGCTTCTGTCCTGCAGCCCCGGGCTCTCGGCAGGTGCAGGGCACGGTCACTGCGGGACCACCCTGGTCGACGGGGCCCAGTGGTGGGAGGGAGCAGACTCGTGGGGGGCGGGAGGTCTGTCCTGTCGCAGCAGGGGTGAGGACAGACGGACACCCTGTTTGCCTGCAGGGCTGCAGGCCTGCCAGCTGGCCCTGAGCGCCAGGACCGTGTGGGCGCGCTGCCCCAACGGCGACCTCGCCCGGCGCTATGGCGTCACCGACAAAAACCCCGCCGGAGACTACTGGAAGAAGATTCCCGGAAACGTGACGTGTTTCACAGGCAGGTGCCAGGGCTCCGCAGGGCGCGGGGCTCCATGACGAGCTGCTCCCGCCGGGCTCGCTCCCCGGGGAGCCGGGGGTCACACCTGAGGGAGGGGCGCCCAGCATCTGGCTGGCCAGAGGCCCCCAGGAGGGGGACAGGGCGCCGGGCCGCCCGCTCTAGAGCTGAGGAAACTGAGGCACAGGTCGGGGAGGCGGAGCGGCCCCCTGCCCGGGCCGGGTGGTTAACGAGCGTGTGGCTGCCTCTCGTCCCTGCAGTGACCTCGTCAGACGAGCTGTGGGCAGTGGGCCCCCCCGGCTACCTCCTCCAGCGGCTGACCAAGACCTTCAGCCACTCGCATGGTGCCCACGGCGGCCACGCCACCACCCCGCACCCCGAGGACCTGGAGGACGAGTGGGAGGTCATCTGAAGGAGCCGGGGCCTCTCAGGAGGGAGGAAGCCGGCTCGTGCGGCGGGCGCCTCGTCGGCTCTCGTCCAGACAGGCCGGGCCGGGTTGGACAGCCCCCGCTTGCTCTCATCCGTGTTTGTTTCCGTCTTGTTCCAGAACCCACAGCCTCAGCCGAGGGACCCCGAGCTGTCTCCGGGGCAGCAGCGCCTCTGAGCTCTTGCTCTGTCCTCCTCTGGCCGCTCCGGGCCCGCTGTGGGGACGGCCACGTGCGTAACCCCCGGCCAAACGGAGCCAGAGGTCAGCACGCTCCGGGGGTGGCCCGGCGACCGCCTCGTTGCCATCACAGGGACGCAGGCTCCGGCACACGTTCCGCGCCGGACGGGGCCGTGTCTGAGAGGCGGGTGCTGGGCTGTGCCAGGATGCGGTGCACGCACACACGCACACAATACGCACGCGCGCACACACACACACGCACGCGCGAGCCACCCACACCCTCGCCGGCCGCCCCCCGAGAACACACTTAACCCCAACAATAAATGCCAGTGGATGAGACGGAACATGAGAGGTGCACGTGTTTCCAAAGCAGAGGAGGCCGGGCCGGGGCGGCCGGACGTGGGGGAGCCCCGCCACCTTAGTAACTGAGAGACGTTTCTAGACTAGTATTTAAGCAGTGCCGCTGGTGGGTCCCGTAGCGACCAGAAGCACCCCCGCAGGATGAGTCTACTAATTATTGCCTTTTTTGTTCGTTGTGTCACAAACCTGCGTAAGATACCTCATCTGAGATCAACTCTGACAAACTTAGAGGAGAAACGTATTTTCTGAAACCACCGGAAGGGTCTCTCGCTCCTCCGCGTGGTCTCCCCGAGCCTGCACCGTCCCCAGCTGCAGCGTCACAGGGTGGGCGGCCCCCCTCCGCGTGTCCTCGACGCACAGGGCGGTCACGGGACCGCCGGCTGGCTCCGAGAGGCGGCGGGCACCATCGGTGGGCAGCGGGTTGATCCCCCCCGAAGGTTCGAGCTGGGGCCGTGCCGGACGTCGGTCCGTGGGCTCAGCACGCAGTGCCCTCTCCTGGCAGGCACCTGGGCCACGGGGCTTGGCAGCGGCTTTGCACCCGCCCCGGGCCCACTGCCCCCCTCCCGGAGCGGGCCTCCAGCCTCGCTGCCGTCTGTAGCTTGCCTTTGGCCGAGGGCCCGGTTACCCGATGCCTGTTTTCTACTAAGCAAGTGTGCCCGGGAGCCGCAAGCCACAGGTGAAGAGCGATAAAACCTGCTCTGTGACAGCACCGGGCAGCCGCCAGGGCGGAGGTGTTCCAGGTCCAAGTGAGGACACGATGCTGAGCCCCCAGGCCCCCTTCACACTTCACTTTTATAGAATCCTTATTTTCAAAGTTAGGGGACGGCAGAGGCCGGCCCAGGCTGGCGGCGGCCCCCCCCCGCTCCGTGTATGTCGTGCCTTGTCCGGCTCCTCGCGGGCGGCAGAGCCCTCCTCAGCCCGCGGGACTTTAGTGCAATTGAACCCAAGTCTGGTTTGATACTTTGAGACTACTTTCAGCTTCAGTGCTTTGTACGGTTTTTCGTTCCGGTTTTAATTTTTAGTTGTGCTTTGAGACAGTGCAATAAACTAGACTTTTTCCAAATCTGGTCGAGTCCGGTGTTTGAGCTGTGAGAAGGGACCCTCCGGCGGGCACTCACGAGGGTGGCGTGCCCACCCATGCTGGAAGAATCTGCCAGTGGCGTTCGCCGGGCTCGGTCCCCGCCGGCGGAGCGCGGCCTGCTTGGTGTCGAAATACGCACCAGGTTACCCAGGGGGGCTGTCCTGAGGGAGCGGTGGCTCCAGAGGCGGACGGACCCCCTCAGGGGAGGCGGAGGCCAGGCTGCCTCCGCACGGAGGCCCACTGAGGCCGGGCTGCTGGGGGGGCTGGCTCTGCGGGGGCTCGAGCCCCTGGGTCCAAGTCTCCATCCAAGAAACACCACCAGATGGCACATAGCAGGGCCCCACGGGGAGCCGGCACATGGGAAGGATCACGTTCGTCACAGCAGCCAAACGTGTCGCGTGCCAGGAAAGACCTGAACAGGAAGTGTCCGACTCATGTCAGGGAATGTCACACTTCTCAGAAGACGTCAAACAAAGCTTGAACTAAGGAAGACACGCCCGACATCCCTGGCAGAAGACTAAGTACGTTGTGCAAAGACAGGAGTCCTTTCCAAAGGACCTGGTGGGGTTAAGTCAGGCTGTCAGAACCCTCACTGGAATGTTCTGCTGGAGGGAGGCAGGGAAGAAGTCCCAGAATAATGTTTGTGCCCACAAGTGCCCCCGACTGCAAGCGTGTGTCCCACCAGAGCCCCCCGAGGGGATACCATCGGTCTCAGGGACACCCGGGTCCAGTGACTTGCTGGAGGTCATGCACAGGCCATTGCGAGTGGAGCCCCAGACCAGTGCTGCGTGACGCCACCTCACTGTCCTGGGACAGAACAGGTGGCAAGAGCGATGACAGCAGCAGGAGGTGTAAGCATGGCAGGGGAGGGCAGGCCAGGGACACAGCCGCCCAGACACCCTGGGAGTTGGCACGGTGGAGGCACGTCGTAGAGGAGGGGACAGGCGGGTGCGGTCACCGCCGATGTGGACCACCGCCTCGTTATCTGGACAAAATAGCCATTAAATGGATTAAAGAATCTTAAAACTAGGGGGAAAACAGTATCCGATTTCTGGACGGCAAAGGCTTTCTAGACTCCAAAGTTGGGAAGAGTCACGGAGGAAAAGTATATAGATTTGATTTCCTCAAAATGTTAAAACGTCATCAATTTAAAACCCCACATAAGATTAAAAGGGGAAAGAATTGCGGCATCACAGATGAGGACGATGTACCTTAAAAACTTGTACACGCCAGTCGGACAACCTAAGGCTCTCGTTCGGACCAAACGAAAGGGTGTCGCTCAGCCTAAGCCCCGGCGCCCGGGCGGGGCGCACGCAGAGCAATCTTAAAACTTGCGAACCCACAAACTCCACTTCTGGAAACCTGTCCTCAAGACCAGATCCTAAATTGGGGGGAAGCGTATAGCGCAGGCCGTCCCGTCATCATGAGATGCAAACTGCTCCTTCCGACACGGTCTCCTGTGTGGCTGTTAGAGGCATGTGTCCTGGAGGAAATGCGCCAGGACTTTGCTGCACCGATGTCACAGGTCTTCCGTGTGTAGTAACGTGGTGTTGCAGATCCATAGGGGAAGAGAGGGAAGTTATACGGTGCACATGTATCCGTGCCCTTCTAACTTGGGGTGGGTTGAAATTGTTCATAAGTCCAGGGACACGGGAGGGGCAGAAAGAAACCGGTTCCCCACACAGCTGGCGACAGCGGTGCCTGCAGTCTATGCCGTTTTGTATCTTTTGAATTTCAAGCCATGTAAATGTATTATTTATTTCAAAATAAATAAAATTCACATTTTAAAAAGTGCTAACATTAACTCCTCATGTAACTGCCAACACTAGCTGAACCAAATATCACAAAGTAAACACCGAAGGCTCCTGAGAAGTCATTTACAAAGCATTTTACAATATAGGAAAATGCTCAGACTCTAGTAAGTTTAGAGATACTTAATTCTTTAAGCGATCTGATGTCAAGTATGTAAAAAATATGCATAGGAAAAACGTCTTTATATACGTGCATAGGAAAAACTGGAAGAAAATACACCAAAATACTCGCAGTGGTGGGCCGGCTGGCGGGCTGCTGGCAGGTAGCCGGCCCCCGCACTTGGCAGCCACACGGCGGAGGGCGAGCCGGACCACCTTTCCGTGAGGAAACGCTGCCCGGCTCTGCCCTGGATTTCTCTGCGGCCCCAGTGCTCCGCCTCCAGCGCGAACTCTACACGGCAGAAACTTTTTAAAAATCACTGAAGACAGAAATCTCTATTTTCACCTCTACCTTGATCAGGGTGGTGGTTACATGTGTACACATCTGTCAGAACTCCTCAGACTATACATTTAAAGTCTCTGTGTCTTGGAGCACCTGGTGGCTCAGTGGAAAAAGCATGAGACTCTTGATCTTGAGGTCATGAGTTCAAGCCCCACATTGGGCACAGAGCCTACTTAAAGGGGGGAGCCTCTCTTCATCTTTTTTTTTTAATTTTTTTTTAATGTTTATTTATTTTAGAGAGAGAGACAGAGTGTGAGCAGGGGAGGGGCAGAGAGAAAGGGAGACACAGAATCCGAAGCAGCTCCACGCTCTGAGCTGTCAGCACAGAGCCTGATGCAGGGCTCGAACCCACGAGTCTTGAGATCATGACCTGAGCTGAAGTCGGATGCTTAACCAACTGGGCTACCCAGGCACCCCCCCATCTTTAAAAATAAACTGTGCATCTATCATACGTCAGTCATGCCTCCGTTTAAAAATGTAGCAGGACAAGGGGCGCCTAGGCGGCTGTTGGTTAAGCGTCCGACTTCGACTCAGGTCATGCATGATCTCACGGTTTGTGAGTTTGAGCCGCACATCAGCCTCCTCACTGACCGTGTGAAGCCTGCTTGGGATTCTCTCTCCCTCTCGCTCTCTCAAAATAAATAAACGTAAAAAAAAATAAAGGGAAACACTTTCCTTTAAAAAAGGAAAAGAAAAGGTAGCAGGACAGGACCGCAGCAGGGCCAGGGCGGGAACAGGTGTAAACACCGCATGGCCTCCTGACCAGGCCGGTTTCCTTCCTTCCCCGCTCCCGGGAAGCACCTGTTCTGAACAGCGCTGGCGGGAATTCAAGAAACCCCCCCAGTACAGGAGCTGACAGTTGGGGAGGCAGGGGGAGGAAGGGAAACCGGAGGAATCCGCATCGAGGTCACACCAGGATGGAGCCCGCATGTGGTGCGGCCCTCCCGTCCCCACAGCCAGAGGGCCACAGCGAGGCCCTTACTGCTGTCAGCCACCTGCCCCCGGCCACCACGACCGCAGGGCGGTCCCATGCTGTGGCTTTCGGGTTTGTGGCCAGGCCCCCTCTGTCCTCCCCGGCAGGCATCTGGGGTAAAGATTCCAGCCCCTGAGCGCCGCCAGATTGGGGGTCACTGGGTGGGCTTGGGGGGGGGGCAGTGCTGGCTTTCCTTAGAAAGACTGGAATGAGTGAGCAGAACGAGCCAGTGCGCTTCACTCCAGAGAAAAGCGGGCCTTGTTCTGTTCCTGCCTCGGAGAAGCCATCAAAGCCGCCTGCCAACGACCGAGAGCGGAGTCCCTGTCTGCCAAGGGACACCTGGGCTGGGCCTAACTGACTCCGGCCCTCTCCAGGGCTCGGTGCTGTCCTGGCTGTCCTTGCTGGGGCTGGAGGGTCCCAGGGACTGATAAACCCAACACTAGGGACTTCCTGCCCAGCCTCCTGCCCTCCCTCTGGCCAGCAGCGGCCACCAGATAGCAGAGAGGCGCTGCTTATCGCCCTGCGCCACCTCTCTAGGGCCTCTGCTCAGTGACGCCAGGCGTCCCCAGCGTCTCAGGCAGCCGTGCCAGCGATCTGGCCCCACTCTGCTGCCACAGGACTGTGGCGCTGGCTGACCTTGGCTCCCTCAGCCTTCCCTGCAGCTCCAAGCAGTATGGACTCCATTACACAACCGGACCCCGTCCCACCCACCCACTGTGAGGACATTAGGGGCTAATGCCCTGGGATACCCCTCCTCCTGCCATCTCAGCCCTCCAAGGCTTAAGGGGCCAAGGGGGCCCCCGGTGAACCCCAAAGTCACCCAGCAAATAATGGAGCGGCCCCCACAGCTGCTGCTCGGTGCCACCAAGAGCTGCTTCCTAGTCACACCTCAAACCAAACCACCCCACGTGCGCCCCAGAACCTCCCCTGAATGTGTGCGCTCAGGCTGGGCCCCCAGGCGGTGGTGCCCATGATGATCCCGCCCCCCACTCCAGACCCAGCCCAGGTCGCGCGTCCTGCTGGCCTGACAAAGGGTTCTGTGGGGTACCCCTCCCATGGCCTCCGGGGAGCCCAGAGGCAGGGCAGCTCCCCCGACCTCTGCATCACCCCAGTCCCACCCAGGGGCCTCCAAAGGGCAGCCGTAGATGTAGTGTGTAAGGGAAGAGGGGGCCCAGGAGGGCTGACCCCAGGGAGGACGGAGCTGGGCCTGGGGAGAAGGGGGAGGAGGGCTGCAGACAGTTCCCCACCAGTCGCCTGGGCCTTCTAGAAGCTGCTGGGGCATCCGGGCACCAAGAATCCCCCCAGCGCCTCCACAGGCCCACCGCCCGGAAGCCCCCACGACCTGCTCCTCTGGGCCATTCTAGTCTCCACCTTCATGCACCCCCAAAGGCAATGAACTCTCCCCCACAATGGCACCCCTGGTGGGAGGACCTGGGACCACCTAGAGGAGCCAGGGGCTCCTGATGCCCCCCCACGCCCATTCTGAGCTGGGAGACATGTTAGTATCCATCGCCCCCAAGTGTCAACGTCCAAAGCTTTGGAACTGACCCCCCCCAGGACACACAGCAGGAAGGGAGCAGCCCTCACTCCCACCTGCAATCTAGGTTCGGCCCCTGGGCTGTGCACCCCGCCCTCCTCCCCTCCTCCCCGCCACCGGGCAGACCTTCGCCTTCTACTCCTGGCAGGACATCGTGCCCTCCAGCCCGAGCCCGCAGGAGGTTGGATTTCATAGCCCAGTGGAATTCCCCGGAGCACAGCGGCCTGGCCACCCTCCCTGGCCTCGAGGCCCCTGAGGGCACGGCCCCAGCTTTTCGGCCAGTCCCTTTTCCTGAGGGAGAGCGGCACAGGCACCTTCCTACAGAAGCCAGCCCCACTGGCCGGGGCGAGAGCGCTTGCCCACTGGGAGCCACCGCCACCCAGTCACCCACAGGCACCACCTAACTCCCACTGGGGACCGGGCCAGGGGAACACACGGCGGCCCACGCCCAGCGCCGGACCATGGTCAGGCCTGGAGGAAGGCACATCTAACCCCACCGGAGATGGGGTGGGGCGGGCGGCCCGGGGTCCCAGCAGAGGTGAGGAGAGCAGGAGCCGCCTGCTGCTGGTCAGGGAAGACGGACAAGCCTGGTTCTGGCGGGAGGGGTCACAAGGATACCCAAGGACGGGATGGGGGAGCAGCAGGGGCACAGCCTGGGTCTCGCCTCCCCCCCCCCCCCAGCCAGCACAGCAAGCCTTCGGTCCTCCTCTGCCGCACAAGAGTCTACAAGGCCCTATACACGACTGCACAGAGGACCTCTTGCCCAGAACCTCACAGGATCTGCTCCCTTGGCCCCTAGGCCTTCGCACATGCTGTCCCCAGCTCAGGCACGTAGGTCCACACCCCCTGCCCAACTCCTGCTCAGCTCAGCTGTCACTCCCTCCGGGACACCTAGTCCTCGAGGCTCTACAGCAAGATGGGAAGCACCGGGGGGCTGGGCAGTGAGCGGAGGGTAGGGCCTGGCTCTAGGAAGTCGCATGACCCCTGAACCCTTGCAAAAAGGGAGGGAGGTGGGGAGCTCGGCTCGGTCGGACCCAGGCCACCTGCGGCCGGGGACCCACCTGACCACGACGGCCCAGCCCGCAGCGCACGCAACACATGAAGCAGAGATTCTCCCGTACAGAGATCAGTGTATGTAAAGTGCTGGGTACAACGCTCTGAAAAATAGTATTTTCCAAAAATCCCACGCCCGGGAGGGGCCCCCAGCCCCGAGGTCTAGCCTTTGCCCGTGAGGTCCAGCGGCTGCAGGAAGGGCGGCAGCGGCAGCTCGTCCAGGGCCTCGGGGAAGCGTCCGGGCGAGATGGCGGTGACCAGCACCTGCATGGCGCGCACGAAGAGCGACGGCGGCGCCAGGCCCGCCAGCCACTGGAACTTGTCCTCGCCCAGCAGCCGCTGCCAGCGCGGCCGGTCGCCCAGCAGCTCGCGACGGGCGGGGCCGGCGGCGCCCGCGGGCGTGTACAGCGCCAGCAGGTCGAGCAGCAGCAGGCGGCGCTGGCGCGGCTCCCCGGGCGCGGCGGCGGGCGCCCCGGAGGCGGCGGCGGCGGCGGCCGCACCGGCGGCCCCGGCGTCGCGGCCCAGCTGGCGCAGCAGCAGCTCAAGCGGCGTGAGGCCGCCGCCGTCGCGCAGGCCGGGCGACGCGCCGTGGCCGAGCAGCAGGAAGAGGCACTCGGGGCGCGCCAGCTCGCAGGCCGCGTGCAGCGCCGTGCCGCCGCCCTCCACGCGGCTGCAGCCGCGCCGGTCGAGCACGCGCGCGCGCTCCTCGGGCGGGAAGTCGCGCACGGTGCGCAGGATGCGGCGCAGGATGCCCACGCGGTTGTAGCGCACGGCCAGCGCCACGTGCGGCCCGGGCGCGGCGCAGCAGCGGAAGCCGGCGCTGGGCGGCGCGAGCGCGCGCCGCGGGAACGTGGCCAGCAGGTAGTGCGCGTACGCCTGGTGGTCGTGCACGAGCGCGTAGAGCAGCGCCTCGGAGGGCGAGTAGGAGGCGGCGCGGCCGCGCTCGTCCCAGTGGAAGGCCTCGCTGGCGCGCATGTCCTCGAGCAGCCACACCGGCAGCAGGTCGCGGACGGCCTGGTAGAAGGCGAACGACGACTTGCGACACTGCTTCTGCGCCCGCGAGCGCGCCGCGCCCGCGCCCTCTGGCCCGCCGTCCGCGCCGCCCCCGGGCCGCCGCGCGTCCCACGGCATGCTGGTGGCGGACGGCCGCTTCCCGGCCTCACAGCATGGGCCCGGCGGCGGCGGACCGCCTGCACCTGCGGGGAGGGGATCGCGGTAAGGCTCCAAAGCTCGAGGTTGCCTGCTGCCTAGGAGCGGCCCTTCTCTGCTAGGTCCTGACCCACCTCCCACATCCTTGATCTAGCTGCACCTGATCTCCCTCCGTTAAAGTGTCTTGTCCTCTGGCACCTCTGCTAGAGATGCCCTTCCCCTCCCCCTCCCCTCAGAGCCCCACCCGCCATCAAGGCCACGCTGAAAACCGACCTCCCCGCCTCCTCCAGCCCAGGGACCTGCTGATCGGACTGACTAGACTGACCAGGTGCATCCAACCCGGAACAGAAAAGACCAGGGTGGGGCGTAGGAAAGTTGTGGTCCTCATCTCCAGCTGAGCCAAGCTCCACCTAACCAGGACCCTATCCTCTGACCTCTGACCACAGATGGAAGCCCCTAGGGCCTCCCCCATCCCAGAGAGGGACAGAGTTCTAGACCCAGACCTACCTGGTTCCTGCACTGTGATCACAGGTCGTTGAGGATATCACTTTCCTCCTCCGAGCCTCAACCTCCTCATCTGTAAGAAAGGGGGTGGGAGAATTGGAGGTTGTGAGCCCCAGCTGGGTGAGTTGGGGTGGAGCTTTCCACCCAAACATGATGTTTACTGGTTATTATCAACCCTAGCTGCTTGGAGGAGGCACGAGGAAATCAGCCTAGAAACGGGTGTGCACAACGCTTTACAGCAAATCCCCTCCGGGTCTGCTACTTCTCTTGATCTCCCCAACTACTAGATGAAGCAGGTACTGTCATCCCATTTTCCAGCAAGGGGCAAGCTTGTCTAAGGTCAGTGAGCAAGTCATGGTACAGCCAAGCCTAGAACCAAGATTTCCTGCCTCCCATTTTGGGCTCACTCCGGAAATGGGGGAACCCGCAACCCAAAGGGAGCCCCGCTTGAGCCCTGCCTGACCTTGCCCTCTGAGCCCCCAGCCCCAACCTGAGCCCTGGTCTCTGACCCCTGACCCTGATCCAAGCTCTTCACTGCTTTCTCTCAAGGGTAAGCTGTTGGTCACAAGGGGCCTGGGTCAGCGGACAGGCCGCGTCCACACACACTGGGTAACTAAGTTACAGAGAGGAACACTGTGGGGGGCGGGCTGCAGCCACAGTGTTCTTTGGGGGACACCAAGCCCGAAACACCGTCCCCGAAGCCTGGGACACTGCGCCCCAGGTGTATGTACCCGTGGGGCGCCAGGCGGGTTACGTAAAGTTGGGCCGCCCAACGTCACTGGGCAGCGAGTCACAGCCGCGGCTCCGTGAATGGGGGGTTGGGCCACCGAGGGCAGGGCTGTGCGCCCGGGGCCGCCCGCCAGCTCCTCCCCGTCCCCTCCCGGCGGCCGCGGGTCGCGGGGGTCCAGGCTAGGGGGGTTGCCGACCGGTGGCCAGCGCCCCGAGGGCTGCACCTGCGTGTGCACTTGCCCAGGGGACACGAGGGGGCGGCGGCCAGGGGAGAGCGCCCCGGGCTGGGGCTGCGCGCCGAGCCGGCCGGGAATAGGGGGGCACTCACCGTGGGGGCGGCGGGGCCTTGGGCCTGACGTCCCTGTCCCCGTCCCCGCTGAGGGCCGAAGCGCGCGCTGCTACCCCGCGGGCAGGCGCGCAGGCAAAGGTCCCAAGACGGGCGGGCGGGAGGAGGCCGCCGCCGCCCGCGCCCGCCGCAGCCGCGGTCTGAGCCGCCGCGGCCCGATCGCTGGGCGGCGGCGCCGGCGGCGGGCGGGCGGCGGGCGGCGCAGTGCGGTCGGGGCCCGGTAGGACCGCGGGACCGCCCGCCGCCGCCATTGGCCCGCACTACCGGCCCCCGCCGCCTCCCATTGGTCGCTACGCTGCACCATTGTTGCGTCACCAGCCGGTGGGCGGGGCGTCCGACCAGACCCGCGGAAAAGTTGGGAGAAACTTGAGGGAGCGTGGGGGGCGGGGCTCCCGGAAACCCGAGCTGCGGGCGAGGAAAGGCCCCCGGCGGCTCCGGACGTGGAGGGTGATTGGGGGACGCGCCGTGCGTGTTCGGACGCGCTCGTAGGCGCCCCAGCTCCACGGAGCGTGACTTGCCTGGTCGCCCCCGGAGTCCTATTCCACCTCCCCTTTGCACTAACCCTCTACGACCTTGAGGGAGGCTGTTTTCCCGTCAGTCCAAGGAAGGGTCAAGGGGCAGGAGCTCTGACCCCTAAGGGCCCTACCTGCCTTCTGCCAGGCCAGGGACGGGGCATCGGGAGCCCCTGCTCTAGGCCGATGTTCCCAGGGGACGGACGAATGGATGCAGGCAGCTATTAATGAGCGCGGACTCTGTGCCAGTCTCTGTGCTGAACATACTTGATTTCACTTCATTTGTGCAACCGGTAGCGGTGGAAATTATGACCCCCAATTCACGAGGCTCGCAGGGAGGTGGCCTCCCATGTGAGGAGCAGCCAGCCAGAAGGGAAACCAGGTGCTTCCCCTACTTTTCTTCGGACATTGTGGTGGATTGGGCTCCAGCCGCCCCAGCCTCTCCACAAAGGGTCCAAGGTTTGGAGTGCCACACATGCGGGCACCCAAGGTCATGCTGAGACCCCACCAGATGTCCCCACCTGAAGCATTACCCTGCCGGGGGTGGGGTGTGTGCGTGTGTGTGTGTGTGAGAGAGAGAGAGAGAGAGAGAGAGAGATCTCATAGACTCGAAGTGAAGTTCTTGGGGTGCATGGCGACCACGAAATTTAGAGAAGCTAGGTCATTGGCCAGGGAATCTCGGATCCACCTCCCTCGCCTCGGCTTTCCCCTGCTCCTCTCTCTAGACCCTCAGTTTCCCTACATTTTCTCCCAGCTTTCCCATTCTGGAAGTCTCTGAGTATGAAGGGGGGGATGGGCAAAGTGAAGGGAGATCCTGAGGTTGATCCTACGGAAGTGGTGGCCAAGGTGAACTACCTGTGGCTCAGAGCTCAGGCACCCTTGCTTGCTCGTCCTCATTCTTTTCCAGGGCTGGAGCTGAGACCTCATGCCATCTCCATGACTACCAGGAGAAGGAGGTTGTAAGGGCACCGCCTCGGGTGCCAGCTGGCCTCAGGGCAGGTCTCTCCACTTCTCAATTCCTCCGTGTCTCTCTCTTCAAATTTATCTTCTTCACTGGGGTTCCTAAAGGCCTCTTTCTAAAAGTCACGTCTGATCCCATATCTCCAACCACTTAGAAGCTTTCTGCGCACGTGGATTCCCTGGAAAGACCAGGTGGGGCAGAGGGAAGGCATTCCCAGCTGAGGAACAGTTGGAGCAAAGGAATGGGAGTGGCTGAAGGAGGCTGGAGATGTCGGGGGGGGGGGGGGGGGCAAGCGCCTATGGCCTTGAACCTGGGGCAAGGAGCTTGGG